>SSNR01000209.1:328191-677815 GCA_006937965.1 Callopanchax toddi
TTTTTTTTTTTTTTTTTTTTTTTTACAAAGACGAGCATTCCCTGCAGAAGAGCAAACTTTGCTTTTTTACAGTGGATGATTATTTTTAACTGTAGAAACACGATCACACGGAAACTTGGATTTAACATCTGGATTTGCTGCAGCTGATAAATAGGAGGAGATTTTCCATTACAACAGCAACAGTCTAATTGTGGAATTCCACTGGAGCCGAAGGCTTCTGATTGGGGAATGCAGCATTTTGTGATCATTCCTCGTCCTGCTATCTCTCCCTCTGCACACACACATACACACACCAACTGATTTTAGATTATTGCAGGCCTGCACAGAGAGACCACTTCCTCTCTGTTGTGTAACTATTTCCTGCTTCTGATAGAGAAACATCAGGGTTCCCCGGGGTGAAAGGGAGACGCCTAGGAAACTCGGCATGAATAAATAAAAATGTATATCTTAAGGATGTGCTTGCATGTTTTTTTTTTTTTTTTTCACAGAAAAGGGAAGCTCAGAAGTCTCCTAATCAGCTCTAGAGGTCATTACAGAGTCTGATGTAGGCGTTGGCAGCGCTGCAAACACAAACAGCTTGTCCAGTTCCTTTCACCGCATCGCGTCATTCATTCTCTATTGTTCTTCTGTGACTGATGGCATGATGTCACTGCTGCATTGTGGATGTGACATGCACACACACACACACACGCACGCACACACACACACACACACACACACACACAAAGACATGTAAGGAAAGCTTATTTTGGCATCTGTCATTTTTATGTCTTCTACATTCAAAGACAGTCTCGAAGGTGTGACACTGTATATGAGAGGACATTCCTCTTTGACTAAATGCATGTTTGTTGTCTTTTTTATTTCTTTAATACAAAAGAAATGTATTGTTTTTGTTGAGAATAAAATGGATTATAATAGAAAACAAGGAATTCTCTTTTCCAGTACACTAATCTGCATTTGAGGTAAGAAAATCTTACATGCATGTAGATGATCTGCTGTTAGTGAAATAAATCCCACCACATACAGAGAGACACCCTTCTACAGTCTGACACAGTCTTTTCTAAATTTAAGATGGGTAGACAAGAGGACACTGAACTACCAGAAGACCAGATGGCGTGGCTTCCAGCTCTGCTGTGAGGACAGTGTGTGTGTGTGTGTGTGTCAGCGTCAGCCTTCCTGCTGCGCTTATAGCGGCTAATTAACACTCAACTGATCTGAGACCAGCCCGTCGGTCTGGATGCATTAGCAGCACAAGCTCATTAAACTGATTCGCTGTCAGCTCCTCTCTGTCAGAGCGATGCTCTTGTTTTCCTGCAGCTACATGTGTCAGACTGTCCCACATGAGAGCAAGGTGAGGAAACCCTGTGCGTCCCAGCTCGGGTTATTAGCATTTAGAATGAAAAAAACCTCATCGGTTCTGCTCAGGCGAACCTGTGTAGACAAACTCACCTCTAGGGAAATCAGCACGGAGGGAAGTGTGCGCTTGTTTTGAACACATCCCTAATCTTCTCTTTGCTGCAGACTGATGTGCATGGTGTCTGCAGTTATTACTCACACAAGTGCATCGGAAAACCACTGCTGGTTGTCTCAGTCTCTGCTGAAATGACCACGTGATCAAAAAGGGAATGCTTAAACTTTATATGCAGACAGACATGCTGAAAGCAGCCTCATATTGAAGCATAAAATCCCCTATCTGTCTTCACACACAACCACGCCGCTAAACACCCCCAGCTGGGATTTTTAAGTAGTTCATCTGGTTTATGAAGGCCCGTCTGGTCCTGAAAGCACCCCATTGGTTAGTTTGATAGCTTATCCACTTCTCTTCTTTGTATATGTGCTTGTGTGTGTAGAAGTGTTAACTAATTTCTTGCTGCTGGGACAGATTTACTGGTGCAGTAGCTGCGGGTGCTGAGCTCCTCCAGGGGGTTAAGTTGTTTGGAGGGCAGGGGGTCTGCTGTTTGACTGATGTGAGCAAACCTCCCTCCAGGCCAGGCAGATAGAGATGAAGTCACCTCATGCATGAACACACACATGCACCAGCGCTCCATTAATCTGCAAACCCTCATCCTGGATGAAGCACTTCCCTCTGTTTTTCTTTGACTCATCTAGAGTTTCACCTTCTTCATTATTTTATGTCATCATCTCTAATCAAGTATCCAAAACGATTGCAAAGACACCATTTCCTCTCCTGGACCCCCATCTAATCTACCTCTCTCCCCTCCTCCAGCCTCAATTGCTCCATCCATCCTCCCTCTTTCTCCCCTGGTGACTACTTCACCCCCTCGGCATGGCAGCTGCGTTCTCCTGTAGGCATTACATCACTGCAAGAGCATCCCTGTTACTGATCTCCTGACAACCAGCACTATCAACACACACACACACACACACACACACACACACACACACACACACACACTGGTGTGCATACATGTAGAGAAATATACACTTATGCATGCATGTATTTAGTGTAAATGACGGTCTAGCCCTGTAGCAATGTCCTCCGTCTTCCTCTCACCTTTGCAGCATTTATCTTCCTCCTCACACACTAAAAACCGAACACACACATTAACTCATCACCCTAACCTGCCCTATTCAGGGAATGACGTCTCTCTTTCCTGTGTTATCTTGACAGATGATCAGCGGTGTAGGATGACGATCCTGTCGCTGCCTGTCTCAGTTGAAAAAAAAAAAAGGAGACAAGTTTTGAGAAAATATATTAAATAAAAATTTGACTTATTTTTATGAATTGGTGCAGAGAAGGTGGCTTCAAATTCCTGAAAACTCCAGATCAGGAAGACGTATATTGTATTTAATGCAAACCAAGTTTTTCCAATGATTTAATTCTTAGCCAGAATTTTCTGTATCCAAAGTTTGCTTGTATAGGATGTGCTGCTTTTCTTTTGTTTCCTGTGATTCAAAATCACTTATTTTACATATTTTAGAAAAAAAATTCAATTTTTAAAATTCTTGAGTATAAACAAGTTTGCCAAGGGTTAGGATTAGATCAGATTCAGGAGTGAGTAATTTCAGAGTTACATCAAACATGTTACATGTACAGTTATATAGTTTCATTTCATACTTAAAGAGGTAATCAGGTCTTGTTTTAGTCTCTAGGGCCCTCAGCCTTCACCCACCTTTATAGCTCATCTCCAGCCACCCTCAGTGTCTGTCGTTCTTTATGTGTGTGTGCGTGCGTGCGTGCGTGCGTGTGTGTGTGTAAACTGTGTGTTGTCCCAGTAACAAGCCATCCACCATTAATGCCTGCTCTAAATCTTAGAGGGGAATCTTAGACGAGTGACTGTCCCAACTATTTCTGTAGCAGCAATAAATAAAAAAGGCCTGGCTGTCGTTTTTAGTGTTTTGGCTGTAATCCACTAATTAACACACCTACTATTCTCAGCCTTGTTACCCAGCTGAGGAGGAGAGGGACATGAAGAGTGATGTTTCCTTTAGGGACTTGAGATAGTTTGAGCTTTAATGCTGTTTTGTTGATGTTGGATTTAAAACTTGTTTATAGCCTTGAGCCACACAGTGAGAACAACTAAAGGATGTGTAATGACCCCTGTTGACCACTGAGGAGTGCCATCCTGCTCACCTGCAGATATAGATGACGTCTAAGTAAAGTTGCATTAGTGTGTGTTTGTTCAAAAGTTGAACTCTCTCAAAAAGACGTCTTGTTTGTCACGAAGCTCATCGCCAGTGACATGACCCACTTCCTCCCTCTCCTGCTGTTGAGCAGAGGGTGACGTAAGGCTGTGTTCTCACCCTCGTGTGATCACTCAGGGGTCCACAGTGATGAGATGAGCTCAGTCAGTGTGCAGCTGCCTCCCCCCTCCACCCCCCATCTTCTATATGCTTAATTGCTTTTCTTTGAATCTGGTGACTTGATGTATTTTAGAGCCATCTGACCTGGTGTGAGTCGTTTTCATGTTTTTGAAAATTGTTTTGAGCAAAAGTTTGCATCATTTTATATTAAAGTACCAGGAATCTGTAACCTGTCAAATGGACGAAGACAATGCCTCAAACCTGTTTGGCTATTCCGGTTCTCGTTTGCCTGCTTTTTACGTTTTTACTTTTGCTTTTACTGAGTTTACTTGCGGTCACTCTCCTCTGCTCTCCACCTTTAAATCCTAAAACGAGAACTCAGTTTCCACGAGAACATTGGGAATCAACCAGAACAGGAAACGTCTGTGAACTTAGACAGAGTATGTCATCTTTAAAGACGTCATATTCAAACACACTGGGGGGGAATGCTGTTGTTTAGCAAATAAGGAATGCATATTTTATATTCAGGGTGGAGTAAATGCTCATTTAAAAAACTTCTGATTGATTTATTGACATTCAGGTGCAGAAAACCTGCAAAAATCATTTTCTGAATCATATTGTCACACATCAGCTCGAGACTTTTATTATGTTAGACTGGACAACACAAACATTATTAAGCATCGTAGCGTTCTGTTTCTTTGCTAAAAGCTTGATAGCTTCATCTTAGCATCTCTTCTGTCTGGACAGTAGCCAGCTTCATAGCTGGGCCCCTGAGGTGGCTGCATACTTGCTGGATGAGTAAGGAATGTGGTTACATGCCATAGATATTAGCTATGACGGAGCGCTGGCTCCACAAGAGAGGGAGGCAGCCGAGGAAGAAGAGGAGGAGGGAGGTTGGGTAGAGTCTGAGCTCACGGCAAGTGAGCTCATTCAACCTCAGAGCTTGAGGAGAGAGAGTGGCTCCGTCATCCTCCTTCCAGAGAGTCAGAGGAGGAGGGAGGCAGAGGGAGGAGTGTGAGGCAGTGACAGAGCGAATGAGCGACGGGGAGAGTGGAGCAGCACAACAATAGTGGGCTGCTCTTCTGGCTGTGGACTCACAGAGACAGAGAGAGCGCTCAGAGGAACACAGACGCTCTGTAAACCAGCTGCAGGCGGATCACAGCTGCTCTTTACATACAGGCGTTCCAGGCTACTCGCTCAGTTCCTTCTTGCTCTCTCTGACGCGACCAGTCATCAGAAAACCACAAAACTCCCAAATATTGACGCAGGAGCATTCTAGGCATTTTTGTGGTTATTGCCCAGGATTTTGGCCATATGTTGACTTAAGGACATTTTGGACTATTTTTTGTTGTCTGGGGTCCATTTTTTCCAGAGTTCCTCCCTGGACACTGAAACAATTATTTGACCAGAGGGGAGTTTTGTGTATTTTTTATTTTCCCTCTCAGCCTGAGGGCTTAACTCCGTCAGCCTTTTAGGGAGAACATTTGTTTGATTGTTCTCATATTTTTGTTCGGCAAGGGGTCGTAAAGAAAAGAGCTCCAGAACATTTTTGCATTTGTGTGTGCGTGTAAATCAGAGTTTGTATTGGGGGATGCCGTTGGATGTGGTGATCGCCCCAGCAGAGGACTGCTTTTGGCCGGACCTGCAGGACACAGACATGAGGCTGAAGATCAGGGTCCGACGGATGAAGCAGGGAAGAGAGCTTCGAGGTTTGTATCCACCTTAAGAAAGAAATCGTGTGTGTGTGTGCAAGTTTTTTTTTTTTGTTGCAACATGTTGAAGATAAAGACCTGCCAGTTGGCATGCATGCACAAGATTTAAAGAACATGATACATTTATTTTGGGTTTTAAATATTTTCATGTTTTTCCTGATGTGCAGTGCAGATTGAAATGCACTGCAGATCAGCACAAAGGTATCACAGACTTTCTGTGTATTCCAGTCCATGCATGCAGCAGAGAAGCGGTAGATGTGGAGTAAATTGTAATGAACTGATCCAGATCAATAACAAAATGTAATGCCACAACAAGCTAAAAGAAGCTTGCAGGGGCTGAGCCAACCCTGCTAATTGTTTCACACTCCTCTTTTTTGTGCACCTAATGTATTTAGAGAGTCAGAATAGGAAAAAGGGGGGATTAGGAGGATGACATCATGAAAGTGAGAAGCGGTGAAGAGGAAGGAGAGGAGAGAAGAAAGCTTTAGGGGAGAAGATTGAGAGCCATGACCCGCAGTATGACATAGTGCTCATACTCTCTCAGTCTGTGGTCATTGAGATGTTAAGCTATTACAAAGGCTCTTTCTCAATCTTCTGCTCTGCTTGTGGCTTTTTACACTCGCTCCCTCGCTGCAGAATGGTGTCTTGTGGAGATTATGTTATCAATATGTGTGCAGGGCGCACTGCAGGTGTTTAACATAACACTGTTTCACACAGAGCGATGAGGCAATGCGGAGCAAAGATACTGAAAGAAAAACAAAAAAACACACAGCTGTTCATAGTGTTATAGCTGGGGAAGAAAATAATTATCTTTTAAAGTATTGAAGTTCTATTCCGCTTATCAGAGGTCTGGCTTGACACCTCAGTGCACCTGCCACTCTTTACACATAGATGAACACCCAGCAGCAAAAGAAATCACACATTTTCCATCAACGGATTAAAAATAGAGTCGTCACAAGTACAGAAGCACGTAGATACATCTGTGTGAAAATCTACTTGTGAATGCAAACTAAAATATAGGAGCGTTTATGGGCCTATATTGCTGTGACACAGTACTGCTGAAACTGCAGCTGATCAAAGTGACATACCCCCGCTATCTGTCCAGTGAGATACCAGGACAATAAACTGTTTAACTGTCAGCCCACGTGACACCATGTTAATCATATAGCTGTCATAAAGCTGACACCCTGTGATGACCTCACCTCGCTGACTATTCTGTCAATCTGCACATTTCTGACCGCTGGTGCCCACTCTAAAAAACATTGCTGCTTCGGGCTGCAGCGCAGCCTTTGTGGAGCTGAGAGGGACATGTGTGCAATGATGTCATGTTGGGAGGCTGAGGGGGCTCGCATTGAGATGCTAATGTCCCCTAACAGTGGAGGGGACAGCTGGAGGGGCACAGAGGGATGGCGTCATGTCTCCCTTGATATGAACCACAGAGGATAGAGACAAAGGGGTGCAGGGTAGTCATTCACACAAATCAATGTCCCCCCTGGCCATTGTATTGTGTGTGTGTGTGTGTGTGTGTGTGTGTGTGTGTGTGTGTGTGTGTGTGTGTGTGTGTGTGTGTGTGTGTGTGTGTGTGTGTGTGTGTGTGTGTGCGCGCGCGCGCGTATGTGTGTCCTCCCTTCATTAAAGGTAAGGAGGGCAACCGAAGGCTACACAGAGGCTGTAACACCCTCTTTGGGGAGGGTGGATGAGCTCATATTGACAAGGCAGTCGATTGTACCAGCAGCAGTGATGTAACAGCAGCGCTCCCATTAAACCAGACCCGCCTGGCAGGTGCTACAAGGATCTTTATCTCTGGGGTTCCACCTCCATTCAACTTTGAAGCTTCCTTCTGCAGTGCACGTCTAAAAGTCTGAAATTGATCCAGATATGTTCCATGCCTTTAAGCTGAAATGACAAATTTATTGATTTGGAATATTTAAGTATATGATTCCTTCTCTAGTTTTGCATAAAAACTATTTCAAAAGTCAACACGGTGATGAGAAGGAGAACTCGGCACCAATGAACAAAGAAGGCCAAGTTCTTCACTTTGGCAGAGCAGGAGAGGAAAATAATCAGTTGCATAAATGATGAAGTGGGCAGAGAAGAACGGAAAAAGGATGCCGATGGCGACACAGTGCCCTCCTTCCTGGTTATGTACTTTCCTTCTGCCTGAACGTTTGCTGCCTTTTTGCTGAGTGTTAGTCATTTCCTGTTCAAGTATAATTTCTCGACTTCAGCGTGTGACTTTTCATTCTCACACAAGCTTTTTATCTTTCTTTTCCACAGAGAACACTTGTTTCTTTTCTAAATGTGCTGTCGGTGGAGTTTTGTGTTTCTGGGTGAATTCTGCAGCATGTTCCATTTTTATTATGAGTTTTAACGCTGGTTTTCCTTAACATCAGAGTGAACTTATCTCTCCCTGTTGGACTTTCTGATGTCATCCTCACAGACAGCCTGGCTGCTGTGTGTCATGGGGTATTTTCTGTGACTTCAGTATGAGTGTACAGCGTGTTTAGATTGGAATGGACACGTGCATCATCGTTTTTTTATTTCTGGAGGATGTTCAGTCGTTTTGAAATGGGGGTTTAGTGCTTGCTGTAGTGGATTTTTTGCCCTCTTGTCCCCAAAATCTTTGACAGCTCGTCAGATTGACTTTAACCTGACAAGTTGAGCCAACTGTCATCGACATCACAGCACTTTCCTGTTGCCATGGCAGCCTTAAGTACACTGGGTTCAAGTGACAAGCGACAATAACACGCTATCTCCACTGTGACTAACATCCATTAGCACTGGCCGTGTAAAGCTTTGATTACAGGAAGGTGTTTGTAATTGTGTTGATGTAGTGTCGCTGTGATGTAATGGTTATTCTGCTTTTTATCTCTGACTTTAATCTTCCTTCATGCCAGTAACTCCTCACTCACTCACATCCACCCTTTCATGTTTGTTTAACACCAGATGGGTTCCGCTACATTAATCTCTCTTGTAATTATTAATCTAATTTAGATCAAAGGGTGACTGACTAGTCCCTTCACACAAACACACTTTCTCTCCAGCCGCTCACACTGTCTCTACTTTTAGAACATCCTGTCTTCAGACCTTCTAACAATCCTCTAACAATGTCGTCACGTAGAAAGGGAAATAGTTGCTGAGTGACGTGAGGCTTTTCCTGTGCATTTAACTGGAGTAGAGCTCTTTTTTTCTAACAGCTACAGTACACGTTGCGGTTTTTGTTTGACATTTTTTGTGTGTTTATGTTTATATTTGCTAAGAAAAGCTGCCTGGGAACTGAAAAACCAGGAAGAAAACCTTCAGAGAGCTCCTTCCTCTTTCTGTTTTATCAATTAGTGAGAAAGTAGCACCACACACTGGATCACTGGAGAGTCATAGGTGGAGGTTTGTCTGTTTATTTAACAATAAAGAACACAAAGCCACTCCAGCATGGCAGCACACTTTAAGCCTTTGCATTAAGTTTTTCCTCTCAAGTTGTCTGATTATTCGACTACCCTTCTCTCCTCTTCACACCCCGTGTGAGGCACTGATGTCATCGCTCCGTCGGTTGCCATTAATAGCTGGAAACAGACAGGCCTTCTTCACCCTGCTCTTAAAGTGACAGTGCACCCAGAATAGCTCAGGTTCATGATGATTTGATGAAACTCCAAACACCGTGACAACTATCTAACTTCTTTTCCTGGAGGACTGATCTGTGTTGCACACGGTGCTGAAACTGTTTGGTCCAGTTGTCGCTACACGAGTAGTGCATTTGTGTTACAACATGTCCTGCTTGCACAGTGCTGTGTGTGCTACTTTTGTGCGGTGATGTCATGTCTCACTCACTCTCACTCTCGCTGCGTGCATGTTCAGTGCACGCACTTTGTCCTAGATTGGGTCAGGCAGGGCTGAACCTAGATTATGTTCTAATCTCCTTTCTGGGGCTCAGTGTTTCCTTGAAGCACACCCTTCTCCTTTCAACACTCCTCAGCAAGGCTATTACCCACCCCTCAAAACACACACACACACACCTCATCCCTAAATCCTTACACTCGTTCCTACCCTGTAGTTATACAACCACAGTACTGCAGAGTACTGTGTGTGTGTGTGCACATTTTAGGTGGAGAGACAAAGTCATTGAGAGTGTATATGAAGCGCAGTTGTCTGCAAGATTATAATCTTCATGTTAATATGTGTGTGTGTGTGCATGCATGTGTGTGTGGGTGGGTGTCAGTGGACTTTACTGGGCCTCTGTCCTGGCCCTGCACCTGTGGCCTCTTTCATTCCCTCAGCCTGACGCAATGCACTGCTACAGGACATGAGCTCATGCAGGAAACGGAGCCACACACACTCATGCACACACACACACACACACACATATGTCAAAACTGGAGCCGCCTGCCTCTTAAAGGGCCAGACGCACATTCCTGGCTGCACGGCAGTTAACCTAACTTGCACACAGAAGCACAGAGAGCCTCAGGGGTTTTTTTCTTCTTTTTTTTTTTTTGCTTCTGTTTCACTAAGCAGGACCCAGACATTGTAGCCCAGATTCAACCTCTGAGCGTCTATTGAGCGCCTGTCTGCCATGCTAATGGCGGCACAGTATTCTTGATGAGTTCATTGGAATCTTTGCAGTTTCCATCGTTTCGCGTGACTTTTCCATGGAAAATCATTAGCGCACCTAACTGGTTTTTGTCTTCTCGTCTCTCCCTGCAGGAGGTTTTGCAGCTTTCTCCTCCTGTTTCCCCGGCCTGTGTGAGGGGAAGCCAGCCACTGCTCTACCTATGAGCTTGTCCCAGCCGTGTTTGCCTGTGGCTAACGTCGGACCCACACGCATCCTGCCACACCTCTACCTGGGTTCACAGAAAGATGTTCTCAACAGGGTATGGTTTAAAGCATCTTGTCACTTACAATAATTCTTATTTCTACCTGGTGACGTTACATAAACTCACACCCCTTCTTCATGACTTTTAGGATCTGATGGCTCAAAATGGTATCACCTATGTTCTAAATGCCAGCAACACCTGTCCCAAGCCAGACTTCATCAGCGAGAGCCATTTCATGCGCATCCCTGTGAACGATAACTACTGCGAGAAACTTCTTCCCTGGCTGGACAAAACTAATGAATTCATAGGTAAGAAATGGTGAAAATGCATTTAAACAAGCTACAGATATGTTTAGATTATAGGTAAATATTAGTAGCTGTTTGTACAATAGACGCTGAGGGAGGCTTCTTTACAAGGAAATAGACTCATCTCAAGTTATGCTGTGATATTCAATACAACATATCCAAATATTGTCATGGTTACAAAGCTTTCACATACAGCTTAGCTTTGAATAGTGTTGGTTATAGGATGTCCGCCTCCCTTCATTCGTCTTGTTGAAGACCAGTTGTCTCTAGAGGCCTTCTTCTAAAGAGGACAGATGTCAGGGATGTACAGTGTTTTCTGTATTCATGGAGAGTTGCGTGTATTCATACTTGGCTGTTTCCCTCCCAACAGACAAAGCTAAGGTGTCAAACTGCAGAGTCATTGTGCACTGCCTGGCTGGAATCTCGCGTTCAGCAACCATTGCCATCGCGTACATAATGAAGACAATGGGCCTGTCGTCAGACGATGCCTACAGGTACGCTTGCACCTCCCGCCCATCTGCAGCTGAACTAAAGTGTCAGCCCAAATAACAGGATGACTCAATGTTGAAAAAAATCCTTTTTTTGAACTAAGTTGTTAGATGGTTGCCAGGTAGCATCATTTTTACAATAGGGTTAGTTTTGTCCTGTCTAGATGTGCATCAGTAAAATACTATATTGTTAAATCTTTTCTCACTTAGAGTTGAGACCTAAACATACCCACTTTTTTTCATGTAACTCATTTCCAAACCTTCTGTCTCCTAACAGGTTCGTAAAGGACAGGAGACCGTCCATATCCCCCAACTTTAACTTCCTGGGTCAGTTGCTGGAGTTTGAAAAGGGCCTTCGATTACTACAAGCTTTAACCACTGATGACATCTCTGAAAACGAGAAGCAAAGCTTGGAGGTTAATGGGGTCACTGGTTTTGAGATGAATGGTCACCACAGCAACTGTGATTCCAAAGTGGGAGATCCTCACAACACACTGGAACCCAAACTGCCATCACCCACCACCCTCCAGCAAGGCTTCAATGGCCTGCACCTCTCTGCAGAGAGGATCATGGACACTAACCGGCTCAAACGCTCCTTCTCCCTGGACATTAAATCTGTGTACTCCCCTAACAGTCCTCACTGCCCCAGCATGGCACCTACACATTCTGAAGACATCCCCAAGTTGTGCAAACTTGACAGCCCAGGAACAGGCTCCTCCAACGGTGTCTGCTCTCAGTCACCCGTCCTTGATAGCCCCGGGTCGTCCGACTCGCCCTTCCCATCTCCGAGCAGCGGGGGGAGCATAGGAGGTTTGGGTCTTGGTGGAAATGAAGGAGTCCATCGATCTAGTACCTCTTCATCCAGATCTAGAAGAAAAAACAAGCACAGCTGTGGAAGTTCTCCAGTCCACTCCCAACCAAGTCAACCTCCACAGTCCCTCGGCTTGTTGCTGGACCACAAGAGCCCCAGTATGGACGAAAAGCTAAAGGGCTCCCTGCTCCTCTCACTGCCGTCCCTGCCCAGTGTGGGGTCTGAAGCCATGTGGACCAAACACAGAGACACTGTTCAGGCTACCACTCCAGTCACCCCAGTTACTCCAACCACAGATGCCCCCTGGCATTTTGGGGCAGAGGAAGGAGGTGAGGGAGAAATGGAGTTGGGAAAAGGAGATGGAAGGGGAGAGGAGTCGTCGGGGAGGTTTGGGAGCAGCTCGGCATATGTGGCGTTTGGGTGCAGCGACGGCGTGAGGTTACGAGATAAATCCCAGAGGGAGAAGCCCTCGGGACCTCAGACACAGAGAGAACACTGGGACTGCACGTCGTCGCCAGCAGTGACCATGTCCAGCAGCTCGAGCAGCAACACGTCGTCATCCGAGAAACAGTTCAAACGGCGCAGCTGTCAGATGGAGTTTGAGGAGGGCATCTCTGAGACGAGGTCGAGAGAAGAACTGGGAAAGATCGGAAAGCAGTCCAGCTTCTCCGGAAGCATGGAGATTATTGAAGTGTCCTGACAGATAATGGACATTATTAGAACTGTCCCTCGAGGGCAGAAATGGACCTGATCAGAGGGAGTTCATAAAGAAGACATATGAGGTGGAGCAGAGGAAGTTTCTCTTTCTGCTCTGCACACAGACAGTGTTAAAGACTCCAGCTGAGGGAAGGACAAATACAAGCTGAAAGTAAATGTGAAAAGGTAGCAAACTAGGATTCACACCTGTGCAGACAGAGCCTCAGGTGTGCTGCTTAGCTGACCATACCCTTTCTGAACACAAACTCGAGGGAAAGCCTAAAGAAAAGGGGAATTGAAGGGGGGTGACTGTTGGTACTGTACCTTTTTATGTTTATGAGCTCTGTCACAGATATAAAAAAGACCCCAGGCAGGCAAATGTCATGTTGCATCCTGAATATATAGAATTCCCTGACTTTTGACAAAGTTTGGACACAAACCCTTTGCCTGTGGTTAAATGTAATGTGCTTCAGTGGGTGTATAGCTTGTGATTTGAACCCTCCCGATGCTTCACCCCTGTGTCAGAGAGCCTCAGAACCGTGCACGGCTACATCCGTCCCCCTCTCCGGTGGCTCAGCCTGCCCCAAATGCTGCAACATTACATCTACAACAATGGTGGACTCGGTCTCCTCAAATCAAAACAGCACAAGGCAGAGAGATCCGAAGGACTTTTATGTGAACACGGTACCGAATTCAAATGATGAAGGATCCTCAAAAAGACTCAAAAACTCGTAGTAATGGACAGAGTCCCCAATCGTCCTAAAGCACAGTGTGTATTTCCTGACTGTTTCAAGTGTTAACAGCATGATGGGACTGGATTTTTGCGATCCTTCCACTGAACCCACCACCCATGATCACCAGTGAGCATGCACCTGAACGGCTGACTACAGACAGACAAATACTATATATACAACATGAATATATATAGCAATTTAATGAACTTCTGTTCTGTTATAGTTTTAATTTATTGTATTGCTTCATTCTGGTAATGAGAAATAATATAATGTTTTGTGGTTTATTTCTTTTTTCTCTCTCCTTTTGTTGAATTATTATTATTATTATTTACTGTATGGTATTTATAAACACACACTCGTACAAATACACACATTTGACTAATTCAAGTAAGCAATATGTGCTGTTCCTTCTTTGGAGAGAGTGATGTTTGACTTTGAGATGCACTTTTCTGCTTTTTGGTAAACCATTACTCATCACACCCTGGTGACATGATTTTCTGAGGTTTTGTCTCTGTTGTATTTGGAGGACAGGACAAATGTATGTCCCTCTTATTACATCTATAAGAGCAGGATCATGAATTCTCACAATTGAGGGCTCAAGCGTTGACTGAAATGACTGTTTTTTGTTTTATTTTATTTTTGCATTGTGTGAGAAAAGACTGATAGCCACACACTCTGATCACGAGGGCTTGCATGACAACAACTTTATGCAAACACACTCTTTCACAGGTTTAAGAGGTAAAACCTCACCTCTCCGAGCCAGCGCCAGATATCATCACAGGATGTCCCACCAAAGCTGAAACCAGACGCACACATCACACACACATCACACTGTATGCCCTTACGTTCACACGTGAAGAATAGGCCCTACACACACCCTTTTGTTCATTCTCAGGGGATCTTACAGTGAGCCAAGCCCTACTCTGGGTACACAGCTGCTGGTACTTCAGCAAAGTGCATGTCCATGAAGCTTCTCGCGCACTCTCTCTGCCTGTTCTTGCTTTTATTTTCAGATTTCCAAAGCTTTCATCAAAACTGAGTAACACACAACAGACAGAAAAATCAGGATATCCATTTTTCCGAGGTGAAAAAGAAAACTTTGCTCTCCTGGTGCGAGATTTATTTATGATGTCATTTGTGTTTATTTTCCTTTGACCCTTCACTAGCTTTACTCTCTGGCGATGTCTGACCTTTGACCTTATGCTGCTACAGCGACAAGTTCAGATCGAGTCCTTGAGGTCCAAGAAACCTCTCCTTTTCCTCATCCTTCTCCAGATTATTTCTAAGAATCATTGTGATAATTATTTATGCTATGTAACAAGGATGATGCAGGCTGTCCCATTAGCTAAATTGTTGTTGTTGTTATTATTATTGTTATTATTATTATTATGTATATAGCTCACTGATGAATTTAGGCGATTTTTTAAAATGAAATCCTGATACCTTAGGCTGCTTGATGCAAAAATACCTCAGGTTCTATTGAAAGGCTTTTCCTTCCCCTGTACATGTTTTGTGAAAATGAGACAAAAATACAGACATGACAAAATACAAACTCTTGTCTCCTGCTTCTTTTTGTGTGCTTCATTGGGTCCAAACAACTGAGAATGATATGCCACTAACTTTACCAAAAACACAACATCCATAGTCCAGACGACACCTATTTATTTTATATTTAACAGTTTTATTTCCCTGCCCTCAAAGGAAGAACTATCAGATTATTTTATGCTGGTGTGATTGAGAACTTTTCAGTTTAACTGGCAATGGTACAAAGTGAATGTTCACATAAATAAAATGTCATTGTCGCTCTACTTAACTGTAACAGCAAATAGTTGAACACAAAAATCATCTGGCAAATTTTAGATATTCATCACAGTCAAGTTAGCAAAAAAAAAAAAATTTTTTTTTTTTATCCTAAATAAATGGTTAAACAATTTAAAAAATAAAAACAAGTTGGGAAAAGTTTGTTTTATTCACAAATTCAAGTAAAAATTATTAACTTTTTTCAAAGGGGAACCATTCATTGGCTAATGTTATAGCAGTTTTATTTAAAAATAAAATAAATTTGTTCATGTGCAGTACTTACATTCTCCACTATGCTACATGTATAGAATTGGATGTTTTTGAAGGACGTACTAATCCTGTTAAAGAGGTAGAGCTCTTAGAAAAATCAAAGTTAAAGGGTTTGGTGTTACAGGGCTGCTATCTCTTCTTGGCACAAGCTTGAATGAATGGTGTGACAGTGAGATGAGGTCAAAAACTGCAGTTTTTTTTTTAAAGCATGCGTCATCTGGGCTAAACAGGGATTATCCAGTTTATTGTCAATGGACAACTCAAAATCCAGGATCTGTGATTGTATCAGAGAGCATGTGGAAAGGGTCTTAGCACATCTCTGATGGCTCTATTAACGCTGAAGGTTATGTGCAGGTTTGGGAGCGCACGCTGCCACTCGGGCAATGTCTTTTTCAGGAATGGCCTTACTCATATTAGGATGATAAGCAAACCACATTCTGCATTACAGCAGCTCGCTGGATGCTAAACCGCTCAGCCTGCAGCCTGTCCGTCACAATGCAAAGAGAAAAATAGAACAAAGAAAGCCCTGAGCTTTTGAGCACCTAGAATCCCATCATAAAAAACAGCAGTTGATCTCCTATAAGCCAGCTGAGTGTTAAAATAAAAGGTAAATAGTGGTAAATGCTTTCCACCAGCTAAAAGAGTAAATACTTGACTTTAAATAGCTGGCAGTAGAGGAACACTTCTAAGGGGAGCTGTCCTTGCAGCAAACTGCAGTCAGTGCTTCATCAGTTTGGAAAAACTGCAAAACTTTAAACAAAAAAACAATAAAATATCCCTTCAAATACAAGATATTAACTTTTTTACACGTGAAGCTAAAATGTCATCTTTTTTTTTGTTGTTGAAGTTATTGGCTGTAAATGATTTGCAGATTGATGAATTCCATTTTACCTGGTTGTTTACACATTAGCCAACATTATAATTATAAACCTTATCAGCTGCTGTTTTTGCCAGGAGAGGTTTTTGTTACTGTGGAGGAATTTTATCCATTACAGAATTGATTCAGTTCAGCAACAATGGAGGGTTTGCCAACATGAGCAGCCTGTTTAAGGTCAAAGGTTGAGTATTCTTTTGAAGATTTTCTTCAGTACAATGTAGTGGAATTTGTTCTCTGCATTTGACCCATCCCTGAGGAACAGAGGGCAGCCAGTTTTGATGGCACCCAGGAAGCAGTTGGAGGTTCTGTGTCTTGCTTTTTGACACATGACCAGGCTGGGGTTTGAACCTGAGTCCCCCACATGGAAGGAGACATCTCTTAACCTGAGCCCCAAAACAATTCCACCTTTATCTCATCAGCTGACAGAATATTTTCTAGAGGAGCACCAAAATTTTGTAAGTGTGAGATGGACCTTTGTGTTGTTTTTGTTCAGGAGAGGTTTTGGCATTTGAACTCTCTCATGGATGCCATTTTTATCTTGTCTCTTTCTTAATGCTGAGCCATGACCTCTGACCTTAACTTACCCAAGTGACGCCTGCCGTGCTTTAGATGTTGTTCTGGGTTCTTTTGTTTGTTAGAACAGGGCGTGATGTGCTGCTTTTTGAGATCGTTTAGCTTACTTCCTGTTGTCAGTCAGGTTCTATCGAAGTGACTCTGTGGGTCTTGCACTAATCAGGCCTGGAGTAACTGGTGGAACGCAACTTAGCTTTCCAAAAAAATGTGGTTCATCAAAATTAATGCATGATTTAACAATGAGGGCAATTACTTATGCATAGGGCCAGAATGGTTTGGATAGCTTATTTTCTTTACTAAGTGAAATCATCATTTGAAAACTGAATTCTATATTTACTCAGGTTTTCTTTGTCTGATATTGAAATGTATTTGCATTCAGCAAAAACAGAAGAAATCTTTAAGGGGCAAATACTTTTTGACAGTACTTTATTTTAACAACCGATTAACATAAATACTGACCCATAAACTTAAATAGATTTAGTGTAATAATATGTAAACATGGTGTATTAAGTCACTGGAGTTTCCAGTTTGAGCCCTCATTTATTAACTGTCCGGCGTTATCTCTTCCTCCTCTTCTCAACACACGCCAGGTTTTCAGGTGTTTCCCTCCTGCAGCTCGTCCGTGTTTGTCGGAGGTCACGTAAGTTCAGCTCTGATTGCTGAGGGTGCGGCGTTTACCAAAGACATGATATATTTGAACAGCGCTCACCTCATGAGGTGTATTTGTGCGAGAAAGACAAAAAGAGATATTCACCCCAAGATGTTAAAAAAAACTGTTCAAATCCAGCAGCGGGTGGTCCGCTCATTACGTCCCCTCAATGGGGGATTGACTACAAAGGCAGTTTTAGTTTCATGATGTAATGGTGGAATTTCACCTCGCACAATCAAACGACATCTCTGCAAACAAAGCATCACTCCCAAAGCCCGGCCATTGGAAGCAACGAGCCCAGACAACCAGTATGTTGTTCTAGGAGCTAAAAATTTTTTAAAAAGGGAAAGATCTTTTCTATGGATGCAAACAGTCTGTAAAACCCCTTCAGCCTTATTCAGTGGGACGAATGGGAGACAGGAAGAGGTAATGGTGTTACCAGGATCTCCAGCTGAGCCCTTCTGGTTTTCTCATGCGTTGTGACCACCATGGGATTCCCCCCCCCCCCCCCCCCCCCCACACACACACACACACACACACACGTGTGTGTGTGTGTGTGTGTGTGTGTGTGTGTGTGTGTGTGTGTGTGTGTGTGTGTGTGTGTGTGTGTGTGTGTGTGTGTGTGTGTGTGTGTGTGTGTGTGTGTGTGTGTGTGTGTGTGTGTGTGTTTGTCTTTCAAGGTGCCCCAGCTTGCATTATATAGATCTGCATCTCAGGTAACCTGCCTCGTCTACAGTCTCTCCCTTGTTGCGCTGCGGTCTGCACTTCTGAGCAGGGTTCCTGTTTCTAATGTTCGCCAGCCTTAAAATAGCTTACTGAATAAATATTTTAGTTATTTTGCTCCTTTGCTTCTAATCATTTTTATCTTATCTGACTTCAGTGCTTCTTCACTTCACATGATTTGATTTGTTTATTGAAAAGTTGTAGGTCAGATGGGGATTATGAAAGAACAAGAAGCAACAAAAATTAGTTTGCATAATAAATATGCCAGCATTTCCACTGGTTTGTGTTTTGAGTTGAGCTGAAGAGCTTTTCAGTACCATAGAAGGTTATTTGGAGCCAGTCCTACAGTTAGGACAGTGTATGGTATTAGCTCACCATTAGAACATTATGATCCAATAATTGAGGCTTTATTTGGTCTGGCTTTTGCTGATAATTGGCACATTCATCCAAATTTGGTGCAACAAATCCCATGTGTGCAGTTCGAAGGGTCAATGGAAACTCCATCCCTTGTGGGTTGCTAATTATTTTTTCTTTTACCTGATGGAAAACATCACTGTGAGCTCATGGGTAATGTGTTGATGGAATTCATGAAGAAAACTCCCTCTGAATGCACACTAAGCTGGTCTGTACAGAAGCAAAGCAAATCAAAATTCTTTCAGGATCGTCTCATTATCGAAGTCTGACCAAATTTCTTTTTTCTTTTGACTTCATAGTCATATTATCAAATGAAAATAATAAATTTGGACAAACATAACAAGTGGGAAAACCTTGATAAATATTCTTTGATTGTCCTGCTGGGCTTCCATAAATGTGCCTAAAATTATTGTTTAAAAATGCAAACGGTGCAACAAGAACTCATAAAAAGCACACTCCTATCATGATATTTCACTGAGAATTTATGTACATATCCAATATACCGTACATAAGAAGGTATTAGGTTGGCATTTTAGGAAATAAAAGCAAAATATTAAAAAACAATATTATCACAAATTGCTCACATTTAACTCATCCATATATATATATATCCTGATTTGATTTTCCTGCATGTCTCTCTGTGCACATTTGTTTTTATCAGTATTGCACGCTTATACATTTGTGTATCTGCTGTTTGCATGCATGTGTGTATGATGTACATGAATAGATGAAAAGGCAGGTTTTTTTGTTGGTAGCATGTTCATTGATTTTTACTTCTGTACACAAGCATGCTTTGCCAGTCTGCAAGAGGGTAGGCAAGCATGTGTGTGTGAGTGTCCTCCCTCTCCCAGAGGATGATGGGTACCAGACGTATGCAAAGGGCTGCCTGGCGCCGGCTCACAGACTTTTTATATGGAAACAGTTAGAAAGCATTATGTCAACAAGCTACGGCACTCGTTCCCCACTTTTCCACTCACACGCTCACCTATCATTACCCAGCATACCTTCTTTCTTTTACTGCCGCTCCTCTCAGTGTGCTGCATCTTTTTGACCACTTTAATCTCAAACACACTCTCATTACACACAATCGCTGCTCGAAAGTTGCGTCAGCACAGCATTCCACGCTTTTCCACACGTCATTAAGGATGACTGACTCCAAGCTGCATTTTTTGCCCCTTTTTCCCTCCCTCGTCTTCAACGCTTGTCCTTATATAACCCTGCAGTCTTGCAGCCTGCTTGTCCTCCTTATTTCTCTCAGTCTGACTCCCTTTCTCTAACTTATTTTATCATCCCGAGCCACCTCAGAAGGCAAAAAGATGAGTTTTAAGGCCTTAAATGTATGCATTCATCTTTTTTTCTTCAGCTTCCACTTTTTAATTCTGCATAGATATTATTTTATGTCAGATAAAGAATCCAAATAACTGAGATCATTTGCTCATTTAGTAAAACACTGAGCGTATTAGACCTGAAGGATTCCCCAGTTGGCTTTGGATCTCAGCAGGCCTCAGGTAATCCAGCTTAATGCAGTTAGTGTTATGACCACCTGTGTATTACACACCACAGACAAGAGGGGGGTGTCTAGACGGGCAAATCACTGGAAAACAAAGAAAGCCTGCAAGCAGCACGCTGCACCTTCTGAAGCCTTTGATAAAAACAACTAAACTGCTCCCAGAAACGAGCAGTGGTGATAATTAGGCCTCCAGCTGCTTGAGTTCTAATAAAGGATCTATATTATTTCTATCTTTAGAGGAGCTGCAGAGATAATCAGGAGGTTTGATTTGTGGCACAAAGCAGCTTCAGAAAGCAGTGTTTCTGATTACTCAGGCAGGTATTGTATAACTGACTGCTGCCATCTGCTGCTGGCTCCCAGTCAAGCTCAGCAGCTCCAGTTTGTCCTCTGACAGGAAGGTGAGAGGCGATCAATACTTTTGTTCCACGAGTGAAAGCCAGCAGCAGATTGAATGTACACCGCTTCATCAGTCTTCATGTTTCGCATGCTTTCAGGAATAAAACCGAACGAGGACGAGGAGGAAGATGTGTGAACGTGTCTCGGTTTCTTCTGTGTGTGTGTGTGTGTGTGTGTGTGTGTGAGCAGGACACATCCTCGTCGCTGTGAATGAGTGTGTTTTTGTTTGTTCAGAGTGCTGACTAAAGCAGCCGGTGGTGCTGACATCTGTCTCTGTCTTTCTAACGGTGAAACAAACTGCAACTCTTTCCCTCCCTTTCACCACATCAGCCCCATCAGCACTATCTGCTCAGGTCCAAACCCCATCAGGCTGTCAACACACACATACACACACACACACACACACACACACACACACACACACACACACACACACACACTGTGTCTGTTACTGTAGTCAGCAACACACAGCAGCACATATCCTATATCCCATTATCTGCACCTCCAAAAACCACATCCTGACCCACCACAGAAGAAGACAGAGCTTCAGATTGACCTGGTAATAAAGACAAGTTTAGACACGGAGTCATCGCTATAATATGATGCAGATAATAATAATTCTTAAGGTTCAACTCTTTAAGTCCTGCTGCAAGAAAATGAACCTGTATTTAAACCAAAACAACATTTTTCTACAGATTTTGCTTGTTTCATCAGATGTGGCTGATAAACTGTAATTCCCCCTTCATGGTGTTGCCTTTACCGTAATAAGGACTGTTGAGTTCGTACCACATGGAATATTTTCCATCAACAACCACAAAGTTCTGCTATAGTTTCCCTTTATATAAACATTTTGGGGGGAATTTTAAAGCTAAAAACTTTTGTTTCTTGAACCATTTTAAGATTCTCTTTATAAAGCGGTGGATTAAATAAAAATTTAACTTCTATTTTTTGGATGTTTGAATAAGAAGTGTATTGCTTTTACTTTACATTATACCTTTTTTCCTGCTTTAATATATTTTACATCTAAACAATTATTGCCCTCAATGAATTAAAAAAACGTTTTTAGTTGTTTTTTTCTTGGTGTGGGCCTTAAAGGGTTAAGAAATTAATTTTCAGAACACTTTTGTGTTTTGTGCAACTTAAAATTGTTCTGTGCAAACAGAGATTTTTAATCCTTTCTCTTCCATGCAAAGAAAAAAGCAATGAAAAAACATATTTTTTTCTTTTTATTAATTAATTTGGGTCAAAAAGGGTTCAAATATAATCTAGTGATAATATAAAAATATTCAATAATGTTTACCTTCTTATTCAAACATCCTTATATTTTTTAGAGTTTATTTGGCTTAGAAGTTTTATTTTTTCAGGGCATGCTTGAATAAGACACAGGGAGTAAAATGTGCAAGTGGTTAGAGTGGTCATCATTTTACCATTGTTGGATAATTTAATGTTTTTTAACATAAAACCCCAGAATTTGTCTAAATAACAGGCTGCAACGTATCAAAAATAAATGTAAAAATTATAACAAGGGGAAGAATTTCATTACCTGGGAGTTGTATTTAATAGTTTTAGCACTTTTTATGAGAGAGAAACATTTTTTTATTGTGATTTATTGTCTGTAATTGTGGATTATACTTATTTAAGTCAAAATTAAAATACAGCAGACTAAAAAACCCTTTGTCAACACTATAATTAGGTCTTGTTTAGAAGATATTGAGTGAGACATGATGACTTGTTCTGCTGTTTCTGAGACAAAAGGCTGAATCTCTCAGACAGCAGACTGACGGCTGCTGACGGTGTTTATGGCTGCAGCTCTGTTATCATTCCTCCTCCCTGCTCATGACCTCAGAGCCACATGCAAGCTATTTCTGTTGACTTGCTTCAGGCTGAAAATGGCGTAATGTCTAATTCGCTTGAATAAAGAAAGCAAAAGAAAAATTGCATTAAACAAGAATACAGTTTGGGTTTGACTCTTCCTTCTTTCCACATCCTCCTCTAGAAGAGTGCTCCATTTATTCTTTAAAAATCACATCACTGACACGTCTCTCCATCTGAAGCTTCACATCCATCCTCTCCTCTCCTCTCCAGTCTCATCCTCACATCTAGGATGGGAGCGCTGGAGTCAGGTAGGTCTGCAGACATGACTAATGTGGCCAAGACTGACTCATACAGCGAGACTTCAGCTGGAAGAGTGGAGCCAACAATGACACAAGCGCATGAGCAAACACACAATATATATACAGAATCCGCACACAGGCAGGCAGACTGTGTGGTGCCGACAGTCTGAAACCCAGTCATGCAAGTAGCCATTATCAGCACCTTTTATTATGTGATCATTACCGAGAAACTGGAAATGATTCCATCAGTGAGATCAGACTTCTTCAAAACATCAAACGGACTTTTATTCATTTAAATTTTCCTCTTTTAAAACGTGAAAATCATCATTCATAGAAAACTTATTTTGAACTTAACTTTTATAATTACAGCTAAACCCACCTGCATGTTTAAAGCTGCACAGAACACACGACTCATGATTTAGTGTGAAATCTATGCAAATGCTCAAACTTTTGCACACGCCCCTCGCTGCATCTTTCCAACATGTATTATTCCTGTAAGAGTAATGTGAGGTGTCTCGGTTTTAATGCCGCCTAATGGTTTTTTGAGCTACCGCCTGCCGCCATTTATGAATAAATTATATAAGTCACGGTTTCAGCCAAAGCTTCACTTACCCTGCAGCGTTGAGCTGTTGTGTGCGTTAGCTTTCACAACAGATCTAATCTGCCTCTGCATGAAGAAATACTTCTAAGAATTTGGAGACAAAACAGGCCTGAAGTCTAATAACACTCAGACACCACCTTCTGTTTGCTTATTAACACTGATCACTGAACTCCAGTGCTTCTTTGTTTTATTTTGGACTTTTATCATCATTCAATAAGGCTCTTAATCCAGCTTGATGCCAGGAAGAAGATCTACTTTAACTTTTATTTGTAGTAGGAATAACAAACCGTGCTCACTAACAATATGTTACAGAAATATGAGGATTTCATGTCAGAATTACTTTGTTTTAAAGAGATGTTTTCTGGGGGAAAAAACTAATATTGGTTATTTGAACTTGATTTGTTTTATTTTACAGATATTCCTCCAGATTCTCCAATTATTGTAATATTAATGTTTTATGTAGTTAAATTTTTACTCACACATTCTGTCACAGAGAAGTAAACCTTTAACTAGTTATACTTTTGAAAAATCATTTTTCTGGGATGTTTTATTACACTTTGTTAGATAATGGTTGTTGCATCACTCAACTTTTATTTTCTAGTTCTAGTTCTGAATAAGCAGGTCCTTTTAGAATATTGTCACAAATTTTACTTCAAAGACTTCTGGTTTTAAAGCAGCCAGTGAAGTATTAGGATTAGTACTTTTATCAAAAACCTGCCACATCCAGTCCTGGACGTGTCTCCTGCCATCTGGTGGAGGACCTGCAGGTGGAAAGTGTCAATTTAAATTTTTTATTACTATTTTTATTTAATTACATGCACAAAAAAAAAAGATGATTGTAAATATAGCTGTTACCAGTAAATAGTTGAGTTTTTATAAACTAGAATAAAAAAAAATATATTATTATTAGCATTTCAGGCTTGAAAGAGTTAAAATAGTCACAACAGTTTTGTGAGGTGTACAAAGATTGTGAAGTTAGCTGTTTTTTGTAGGTGTTATTTTTTGGTATCTTTGGTGTCACAGCACAAAACCTAAAAGATGTTTATCCAGTTAACTTGGTTCTTGATTTAATTATATTTAAAAAATGTGAATTTCTTTAAAAGTATGACGATAAATATGTTGTATGGTTGTAACATTTTCTTTGTTTGCTGTTTAAAATGCAAATAAAATACAGTTAAACAAAAACTTTTTAAATTGTCCTAAAACTAAATGACCAAGGTTCTCAACAACGAGACCAAACTGAAGTGTGTTGATTGTTGGATTTCTTTATGTTTTGCAGCTTTTTAATGGATTCTCTGGCTGAATGTATAACATTCAACATGATGCAGAGGAAAGTGATGCAGGTCCCTCTCATTCAGCGCTCTTGTTGGGATAAAGTGGGATGGGAACATATCGACCTCTTGAATGGCCCAGTATCGACGGGTGGATGGATTTCAGGAAGTGACCTTGGCGAACTCCGGAGCACCTGACCAGAGCGCAGCTCGTTTTCCCACAGAGCGCATCTCTGGCACCAGCTGGATGTCTGAGGTTCCTCTGGCTCTGGGATTGTGAGAGGTAAACACAGTTCATCAAAGTGATGATGTAATGTTATTGATCACTGCAGTCTTGACTTAAAGGCTGTGCTGAATCACTGATGATTATGAATTTGGCTACAGGATTGTGTAATAATGTTAGAGGATTTAGGAGTTTTAGGAGGTTTTAAGTCTTTTTGATGCTATCCCTTAGAATTTGAATCTGAAAACCACCAGGAGCCCTGTAACTGGCTACTGATATTTCTCTTATTTAACTTCTTGAACTTTGGTTTGGTGTGCATTTTTTTCATCTTTGGGATAGGACCCCATGAACATAAAACACAAACATTGTTTTTGAACAATTTAGAGCTAAATATTTTTATTACAAGTATTTTCCTAAATTAAATAATTAAAATACAAATTTTTAAATCCAAACCAAGTTGTCCTGAACATTAATGACAGTTCTAAGATAAACAGAACTGAATATTATAGTGTAAGAAGTCAACGTCCCCATATGAGGACATTGTCTTGGAGAAATATCTTAAATTAGATCATGTTAATGAATGAGGAATATATTTTTATAAATGTTAAAAAAAAGAGGCTTTTGTTCATCTGAACAAGGGGGAAACATGATATGACAAAATATTTCAACAACAAGAAAAGCATCTAAACGTTCACTATCTCAATGTTAAAAAGACACCTTATAAAACACACATATCAATGGTGAAATTACACCGCTTTGTTTTTGTTTGCCAATGTTTGATAAAACTCAGTAGTAAATGTTATTCATAATTAAGGTGATCTATTTAGTAGTTGCTCATTTGGTTTGATGGAATACATTTGAAGGAGGTTTCTTGTTTATAAAGAATGCAGTTTTATGAAATCCAATTTTAAATTTAAGAAAGTTTTTTCTGAGTTAAAGAAAAACAAAACTACTGATTCTGGACCAGTTTCATTCTGAAACTTCACTCAGAGGACGCATTAAATCACAATCATCCATCCCACACCGCCCTCTTGTGGTCATTATATAAATAACAGTTTGGAATACATAACCGGGTTCCTGTCAATCATCACATTAATCCCGCCCCTTTCTGGACTGATTGGTCGCCTGTCGGCTGCTGGAGTGTCAAGGAGCCAATCAGGCAGCTCTGCCTTCTGTTAACAGGGCTCCCGTTCTGAACGCCCTGTCTTCAGTGTAATAACTGTTATTTATAGATGTGTGAGGATTTATGGTGGAGTCTGGAGCTGAGGGAGGTGAATAGAAGAGAAGAGAAAGGGTTAACAGAACAGAGAGGAGGGAAAAGTTTCAGAGTTTATGATGGCCCTATGTCTTGCTCTAATGATCTCTCAGAGACAAAGAGGCTGGGTGAAGGACTTATTGATCAAGTCGTCTCCAGCTATAATTATCTGATTGATGCTGTTTGTCTGAAGATAAAAGGATGGGAGGGGATGGAAGAGGACTGCAAACTATAAGTTGAATTTAAACCATAAGATAAAATAAACAATCTGCTGTAACTCTGTGCAAACTAACTGATGTTACAATGAATGATTTTTAGCCTGAACACTCGTATATCTTTTTAAAGTCTTTATTACATCATATGATGACCAGACTGTGAGGGCCACTCCACTATTTCCACCTTGAATAAGGTAGGCCTGCAACAATTAAAGTCGTATATATAAATAACAGAACCTTAAATCAAATTTAACAACAGTCTAAACTATCAAGTGTACTCATAAATGCAGCAGTTATTTCTTTATAATAAATAAATTGACTGAGCTACTTTTAACATGGGTTATAATTTGGCCATGAGACATGAGTGTTTTTAATGTTCAGAAATAGATTACTATTATTATACCAACTACTGCACTCGTAGAGCCAGTGTCGTGGGTAAATACAACTTAAACAGTTTACAATTAAAATATTTGGGTAATTTGAAAGTTAAAATTTAAGTAGAACATTATTAACCATTTGATTTCCTCATAAAGAAAAAGCAATGGACAAGTTTAATTTTTTATTGATTATTGGGACAATAAGGGTTAGAATATAACATGAGATAATAATAATAATGTAATAATAATATTATTATTATTATTATAAGGATAAGAACAATTTTAGGCAATAACATTTAACTTTTTGTTAAAAATACTTGCTTTTTAAAAAATTTTTGTAGGGTAGCATTTTTTCAGGTATGTTCAGAGCATTATTAAATAATAAGGACCAAAATATGTGTAAACCATACAAGCTCATGTTTACAGACGGTTGATGTTTTACTTTTTATTTAATAGTTAAAGATCTTGATGACTGATTTGTTTATATCATCTGAATTCAAAGTGAACTAATTCTACCTGCTTGTTTAGGTACCTAACTACATATCCCACTGTCTCCGTGGTCAAACGCGTTTTACGCACAGGAGGGACGGTGGGTCGGGTCTGTGTTTACTTCCGGACTCCGATTTAGACTTCGCTCAGAAAGCAGCAGCTCCAGAGGAGGTCCCGCTTGGCAGACCGTCCAGTAACCATACAAGGCTTCATGACAGAGGTTACCGGGTTGACAAGCGGCATCCCAGCAGTCAAACCTCACACCGCGGCTCCAGACGGGGACGCACACCGCCGTCCGGCTCTCCTCCGCTCGCTTTCAAAGTCACTCATCTGCTGCTCTCCAGCTACCAGCTAACACACCGATCTGACTGCTCTGCTGCGGATCAAAACAAGGACAATCGCTCAAAGTTTAACCGACATTTGTGTCCGATCAGGCTGAAGATACAGCGGCCCGGAGGAGACACGGACCCCGGCGGACACAGCGACAGGACTCGGGAGCCAGACAGCCAGAACAGCGAGGGTGGTGGCTGGATAAACTAAAGGGGGGTTGCCTCCAGCTCCTGGCGGATTTATCCCCTGCCAGCTAACGTTAGCTGAGCTAGCTCCGAGCAGCACCATGGACTGGTTAATGGGGTGAGTACAGACCGCTAACTTACCGAGCTAACTGCGCAGTCTTCCCGAAGCTGGCTGCAGACAGTCTAGTCGGTAGCTAACGCCACAAAAGTCGGTGTCGGGCAGGTGCACTGTCGCGCTGAATTCCACCCCCCCGGTAAACCTGACTGTAAGGCGGGTAGCATGTAGCTTAGCCTTACCCTGGAGGTAACCGTCATCCCGCAATGGTTAACCAGCCTCATGACAACCAGGGCCAGGCGGTGTTGTCGGTGTATTCATAGGCTGTGAATAAGTCTGTTCCCTCAGAGGGTCGTCATATTATCACCGTGGAGGATAATTTAGCTGATTGTCAGATCGTTTCTCCCGGTTAGAAACGTTTTAGTTCATTCCTATTGCAAGGTGCGCTGGCCGCCTGTTAGCAGTCATGCTACCTCCATCATTCTGTTCTGATTTCTGATGGAGACAACGAGTAAAACACACTTACAAAATATACACTTTAACTGCTAACCATTAAGCTCTGGTGCTGTGCAAAAGTCTTGAGTCGTTCCCCATCATTTCTTTATTTTTTGTTTCCAAGAAGCCAGACTTGATATTTTTAAAGTGGCGTTTTTTTTAATGCTTTTAGAAAGTCAGTTTTTAGACAAAGGTTGGCTCAAGTCTGTTTTGCAAGTAAAACGTAAGTCTCAAGTTTTCCCACTCAAAACAAGTGAAAGCCTGAAGTCATGCAAGACCAAAGATGTGCACGTCCTGAGTCAAGTCCAAGTCCACGAACTTTGAACTTCAAGTCCTAAACAAGTCATTTTACCAAATTTGCAGTTTAATCACAGAGTAATAAGAAATTGTTCTGAAATTATAGTTATATAACAGAAAAAAATCAACTCAGGAAAAAGGAGCGCTGCTGATGCATTTCCCAGTAAATACTAATTCATATCAAGTATTTTCAAATTAACAGACTCAAGTCCAAGTGAAGTGACACAGGTCGTCTGTGTTAAACTCAAAATTGTGACTAGAGTGCTCTGTGACTCAAGTCCACACCTCTGTTATTCATTTTTAGTCTAACCATTTTGATTTGACCTAAAGAGGATCCTAAACTCACGGGATCAACCAGCATTGGGTCTTTCGTTACCTGCAGCCTTCCACAAAGACACAATTTGTTCCAATGTTTTTTAGTTGAGTATAGGTAGAATATATAAAATAATACAGTTTGTCTAGTATTTTTTGCTCCAACAAACCGCTATTAGCTGAAAACTTGAAATCACCTGAGGGATGATGCATTTCTCAGGTCCTGTTTTAGATTTCTTCCTCTTTCTTAAAGACATGAGTCTCAGATACCATTCTTCCACTGTACATGTTTTTAGGGCAGACACTTCTAGTCTGTCACTAGGCAGAAAGGGAATAACAAAGGCACAGGCAAACACTGAAAGACCTTTAGAAAGCCTGGAAATCTATTGATCAAGATCACTTTAAAAGATTACAAGAAAGTCTGGTTCTTTGGAAGCAAAGTGCATGCTGTTTAAAGCTTCTACACATTGCTTTATATGTTGTTTTGAGAGCAGACTTGAACAAACTTTGTGCAGTTTTTGTCTTGATGTTGCAAATCACACATAGCTGCTGTTGGTGATGCTGATATGTGGTTCTATTTTTAGCTTTGAGTTGTCCAAGTCATGAGTTTGAGTTGGAGCTCGTGATCCGTCCTGGATAGGTCTGCCTCAGTGTGACACCTGCATACAAAGTTCAAATCCCTGATCGCTGTGTTCAGGATTAACCTCTGACATCAGTGCAAGTGACAGAACAGCTTGCCAAAGCATAATGCCCCAGTGCTATTGAGTCCAGGGTGTTGTTGTGTATTTACCTATGTATTTGCCTTGCAAACTTCAAGGCTCTACGCATGTTCATGTGAGGGGCTATTTGAGTGCACACCTTAAGGTATGGGTGAAGCTTCCAGTGTAAGCTTTAATTTCACCCTCAGAAGCCTGAATATGAAACTCGTTTGGCTCAGATGTCTTGATGTCACAAATGGCTTGGTCTCGCGCAGTAAAGTGTGGCTTTGTGGGGGTGCTTTTTACTTACTGGCTATCAGGTTGTTTGGCTGCAGCACATTAAAAGTGGCTCTGGGTTGAGGAAGGGCGGAGGTTTGTTGTCGGGGGTGTTTCTTCACGCCAGGACAGTTTGACTAAAAGATAACGATGCTGCCTGCCGATACCGGTTATAAAACAGCAACCTTTTCAGTTGCATCTGATTTTTCTTTTTTGTGCAGGTTTTATGCAATTGTTTTGTCTTCTTTAATTTAAAAAAATATATATACTGGTTTTCATTGTTTACAAGACCAGTTCATGTAGTGACTTGTTTGACGTTTGTCACTTCTTTCAGTATCTAAATGTAACTTCTAGGTCTTTAACTGCTTATTGATATGTTTGGAATTCACAAAATTACTGACTGGTCTAAGAGGAGACAAAGGAAGTAAGAGAAGAGGCCTCTCCCTGCCTGTTTTTCAGGATTTTTACAAGGGTTACCAAACTTTTTATTATTCGCAATCTTCAGAAAGCTGTCTTTCTTTTATCTTGATGTAACGCCTTTTTCAACAAACTCTCAAGAGGGAAAATGAGTCATGCTCATCAGACAGGTAATGCACCAACTGTGGTTATTAAACCGTCACTCCTCATCCTCGTTCATCATCGCTGAGGTACCTTTGCGGCGTGTGTGCTGCCTGCAATGTAAACGAGCGGTAGCCATTGTGCGTGCGTCAAGTAAAATCTATGAATGAGTTAACCAAGCGCGTAATCACTGAATAGAGAGCCGCGGTGAAGGACACCTCGACCAACGGAGGGAAGAAGTCAGGACTGAGTGAGCTCAAGGATGCTGGAAGAAAGAGATGTGGGAGTAGATGGTTTGGTGAAAAATGTCCATATTAAGAAGATGATGAGTGAAGGGGAAGGATTGGATGGATTGAAGAAGGATATTAATGGTTCTGATGAAATGGCTGATTGGGAAGAAAAATGGATGAATTTATCTGTTGGGGGTAGAATAGATGAATCTCTCCATTATCAAACAGACTGCATCTGTTTGTTACTTTTCCTTCATCTGGAGTCTAAAAACCACATAGATGTTTTGTTCTTTTTGCACATAAATCCTAGCGTATCACCTGTGAGTTTGTCTAAACGTGCTTACAATCTAAACAGATTCTGCACTCGGTGTGTTATTTTGGCATTACTGTATATCCTGAAGCTAAATGACCTCATCTGTCCGGATTCAGAACGAGACAGGACGTTAAATCACAGGGGAGATGCATGACGTCTGAATGTGTCTTTTCCTGCTGGGTGAAGTAGGCAGGCTTTGACAGATGTTTAATCCTTTTGCTTTTGAGTGATGGGCTGGTAATGCTGAACAAAGAGCGGGAGCCTGGAAGCTGCTTCAGACCGACTGATCGGAACAAGTCAGATTTTAATGCACACTTGGCTCGTGTTGCATCACCTGTGACTTGACGGTATATTAGAAAACATTTGTTTATCACTGTGGAGGTAAAGCATGTATTGTATTCACAGAGAAATATTGTTTTAAAAACACAACTTAAACTTACAGGTGATGAGAGACACGGGGATTTCACACTAACCTTTTATAGGCTGAATTTCCTCCACAGACAGGAAACGTCCGTCTATTTGTGATCTTCTGCGGCTCACATTAAAACAAGAAGCTTTTGGGGTTTCTCTCTGTAGATATTTATTGATGTGAATGTTCTCACTTTTGCAGTGGTATTCAACAGTCGTGTGTGTGTGTGTGTGTGTGTGTGTGTGTGTGTGTGTGTGTGTGTGTGTGTGTGTGTGTGTGTGTGTGTGTGTGTGTGTGTGTGTGTGTGTGTGTGTGTGTGTAAATGTCTCTTTTGTTTTAGCATGCTTTTATCCGTTTCAGTAACAGCTGCATTAGTGGTCAGAGGAAAAAATCCAGTTGCTCCGTTTTAAGTCTTCATCTCACTGGGCTGCTACTATTAGGGGACACAAAATTATGAGAACTCTGCTAATTTTAAGTTGGAATCACACAGAATTAGTATGTACAACACTATTGTGACAAGTTTTATTTGTTGCCTAGTCACATGTGGGGGAAGGTTGGATTTCCGAACAAATTGCGATGGTTGTGTGAATGATGTATACATTTTCTTTTCTCAGCTTAGATAGCAGGCTGCACGAGTGCCCCAGACCGGCCCAAAGTTACCATCGGCTCGCTGGCAGTCCCGCTCTGACCGTGCATTTTTTTCATGGCGGTATTGAAATAGATACCGTTGCTGTTGTTAAACACCGGCTGTATACGGTATTACCATAATACCGCCCAAGCCTAAACTCACCCTTATTTTATTTGCAATTTGGTCACCAACTCTTCATAAACTTGTCACACATTTTTTTGCAATTTCTGACTCATAAAAATTCAGTTTTCAAGGTTGTATCTTGCAATGTATCTTGCAGACAATTGTATTACAAAAATCATTTGCAAAATCACATATGTTGGTTTGTCCATAAAGTTGACGGCATAGATTTTGCAAATGATTTTTGTAATAGAATTGTCTGCAAGATACATAGAGCATCAGGCGTTTTAACTCTGTACAACAAGTAACATGTAAAACCCTTAAAACTACCACCAAGTATTTAAAACAACCTTTTGGTTCTGAGCTCAGGTTGGAGTCTTTTTGTGGTAACATCTAGTGAGAGTGTCAGTAGTTTCATTCTGAGTCAGAACATTTGAGGACAAACCCTTTTATGTGTTTTTCTTGCTCTGTGTGAATATGTTTATGAAGATGTTCCTCATGGGGATTTTGCGCACCGCTAACCCTGTCCTCATTTAACCCCAGTGCCTTATTTCCAGCACATGTATAGAAGCACACACACTGTTGCACACAGTCTCAGCCTAGGTGGCTGTTTCTGCTGTGCTCACCAGTAGCTCTGATAATAAGCTGTCAAATGAACAGAGTCGTCCTAAAGCAGTCACCTGATCATGTATAGACACTAATCAATGCTCGGCGTGCTGCTTGGTTTAAACGAGTCTGTCATCTGACTTTTCTGATTGCTTACCACCTTCAGTTTTTCTCTAGTAGCTCGTTCAGTTTGTTCAGTCTGATTTAAAAGTTGTGTTCCTGTCTCAGGTCTTAGAATTAGCCAGTTTTAGAGCTGTAAATGCTCTTGTTCCTCCAGCGGAAGACGGCTGCTTTTGGCTCTGTGTGTGTAAGGAGCACAGTAGAGCTGCTCGATTAAGATTAAATTTATTGTGCTTGGCACTAAACTCACTTTACAGCCACACACTCCCAGCAATCAGGCCAGGATTTTTAAGGCCTTGTAACATAATCAAATCAGCAATGACAATGATGTTGTTTCACAAATTCAGCTCATGTTGTTTGTGTTAGTCAGCCTTGTTTCTCATCACACACAATGGCTGTTCCCAGCACGCAATGCTGAGTTAAATGACACCATGGTCCACGTCCGTTATACAAAAGTGACATCCTTTGAGTGACAGATGTATGACTTATTCATAAACTGTTTTAGGTTTCCTGTCGGTAAAAGACCCGTCTCATCTGGAATCCACGTGGTTGCATAATAAAAAAAAAAAAAGACACAACGTCATTTAAATAAGCAGTTGAATATCTGATAAGTTAGCAGTTATGATAATGCTGTTGTAGAATATTATTCCACTATAACAACACATGTTCCACTATTTGCTGCTCAATAATAAATACAGCCTTTGCTGTTTTCACGACATCTGTGCTTTAGTTTAGTGTTCATAAGGTGTTAATTCAGCTATATTTAGATCTGGTGTAGTTGCATAACAAAACAAGGTTGTAATTGTTCTCATTCGTTTTTTCAGGACAATTATAGAAGTCTGCTGTTGTGTATCCAATATCTGTAAAGTTCCTCATTTGACAAAGAATGAAAAGTAAAAAAAAAAAAGCTTCCAACAGTTTTTATTGTGAGACGGATTGCATTAATCTGTACACTCTGTTCCTTTTTTTTAAATGTGTGTGTGTATGTTTCTCACTGCAGCTCAGCTCTCTGCTCTCATGTAGCTTGGCTCTGTCCTGGGGTTCAGCATCAGGCTTCAGGCTTTTCCACCATGAAGTTCTTCTGAGCTGCTCTGGTTTGTTTACATCCCAGAAAGGACATTTCATTCAGCGCCAACCCTTCAGCTCGCCCTGTCTTTCACTCCTGACTCAGTTAGTCTCTCTCTTTCCATTTGTCTTTCTCTTCTTTTAATTCTCACCCTCGTTCTGTCTCTTTCTCTCCCTCCCAGTCTCCTATGGGACACTGATGTGCAGAGACGTTTGCGTGTGTTGCTGCTGCCTGAGCTGGACTGTTCAACTGTAGAGAGCCAAAAAGCTTTGAGCAGGCTCAGGGCAGCATCAGTCCTCTGTGATGTATGTTCAACAACAAAAGCATTGTACATTAAACGGAAAACTGTGGTCCAAATACTAATATAGAAGCATATAATGCGCTGAATATTTGGGCCAATGATTCTGAAGAACTTTAGTGTCTTTAAGGTGCAGAGCAGGAACCATTAAGACGTCTTCTCTCTTTGATATCGACCTCCTTGTTTGACTTTTGGTTGTCTTCATTGCTCTTTAAGCCTTTGGCAAAAATTCTGGGAAACGGGTGGATGATTTCATCTTCGCTCAGAGTAAAGCGAGATACACCATAAAAGCTCACCCGTCATAGTTCAAAGGTGTCAAGGACTTCAGGTTTCACAGGAATGCGACACCCACATCAAGTAGTTGAACTGGTGTTAAACATGCCTAGTCTCAACATACTGTAGCTGCAAGCTTTTGCAATTTACACAAAAAGTTTGACTCTTCTAGATGAGTTTAAAATATTAAGACATCTTAAGACAAACCAGGTGGAATATATGTAAATTTGGAGAGACTCTTGATGAGCCTGCTGCAGCATCATAGTGTGATTTTTAGACCACCATACGTACCTCTGGGGTCAACATAAAGGCTTTTTAAAAGCCTTTTGAGAACTCGGATGAATAAATACTGCTGCTCTCTGAGGTTTGCCTCATGCGATGCCACTCTTTCCTTCCTCTGAGCCGGGGACAGGGAGAGGCTGAGGAGCGAACATGATACCGGAATGACTCGGCAGTTTGCCTTTCACTGAATATGCATAAGTGGATAAGCGAGGAATCCAAATGGATGCATGCACGCATTAAGCACTTTCTGAAACACTTGATATGGAAGCAGTTGCTAGGTGTGCTCTTTTTGTCCTCTTTTCCTCCCAGTTTTGATCAAACACCAAACTGAGTGGAAAACTCCCAGACTGTCTGTGAGAACATGGTGCGGTACGTTGAAGAAATCAGGATGATGCAAATCGGGACCTGACTGTTCTTGTGATGCTGTTCCACCTACTGAAATGAGTCCTGACCTGTTCAAAACCTCCAGCATTTATGTTTCATGATGTCAAGTGCAGAGATCTCTGACATTTAGCAAGCAGCCTTTTCCACGTGGGGTGTGGTAAGCACTCCCGCACATACTGGACCTTTTGTTCTAAATGTAAATTTATTTTATTTTGAAGATGCTTTAGTGGACAGCACTTTTTAGTAGATCTTGGACCATCATGGTCTGGTGTTTTAGTGCATCGGTGTGTGCCTCTGTTGCACTTGGCAGGAGAGTGGCACCATGCTGTGACTCTGTTTACTCTTTCGTAACGCTCTGGGCAGCCTAACCCAGCGCACACAACTGGCACTGCCTACAAATATAGAGACAAAAGAAAAAAAAGGTTGACAGGGCAGAAACGGTCATAACTAATCAGCTGCTCTCTTGCTATCCCACTTCTAATCTCTGCATTTTTAGCTGAAACAAGACATCTTCTCTCAAAACACGCTGGATGATTGTGGGTCGTCTTTAAAGCACAGGCACCGCTGACTCTTCAAGCAGCAGGATCAGCTGCTGGAGTCCTTGAAGCAGCCCCCGTTTAATCTGAGTGTCATATTCAAGAACCGCTTTTGGCTAGAACTGTCCTCAGATCAGCTTTAATAAACTGAACCCCCTCTGCAGCAGGATTTAATGTCATAGTTCCCGTCCACCCACACAATGCACCCTGCAGGTTGTTGTTCTTTTTTCTTCATTACTGATTGCAGTCTTTCACATTAATTGCATATAATGTGTTTCCTATTTAATCATTCTATTAACCAACAACTGTTTGTTTTATGTTTATGTTTTATGTTATGTTTATTATATAAACTAATGAGTACAGAACAGTAGAGGTTTGATATTTACCTCTTCTTGGATTGACCTCAGTGTAGACAGTAATGATTGTGTACTGATACAGTAATGAGACATTGTTTATATAATCTTAAATATTGTCTCCATTTTTAAAATCACTTTTATGTTTTTCCTTTTTAGTGTTTTATTGGTGACTTTTCTAAGAAAAGTCTCTCTTAGCTCTTAGAATGATTTACACTCTATAATGGCTGAAAAAGAGCTCTTTGATTATTCCTTGTGTTACACTCAGTGTTGGGTAAGTTACTTTAAAATTGTAATAGATTAATATTACTAGTTACAGCAAAAAAATGTAATATAGTTATATTACATATTACAATCCCCAAAAAGTAACTAAGTTACACTACTTTTAGTTACTTTGAGTTACTTTTGGCAAAATATCTTATGTGACGGCGTTCTAAAATACTATAACTGATCAATTTACATTTTCCACAAGAATGACACCAGTAAATACTGTATTTTTCTCGCTATTTTATTAAACTACAGTCAATCCTAAAACATATTTTATTAATGTCAGTCCATATATCAGCTGTTGATATGCCTGGGATTCAAATATTCTCTTTAGCTCCTTTTCCACAGCAGCACACGTCTTATCCAACTCCTTGGCAAATGTCTTTTGGGGGTGGGGGTGGGGTGTTGTAACTAGTAAGTTACTCAAATTGTAACTAGTAATATATTACTTTACTTTAAAAGAGTAATGTTAATATATTACTAGTTACTCAAAAAAGGAATATAGTACAGTAACTAATTACTTTGTAACTAGTTACTCCCAACACTGGTTACACTTGTTTGCTAACTATTTTCTGGACCTCAGAGGCTAATGCACTACTGAGGTTTGTCACTCAGACACTGAGGGCCATTTTCTGTATATCAAGATTTGATAATATATTTAATTTATTTTTGAATTATTTACCTATGTAATACCAGATGAAAATGTTACTTTATAGAATTTTTTCTGTGTCAGTATTAAAATCACAAATATTTATTTGAAATACTGATTGAGTTGGGGAAACACTGTCAGTTTAGAGCGTATCAATAAAAATGCCTTTTACCACATTAGATGAGTCAATATAGACTTCTATAGAAATGCGTAATGCCAGGCCTATTTAGTATAAGTGTTTTTGTAACATTCAGGCATTAGTTTAAAACATGTAGATGCAAACTAATCAAATCTAATTTTCTACTTGATTAATCAGCCACATAAACCAAGCATGGACAGACGGCGCTGCTATTAAGGCAGAGAAGCGCTGCTACAGGAGCCTGGATGTCCAGTGGAAGGAGTTCGTTCTTGTTAAGGGTTTACTTTATTCAGAAGCATCAGTGCTTGGAAATTAAACTGTACTGGAAAATATTGCTGGGCGCTGCAGTAAGGGGCGTGTGATGGTCATATCTGAAAAGAAAGAATAGAGGCTTTATGTGTGATGTGTAATATATCTCCAGTGTGTTTTGCTTTTGTTCTACTTGTGATGACTTTAAAAAACTACAAGACCCATGTGAGTTTAGCAATCAGAATGCATCGTTTAGAAGGCATGTCAAAGTGAGAGCATGTTTGCAAAGCAAAGTGCAATAAAATAATAATTTAAAACATTTTTTTATTGCATGACACTGTTTTTGGTGTGTCAGTAGGTATTTTTGTGTGTCATGTGTTATAAACTCTGTCAACATCACACACTTCCTGTAACCAAAATATGTCTATTGTCTGTAAGGGACTGACAACACCCTTGAGCTGACTATAAAAATGTACGAGAGTTTAGGAAGTGAAACAGACAAAAGAAAGAGTTGAAGGAGAATACTGAAGCACAAAAAACTGAAGAAACCAGAGGAGAGAAGAGAGGGCAGCTGATAAGGAGAGTGGTGTGATAAGAGAGCGACAGAAGGAGAGAAATATTTGTGCAGAGGCAATAGGTGAGATATTGAGATAAATGGGAAGAAGCGGCGTAGGTCAAGCAGCTAGATTAGAAACAGCAGAGGTCTGCAGCAGTAGACGGTGAGGGAGATTAAACAGCAGAGGCCCGGGCTACCAGTGGGACAGACAGAAATATAGCTAGAGCAGGTCAGAAATCAAAAGACTTCCAAGAAAGAGACTAGGAATAGAAATATGTTGAATATCTTCTCTTGATCTTTCATTCTAAAACCTTAAATCTCAGATTGGACAGTGTTTCTGTCTTCATACAACCAGCGAGGCTTAATTTGTTTTGCAGGAAGAAGCCTTTAATTCTGGCTGAACGTATTCATTTTTCCCTGTAATGTGGTCGGCACCCTCGGGCGAGGTTTGAGCGGAGCGGTGAGCTGCTAAATCTGTGCAGAGCCGGTGGGCTACTGGCGTTGGTGTAAGCTGGGGGGAGCTAGATTTGTCCTTGGTGGCTGAGGCTAGGCTGCTGGGCTGGTCTGAACTATAATTGGATTAGAGATTTCTATGTTGCATGAAGAAGGCAAGCAGAAAACACACAAGCACACATGCCTCAGGGAGCCAAGTTCTCGTTAGTACTTACTGCTGCACTCCTTCATAAATTACCTCACCTTCTTTCATCATTATCCTGTCGTTCCTCCCCCCCCCCCCTTTTTAATCCACCCGTCTTTATTTACATAGGTGTGTGCAAATTAGCTTTTTTGTGTGTGTATGAGCACGTTAATGTTTGAACATGTTTGTGCATCATCCTTGTGATATGCATTCTAAATGGGATTACATGGTGTGCAACAGAGCTGCTTCTGAGAGTAAAAGAGGTTAAAAAAAAGAGAATAAACGAGGAAGTGAATCATTTTACTAATTATTTAAGATGTGATTATGATGCTTCCTTACTTTGAGAAGGAAGCAAGAGAGTAACTCTTTACCTTATTTTAACAGTCAGCTTCCTGTTAGACAACTTTGGACAGGAAGTGCAACATGATGTAATAGTAGTGTGCTTCCTGTTCAGTTTTTTTAAACCTCAGTTTCATGTTTTTGCCTCTTCTACTAATTTGACTCACTTTTATTCTTTCATAAAGTGCAGCACCATAGAATTTTTAAAAAGCATCTACCAAGAAGGAAATTTTAAACCCATCCATCCATCCATTTTCTGTAGCCGCTTATTCCTCCACAGAGGGTCGCGGGGCAGCTGGTGCCTATCTCCAGCGGTCAAGGGGCGAGAGGCGGGGGACACCCTGGACGGGTTGGAAATTTTAAACGTAAAATAAAAAAGTTATTTGCTAAATGTTTCAGATTTATATTGGAAAACATGGGAATAGCTAACATGCTCACATTTAAAAAGGAGAACAATGAGGAATTCAGTTTTCTGAGTGATTCTGCCTTTTATCTTCATGTAAATGTGTTTTTAACATGCAATGTGGCTGTTGTGAGAAACTACCCAGCAGCAAGGCAGTTAGGGAGACTGTGATGGAGGCTTGGCGGCTGACAGGCCTGCACCAGCAGCCATATGTTTCATATGTGTTTGTTGACAACCCTGCTGCATGGCTCTGATCTGCCCATATGGCTCGTTCATATCTTCAACTTGTGAGGGAGGAAAAGGACGGCGTGTGGGCTGAGATAGGAGGAGGGTGTAGTTCTGATGTGGGATGAGCTTAAAACAAGCCCACAGAGTACACACTTTACAGAACATCCAACTGTAAACCCAACCCAAAGCTGCACCACCTATCAGCAAAGAAAACTGAGAATTCAGAGTTTTTGCGCATCAGCTGATTTTAGTTTTAGCTGCTTTTTCGGACTGTAGATTTGTGAATGTGTTGGCAGCCTGCTTCATTCCACCAAAGTGATGTGAAGGAGGAGGGAAGATTTTGACTTGGAATGAAGTCAAAGGGAGAACAGAGCTGGTGTCCAGAGTCGCTTGACTTCACTGCTGGTTTAGGGTCACTGTGTGTGGACCGGGACTCCCAGGAGCGAGTCAAAAAAACCTCAAAGCTGAACACAAAAACAAGGCGTGCATGAGAGTTTTTAACCCTCCTAAGGCCTCCGATTTTCCCTTAAGGAAGTGTGTGTGTAAACACGGATAAGTCTGATCAAGTGAGGCCAGGCTGAGGAACGTGCTCTCTTTTGGTGCTCTCGTGCACGCTGCTGCATTATTGTCATAGCACAAATGCAGCAGACTGATATGGTGTGACAGTGCATTTATTTTCTTGTCTATTGTTTCCTGTTGGAGACCTGTTCAACTTGACCTTTTTAAAAGCCTGCTTAATCACCAGCGGCCTCTGAGCTGGTGGCACGTGATGAATGGTAACTCTGAGCCAACGCGCTGTTAGCAAAAGGAGCTAGATTTACACACTAGCCAGGCCAACAGCTGGCTGTAAACACTGGGTATTATGAGGGGTATGGGTGTTCTGGGGGCTCAGTCAGCAGCTCACTTTGCCACCGTTTAATCCAGGACTTCTAGTAACAGGAGAACAAAGTTTACCTACCGTATATACACTATAAAATCCCTGACATTTATAATTTACAACTAATAGAAGATTTTTTTGACTGTAGAGAACAAGCTTGTTAAATCTAATATTTATCAAAATTCTTAAGTCTATGAAGCTAATGTGTTGTGTGTTTTGAGCCTCTTTATCAGTATTTTACACTTGAATGTTTTGATCAAACTTTAAAGCATTCTTTATAAAGAAAACAACTAAGTTTGTTGATCGCAGTGACACCTAGTGCTAAATTTCAGTTTGCATATTAATCAGAAGTGACAAAAAGAGGGGGAAATTTGTTTAAAATTAAAGATGCACCAGAAAACAGGTTATTGGCCTAATCAATGATCAGCTGATTCGTAACTCAGAAACCTTTTCCTTCTTTATTTTGGTGCATATATAGATCATTTCAAAGCCCACAGTTCATTAACTCACCCTCAATAACCTCTGCTGTCAATGACAGATCTTCAATGTGCATGTTTTTATTTCCAGAATAATCAATTCTATGCATTTTCTTCTTATTCTGTTGTGTCCAAACTCCCAGCTGTTCTTTTTCCTTCTGCTGTAAGGGCATCACTGGAAACTGGAGTGGACTGAGTCGTATATCAGAAGTGTGTGGAGCAGAACAGACTACCATAGATTAGAGGAGAAAGGAGTGTGTAGCGGATTTATTACCAGTTGTTAGCTGATTAAATGAGGTTAAATGGTCCAACTAGTTCAGGGAGGTGAGATGGAAACGATTAGCTTACATAAAGAGCGATGGAGGGAGAAGATCTTTGAAGCCAGTTAGTAACTCCTGACCTCCTTATGTTTGCATTTTCTTTATCTTCTCTATTTATTACCTCCTCTGCTGTTATTAATCTCTATCTTTATAGTTTTTTAACAGAGTCTCTGCAAAGTAAAGCTGCCTGTGTTTTGAGAAGTGGCTAACTCTTGAGATTGGACATAATATCAAATGACCCACAACTCTCAACCTATTTACTTTTAACATGTGAGAATGGATTTTAAAGCCACTGGACTTTGACTGTTGGTGACAAATTTGTGAACATCAGTTGCAAGAGAATTTCTAAAATGTTCTGAAACATTCATGGGGGTTCTTAATTCTCATGAGCGTGTCACTGGGCCCCAGAGGTCGCGCTAGACTTTTTAGTTTTCCGTCATTTGACTGACAGGGTTAAAAAAATCCGGTCATAATCTATTTTTGTCCGTCACTTATTAATTTTAAAAATTATAATAATTACATTTTCAGTAGCATTATTACTCTAACACTGGGCCCATTTAGCACATAAATCCATAGGATTAGACTCTAAACTAGTCGATCAGTCAGTCATCAGATAGACATTTCTAAAAACTCTGTTTGGAGTCGAGCGCAGCGAGGTGCAGCTCTGTGCGCTCCGCGGGACTCTGATTACCATATAATATAAACGTTCATTATGAGATCATGAGAGAGGTGAGGGGTTCACATATTTTTCATTGAGATACTCGGGGGGGAAAACCTGTCGCTGATGTTTAATTCGGACCTCCTCGCGTTTTGAGTCCAGTTCTATGTTTGCTCAGTTCGTGGAGCAGATTTTGCGTGTCAACAAGCCTCCACAGCCTATAACGCGACTCTGAGAGCCCATTACAACAGGAAGTGTAATTAATCCATATCTGATCGTGCACTGAGCACCGGATTGCAACGCGGCGTTTGAGCGGATCAGGTTTGACACCTGATGCGCTCTGGAGGACCAGTGTTCTTCTGTTGCAGAGCGCAGGACGTCTGGATCACAGGTCTGCGCTCTGCAGCACAGAACCTCAGTCTGGGCTGCAGGTATTGGTGGAGATGCAGCGCTAGTTCTGCATCCTTAGTTCAAATTATTAGTGGGGACAATTCAGTGATTGCCTATGACGGTCTGATGGCGTGCGCGCAAACCTGTCAGAATGACCGGCGCCCTTCAGATCTTTCCGTCAGAGTAAAAAAAAAACGGTTAAATACCGGAAAATTCCGGTTAACGCGACCCCTGCTGGGCCCTGCTGTTGAGTTACTGGAATTTTTAAAGTGTTCAAAGTAGTAGTAGTAGCATAAAAGTATAAATAAAACAAAAAAATATATATCAAATGGTGAATGAAATCGGCCAATATTCATCAAGATCAGCCCAATCAGTAATTGGTCAATCTAAAATGTTAAAAACCAACTCCAAACTATAATAAAATAAACTAGGGATGCACCGACACCACTTTTTTCAAACCAATACAATACGATACTTGAATCTGAGTACTTGCCGATACCGAGTACTGATACTTTTACTGCACAAAAAAATGCAATGAATTGGAAGACAGGTTCTATTTTCTTCTATTTTTGGTTAACTTTAACAAGTACGAGTATATGGTATGTGTATCGGTATCGGCCTGATACAGATATCTGTATCGGTATCGGTGCATCCCTAAAATAAACTGACATTTTCACACTTTGTAAACTCATCATAACAGCTAATTCATGGTAGCTGTAACAGACGTTTTTACTTCTAGAACCATAATTTTCAAGTTGATCATAATTGTTTTTAAGTCTCTTCTGTTAATTATATATTTTTTAATTTATTTTAGATAAATCAGAATGCCCACAATCAGTTTCAGTAAGTCAGAGCTGCACAAAAGTCAGAGATCAGTATCAGCTCTCAAACCAGAATCTCTTAACTAAAGTCTGTAACTAAAACTGACTAAATCAAAACAAAAAATGATTATAGGTTCTTTTCTTCAGACATGTATGTTCTTTGGGTAAGTTTTTACCTTTGACATGTTTTGACGCGCTCCTGCGGCCTTCATCAGAAGTGTCACTGGTGTTGGTGTGACATGTAAAAACTTACCAGAACATACATGTCTGACGAAAAGAACCTATAATCATTTATTGAGAAAAACAGACATAATGAACACAGTAAAGTAAATCAAAACAAACATGGAAATCATACACAGAAGCCATTATCGGTTTAAAGCTTGTCTAAATTAGAGGGTTTTAAGCTGCTTTTTAAAGACGCTACAGAATCAAAGCAAAGTAAACATGGGAGGAACTCAGTCCACACCCTATAAAAGATCCGTCACCTTTGGTGTTAAAGTGAGCTCATGGCACTATTAGCACTCTTTAGCTGGAGGATCTCTGTTGTTCTAAAAGGTCAGGGTTGTAAGCTAGAGCTAAACCAAAACCACTAAAATCAATACAATACAATACAAAAAATGTATCAATAACCAGTGTAGAGGAATGAAAACAGGTGAGGATTAGTTGTAAACAAACTGAGACACTTTGTGACTAAATTACAGCAAGAAAATATGCACATCTGCCCCATATGAACCAGTCATATATAAAGCTTGTTGTAAAACTCTTACTAAGTTATTGTGATTTCCACTGGAGGTTTGCAAATATTCCCACAATTTGTGTCTCTGACTAGTCGCTAATGGTAGCAGCCTAATGAGATACGGGCTTAAATTGCAAGAGTAATGAATAACATTTCTGACTGTTCAGTTGCAGGCACTTAAATAGCAGCAGTGACGTCTGCAGCCCTTATGAACCCTAATGAACCCCACACGTGTCAGTTTGACAGCATCAGTGAAACAAAAGTGTGATGTGGTTATGAACAGCATACAAGCATGGAATCGAAGGAGAGAAGATCATTTCCTCTCGACAAATTGGAGCATGTTTAAGATATTAAATGGATTATTATTAAGTTCCTAGTATAAATGTTGTTGTATCACAGCCTCTTTGCTGTCAGACGGAAAGGAGGGGCTGCAGCCTAACCAGAAATGAGACTGCATATGTAGAAAGTCTTGTTCAGCTGAATATCCGCCGTTTCTCCTCTCAGCCTTTTGTATGATGTGTTCGTTTGCACGGTTGTTTTGTGCGTCTGAGAAGAGAAATGCAGAGTGAAAGACCTTCTCCACATCCATTTCCTCTCTTAGAGGAACAGCAGGTCAGGAGTTGAGTCAGTTCTGGTGGGTTCACGTGTTACTCACAGACTCACACGCAGAAAAAGGAGGAGGGTGGGCAGGAATACAAGACGGGGACCTTTCTAAAACCACTAGGGACATTTTAAATTGTCTTGTTGAGATAGCAGCCAGTCTTATCACTGGGTATTATGGTGTTTAAGAAAATTATTCAAAATCTATCCAGTCTGTAAACAGGAAGCCAAAGTCCTAAGTGTGCATTTTTCTTTTTTCTTTTTTGTTTCTTTACTGTATGTTGATTTTGACATTATTCCTGCTGTTATCTGTATTCTGCCTGGATGTGTGCTTGTTTAACCAGGGTGTGTGTGTGTCCTTATGTGCACCTGTATCCGTGCTCATGTTTGCATACGGCCTCCTGTCTGTGTGCGATAGCGCTTTACCTCCTCCACTGCCCCCTCGTGTACTGTAATGAGTTCTCCTTCCCTCCTCATTGTTCGGCCTCTCTGCCTGCACTGGGAACCTGGAGCAGGAGCTCGCAGGAAGCTTCGCTGCTAGTTGGGCTGAAGGGAAAGCAAACGCTGAGATGCATAATCTGAGGAAGTGCTGCTTTCCGCACTCGGGCTTCAGTCAGGCATCTGACGTTCTGAAATCAGAAGGCAGAAACTCAAACATGTCTTTAACCACACGTTTCAGTCTTCCCGTCCCCTCAGTTTCATTTAGTTGACTTTTCTCCTCTGTCATCAGTTCTAATCACTCTGACTGCTGTACTTCATGCTTGAATACAAACATGGAAGAAGATGGGTCAGGAAATTTACAAAGAATGTCTTAGAGCTGTGATAATCGAAGGTGGGGTTCAGTTTAGAGTTGTGTAACAGGATTTTTTTTTTTAAGCTCTTCGCTGTCCCAGAAACTTCAGTGACAGACATGAATTCTTCATTGTGCCTCTTCTTTCTGTTACAAGAGGCAGCTGACCTCGCTTTATTCCCTTTTCTTGCCTTAGATTACAGTCAAGAGCTAATTAAGGCTGGGTTTTAGGAGTTACTCATTCTGTCACCTCTAACTGCTACAATTTTCAAAGAAAAGAAACTGAAAGTTATTTTTTCCAGATATTTTGTAACAGAAGAGGAAAAACGTGCATAAGTCTAGGTGTTGTGTTTGCATTTTCTGTACCTGGTGATAGTTCTTTTTCTTCCTGTGAATACAAAATTTGACAAGTTGATTGGAATTTCCGTGTTTCATAACACATGCCTGCATCTGTCTCAGGCTTTAAGCACGAGGGTGGATCCATCCTGATTTGGTCTTCTGATGTGGCATGAGGAACATTTTAAAACATATACTAGCAAATTCTGAAGGCAAACAACACACACAACATCCATGACTCCTCTATAAATGTAGCTCAAGAACTACAAGGGGAATAACCCTCACTTTCCTCTTAGAATTTGGGTCATCTTGGCGTTTCACAATACTGACATTTTGACAGAGGGTGCTCAAACCTTTACATTCTGCTGCACATCTACACACACACACACACACACACACACACACACACACACACACACACACACATGACTGGACATCACATCTGTTACACAACCACTGGCAGCTGTGGACTTCACACTTCAGTGGTTGTCTGAATTTGTGTGTCTGCAGTCTGAGCTGTTTCCACTTTGTGGATTAACTACCTGGCAAAAGCTTTAACAAAAAAGTTAAAGTCTTCAAATTTACAGCAAAACCTTTAATGCAGTTATCACCTTGGGGATTTTACTAGACCATAAACCTTCTGCATTGTTTGATCACAGGTTTTGGAGCTCTGATATCACAGGTGTGTGAAAGGAACTGCATAAGAACTGCAGGATAAGAGGATTCTGTTTAGTGTAGCGGTTCAGATCTAGCTCCGAACCAGAAAACACTAATGTTGCTGGATTAATTAAATATTACTTGATTGTGCCACAAGAGGGCAGCACATCTCCAGTTGCTACTTCTGTTCTCTGAACATGAATGAACTTGGTCATTGTTGGGTAACTTTTCTCACTTCACTGCAACACTTCTTTGTTAAAGAATGGAAAGACAGAGAAAATAATAAAAGGTGAGGAAAAGAAGGGTAGATTTACTTTGGCAGCAAGAAAAGCATCAAGAATAAAGAGGAAGCACAAGAACTGGTAAGAACGAGCTGTGGAGATCCATTAAGTGTAAAATTTAGATCTTGTTATTGCATAATCTTGGCTTGAAGGCCTTCCCAGCATGCACAGGGTTCAGTTTGACTCTTGTGTCACATGACCGTATCAAGCTACTTCAGTGTTAAACCAGCAATACCAGTCTACCACCTGCCTGAGGCAGACAGATCAATAGTTCAGTTCTTCATTGTACTGAGATGGTTTTAAAGATATTAATACATGTTATTTCAGCTGGGATGCATCTTTATCTGCCATCTTATCTTAAATACTACCCTGAACTTGAAACCATTTTTATTTTTACTAAACTGCAGCAAACTGGAACAAAAGCTTCAGCGTGCATTTTAATGTCAAGAATCTTCTGGACATGCAACCATTAGATGTCAACAATAGAGGCATTTCTTCACGCTGCTTTATGTTCAGAGTGTTTCACATACCACTGATGCCAGATGTCACTGAGGCTTCCTCCTGATTCACATCTCCTTCCTGCCTGATCATTTCTAGTCCTCACTTTTGACCTTCATCTCTTGTCTTCTTCTGTGCACATGCCAGGAATAGCAGTCCACATACCATTCAACAATGTCGCTGACACCTAACACCTCTGTGCTTCCTGCCCTACCTGCTTTCTTTCTCTCATCATTACTTTTTGCCACCAACACAGCAGGAAGACTGATGAGATAGGGATGCTATGCTTTTATTGTAAGCTGTGTAATACTTCAAAATAACAGCAGGTGGCGTCATAATGTCATCCTTGGCATAAGCGGTTTACTTTGGTGAGTCAGTCCTCACTAAATGCAACTGCTGTAAAACTGAAGCCATGATGACATCATGCTGCCGCAGTGTTGGAATGTATGTTAGAATGAGATTGAAAAGTTAAAATTTTAAATGCAGAATTCAAAGTCCCTTCTTGATTCTTAATGCAACTTGTTCATAAATCTGATGTTTATTTAAGTTTATTTTTGTTTAAACATATTTGAATCATTTAGGTTTAGACTATGTGTGTTATTCACTAATCATATTGATTTGATAAACCAGATTGGAAATAATTAATTTGCTATTTCAAGACTTTTTAAATCATCAGGATTGTTTTACGAAGATGTTGATTGATCCATTTTATTTTCAAACACTGATTACCACAAACATTAATAATGTGTTTGCTAATAATGTACTAATGTATCTGCATACATCTTAAACTGTATAAGTACATAAAGTATCACTCTGTGATTTAATAGAGTTTTGGGTAAAAACTCTTAAATAAAAGCATAGACAGATACTAGCTTTGGTAATACTAAAATAAAAGTAGTAATTGTGCAGAATACAGTACTTCTCTGCTCTGAGAGGGTCTTTTAGGAGGGTAATGGCTGATATTAGCTGGTTAATTCACCATGTTATCTCCCAGTGGGCTGTTCTTTTTTTTTTTCTTCTCCAGAATAATTCCTGGTTGCAAATGTTTATTTCAAGATGGCACTGTAATGAGAGATGGAGGTGTTGTTTTCTTGAGTAACCAGTCCATGGCTGTGTTGTTTTTTCTGTTCATAAAAATGTTTAATTGGGGGAAATCTATTGTACACCACTGACTAACAGCTCACAGTAACTCAGAGGAAGGTTAAGTGTTGATTTTTGCCCAGTAAAGTTGAATCCTGATCCTTGAGGACCACTATTCTACATGGTTTAGTTGTTACCTTGATTCAATGGCTGAATTACTTCTTCCTCAAGTTCTGCAGCAGCTTGTTAATCATCCATTTATTCAGATCAGGTGTGTTGAAGCTGGGAAACATCTGAGTTGAGCAGGATAGTTTTCCTCAAGAACCAGGATTGGACACGTCTTTTTATGCTTCATGGTACATGAAGATGCTGCTTTTAGTTCTTCATTCATGAACCAGTCGAGACAGCAGTCAACATTACAGAAACAGCAAGGTCAACTGACGGTCCAGAGTCAGACCAGTGTTATTTGAATCCATGAAGCCTGTAAATGTGGGCAGAGTGTACAAACTGTGTTACTGTACGTCTGTCTGAATGGACGCAGACAGAGTGACTGCCTCCTGGCGTCTCCCAGCCTGCTCGTATATATGGACCTTTTATATTTCACCTCTTGGCTTGGCCTCAGCTCAGATGTACTTCTAGCCGTGCTCTGTGCATGCGTTTGTTTGTAAGCATGCCAACATGTGTGAAAAGTGAAAAGAAAAACAGTATGTGCTTGGCAGCAAAACCCCTGTGTACATTAAACTACATAATATGCACATTAGTGGTTTCAAAAAGTGCATCTTTTTTTGGCAAAACAAGAAAAATATGTTTTCTGTCAGTATTTCCTCTGTTTGTGGTTTGGGCTTTCTAAAGCTGGCCATTCCTTGTATATGCTCTTATGTTGCTGGAGTTTTAGTATGGCATGTGTGTGTTAATGTGTGTGTTTGTGCACTGCGGTCCAGTATTTGGCTTGCAGTGTATTCCTGGAAAGCTGAGTAGGAGCAGAGGGGCCAGGGCTATTCCAAAGTTGCGCCACATTCAGCTGTGACTCGTTTTCTGGAATCGTCCGTGTCATTTCAAACAAACACAAAAAAAGACACATTTTCTGCTTTATGTTATGCTCCATATAAAACTCTCGTTTCTTTTTTGTTAACCAAAAAGGGAAGTCATTTGCCATTGTTTACCCTCACTAGTGTGCACACTGAATACATAAAACACAAAAAATTGCTGCGTGGAAAAACTGACTTACATTAACAGAATAATACAGAGATGCGTTTTAGAAAAATTATTAAATATAAATGCAATCTGAAAGATGTAAGAATGCTCAAATTAGCTTGATGAACAAGACTTAAAAGGAGCAATTAATTTGAGACAAGCCAAGGTGCAGCAAGGAGCAGTAGTTGGATAATGAAAGGAAGAAGAGAGGGATTTAAACTGTACTAATAAAAGTAATTGTACTAATTGTTCCTCCTGTAGACTGCAGTTTAATCCCTTCCTCCTCCTCTTCTTGCAGCAGCTGTGGCTTAAAAAGAAAGCAGTCCTCCTGTTGGCAGGTTGCCTCTTCTCATAACTTTTCAACATTATTGGTCAATTAACAGATGTCCTAGTAAAATGTTTAGCCGGGCTCAGCCTTAGGGATAGGGTGAGGAGCTCGGACATTTGGGAGAGACTCGGAGTAGAGCCGCTGCTCCTCCATGTAGAGAGGAGTCAGCTGAGGTGGTTCGGGCATCTTGTTAGGATGACCCCTGGACGCCTCCCCAGGGAGGTGTTTCAGGCATGTCCTGCCGGCAGGAGGCCCCGGGGTCAACCCAGGACACACTGGAGAAAATATGTCTCTGGTTTGGCCCTGGAGCGCCTTGGGATCCTGCCGGAGGAGCTGGTAGAAGTGGCTGGGGAGAGGACCGTCTGGGACTCCCTAATTGGGATGCTGCCCCCGCGACCCGGCCCCGGATAGCGGAAGACGAGACGACGAGACAAAAAATGAGTAAACTTAATAGACGCTCTTCACCCTTCATTTTGGCCCCTGGTGAATTCTATGCTGATGCATCTTTTCATCGCTCCAGACTTTTTTTTCACCAGCACCAAACAAATCCAAACTTTACGCAACAGGTTTTAGTGACTGTTTAGCTGTAGTGGGTGTACACACACACACACAGACACACACACACACACCTGATTCTGCAGGTTTTCTTTCCAGGGGCCATACATCTGACACTTGAGGCTTAAAGGAGGTGGATCTACACATCTATAAAGATCACATCTTTGTGCTGTCAAGTCATTTATGTCACATCAGTGTTTGTTCAGAGTCACTTTAGACTTCCTGTCTGTCTTTTATTCACATTTTTAATGAGTTTCAGTTCATTGTTGCTTTTTGAGTATTTTTAGAGGAATTACTGAGACAGTTGAATATTATTTGCAAATCTGACAATATGATCTGTTGGAGGAGATTGTTGCTTTACAGTGGGTGATGTGATGCAAAAGCAAGCAGATCTGCATGTGTAAAAATATGAATATTTTTGGGGGAAAGATGGCTGAACATTAGGATTACATTGTCCTGCCAAATAATTGTTTGTATTGCTTGCAGCTTAACTTTGAGCAGTAATTTTTTCTTTGACTGTTTTCACTTCTGTATTTTTTTGCTGAATATCTCAGGAACCTCTGGACTGAGTCAACATGATTCAAGATGGTCACCACAGCTAATCAACACAGGCAAAAATGACTAACTCAGTCAATTTTACAGATATTGAGATATAATTTGTTGTATTAAGATAATTGATTCACAACACATGGTCTGAAATCTGAACATTTTTGTTTCAAACTTCACCATTAATTCAGCTATTTGCTATTAGAATCAGCCCTATTTTAGTTAAACTATCATAACGTAATCACTGGATGTAACTGATTACTTTATGGAGTCAACCCTAATCAAGATGGCCATCACAGCTAAATGACATTTGCAAACACAAAATTAGCCATAATTCACTAAATTTGACAGATTGTGATGTTAGTAGCTGAGTCATCCTAACACATACTGGTATAACTGGTATTAAGTGCTAGCAGACCGTGTGAGATCATGTCATATTGCATGAAATTTGCATAAAATAATTTTTACAATTTTAATTAAATGGCTTCACTGCCATTTCAATATAAGATCGTAGTTTGAAACTCTGGCATTAAAGTGATACACAAGGAATTCTGTACTATCTATTTATGTAGAATTAATTTATCTCCAGTTTTATAACAGCCGTTTACTCAGTTGAGCCATTCTAGTAAAACAAATACCATAAAAATGTATACTAAACTGATAAATGTTAAGTTCTTGATTTGAAAGGTAAAGTGTGTTTACATTCCAGAGGCACAGGTCGTTCTAGAAGAACTACTTTGGATTAAAAAGGCATTAATGAATCCTGTGTCCTATTCTTAGCCTCTGACCTGTCTCACCCTGCGGGCGCTGATGAGTCTGGGTGGTGGCGTATGGTTTGTGTTAGGATAGAAATGAGTAAAAATAGCTCCTCTGATAGGAAACGTTGTTGAAACATGAGAGGCTCCTCGGGAGGAGAAAGCTGGCTCGCATCGATCATTATTTTCCATGAAGAGGTCGCTGACTTGTGCTTTTTCTACATTTTTTAATGTGTTTTCATCTTTGTTACTTCATGCTAGTACTGCAGTCGGAGGTGGGGCTTTAGTAACTGGTGGAAAACATCACGTTTCAGTCGGTTGTTTTGGTGTAAAATTGAAGTGTTTTGCGGCAGCGAGGTTGCGGAAACAAAGCGGACTGGTGTCAACCACATTCCGTGTTATTATCGACTAATTTTCCCAAACTTGTCGCCTTTACAAGCTCCCTTTTATTTTTAATCGTCAACGTGTGCACCCAATAACCCGGTCCGACGGAAACTGAACCGAGAGGGAACCAAAGGGGGAGGAGGAGGAGGAGGAGAAGTCTGAGGAGCAGCGACAGTAAAGTGTGTGTCGGAGGAGTGAGAAGCCACTCCGCATTGTTCCGCGTTACAAACACACGGTGGGCTTTGTTTCTCCCGAGCTGAGACTGAAAACCCCCCGAAACGCCGTCAACTCTGGATTTCTTGATCCGCTTCCTGTCGTCCAGGATGAGGTTTAAGAGGAACGGGTCGTACACGTTAAATAGGTGAGTGTGATGTAATGTGCGCAGCCGTAACTTGTTAATGTGTTTGTGTGAGGAGGAAGAGGAGGGAGGAACACACACACAGTCGTTTTTTATCATGACATCAGCTCATAAATCAGAGCCCACCTTCTACATTTCCACAAAAATCAATAGTATTTTAAATTTGACAACTTTTACTGCAGCACTTAAAATATTTTTTTTACAATTACTACAAAAAATCAATTAACTCTGATTTGTATTGCCATAAATACTTCTAATGTATAATCTGTACACTCTTAAATTATTTCATGTAAAAAGTTAATAATACACAATTTAAAACACATTTCTCCTAATGGGACAATTTTTGTAATTTAATGTTGGCTCCTCTCTTTTCACCAATTTGCTTCTTGTTGTAATCCAAGCTGTGTGCTGATCGGGAGAAACCTGTCAGTCTTGCTTTTATGGGCTGGGCTTGAGCTTTTGCTCTCCCTTTTCCATTTAGGGAAAGCATCTTTTTCCTTCTCTGTTATGCACGTCTATCAGGACTTCTTTATTACTAATGTTTCTTGTCTAAAATAATATAGGACTTTGAATCAATATTGCTTTTCTTAAAAATTGTTTTATCAGTTAACAGTGGGGTTTGGGCTGCACGATATTAGAAAAAACAATTGATTGCAAAATTACAACAAAAATTTCTGACGTTTTTTTTCCCTTCTGTCATCATCACACTGTTGTCTGTTTTGGGCATTAGGACGCCATCTGATTGGCAAATACATCATTGGTGTGCAGTTTGTGGCTGATTTATCACCATCAATTGCGATACTAATATTTTGCACATTGACTTTGTGGAGACAATACATTTTCTATATATTGTGTATCCTTAGTAAAGTTTTTTTAAGATCTTGACAAATCACCTTGTGATTTTGCAGTAATATTTGAACCAATGATCTTTAACTCAAATATATTTTCAAGATATTGACTTGAGAAAATCCTTCTGAGATCTGCATGGACCTCCAAGCACTTTTCCATACTTTGTAATGTTAGTCCAGCATTCATTCTAATACAGTCAGTGATGATAAAAGGAAAGTTCAGAAACCTTGATGAGCTGTTGTAGAACTTGAATGTTTCTCTGTGTGTTAATGAGGAGTTTTGTGCATTTCTTATCTAAGCTGTTGCATTGTTTTGTGCAGGTGTTGCAGTGTGAAACCCTACATTCTTCTCATTGTTTTACCTCCTGACACACCATTTTTGTTGAAATAATTGCAGTGAACTTCTTTCATTTGTGTGTTTTTAAACCCAGTCATGAATCAGGTTTTTTCCAAGCACTTCTTCAGTTCGTCTCTTTCCAAGTCACAAGTTCAAAAGAAAGAAAAAATCACTTTCTTTGTCAGTTTGTTATCCATCAACTTACTTAAAGAGTTTTTTTTTTCTCAATTGGCCTCCCATAAAGCATTTCTCCGGATGTCTTTCTTTTATTGTTTGTCTGGATTTTTCTGATAAGGCAAAGGGGTCTGAGGAAGTCCAGGCAAAAACCACACCGACTAAGACCCACAAGAATTTGGTCACATATTGTTGGAAGTGACAACTGATTTAATAGCAGTTTCATTTCTGACACTTTCCCATGGGTCTGAGCACATTTCTTTCCACTGCACTTGAGACACACACACACACACATCCTGATTCTCAGGTGCTGAAACACAAAAGGAGCTAATGAGCACCATGCTCCAATGCTCACTTCTCCACACAGCTGAGTGCAGAAAGACAGATGTTATCACTAAACGACCCCCTCCTCCCCTTTTTGTTTTCATTTAGGAAATTGTGTGCCATAAAAGTGTTTCACTGTCACACCATGTGATCAGTTTGTGTTAATGGTGAAATCAAAAAGAGGTTTCACATCTGTGTGTATGCAGGTGAGGAAATTACACAGTGTAAAAAATGGGGGTTGGGTTAGCTCCTGGTGATGGGTCTCCAGAGAGCAGGAGGGAGAAGAGAAGGTGGTGTAGAAGGAAGGATGACGACATTAGATAAAGAGCACATCTGCAGTTCTTTGTCATCTTTTATCTCAAAATGTGCAAGAGCAGAAGGAATTTGCAGTAACAGCTCAGCATTGTTGCTTAAAGCCATCTGAGGTGTTGTGTGATGGTATCTGGTTTCTTTTAAATCCATCCCACGGATCAGAGCTTTTTTTCTGATAACTCAGCAACAAAATAGGAGCAAAATCATGCCCCTGCAGTTGTTACGTAACTGCCACAGCTGAAGGTGACTGCTGCCTGTTTCTGCCTCTTCCTTGGCAGGTTGTGGCACTTTGTTTTCACTGACAGCAAAGAGAAGTTTGTGTATGTGACATTGGGCTTCAGTATTCAGCAGCATTGTCTGCCTTTGTCATGGTCAGTTAATCCCGTGTTTGTGTCTGTCAGCCCAGTCGCATCTGCAGTCTTTGATTACATCAGCACACACCTCTTTGCACACTGCAGTCCTTTAAAGTGTTGGCTTCTGTTTTTGGTCTACACACTAAGATAGCAGAGAGCTAGAGCAAATGATTGCTTTTACCTGATGATGCAGGGAGGGCACAGAGCGATGTCGCAAGTCCCATAACTCACTCTGTGTCCTTCACCTTACTTACCCATGTCGTAAGTAGAGAACTATGCAGCGATTGGCTTATTTCTGGGAGTTTGTCTGTGTGCTTGCTCCTCCCATACTGCACCGCTGCATCAATTGTGTGAATAAAAAGTCATAATATTGTATGTGCATATATCCTGTTCTTCTTGCACACTTACTTCATTCTTAATTTTGGCTGATGATTGTTCATCTGCTCTAAGTCACATGTTATTGAGAGTGCTAAAGAATAAAGACTCTGTGCTGATTAACTGTCCAGAGAGGTTTGACCGGATTTGACTCAGGCTTGTGTTTACCAAACTGTTTTTGTTTGGTCTGAGAGAGTGATAGGTGGAGAAGGGATGTTTAGGATGTATACAGATGGGGAGATTGCTGCCTCCTCTCCCCGTCTCCCCTGCAGTCTACGCTGTACTGCCCAGCAGTCAGCGGTTTGTTTATGGGACTCTGTTTGCCAAGCTAATCTTCCCGCCTTTCAAGTGGGAGCCAGTAAGCGAAAGAGAGAGAGAGAGGGAGGGAGGGAGAGGGAAAGGAGAAAGAGAGAGAGAGAGCAAGAGTGTGAAAGTGAAGCAGGCAGTTGCAGTAGTTGGTAGAAAGAGAGACGCGTTGAGAAGTGCATTTGCTTTTGTGAGTGATTTGTTTTTGAAAGTTGAACGTGTGCCTCGACCTGTCTGCCTACGTGACCTGCGTTTATGGTGAAGACCTGTCTCAGCAGCTGTATGAGTACGCAGAGGGCTGCACTGGAACTGGTGCACCTGTAGCCCAGTTTGCAGAGGGGGAGAACGGGAAGAAAAGGGAGTGTTGGTCAGCACATCATCACTTCAGTTCTGCTTCATCACCTGCTGGATGGGGGTACTTGTGTGCTGCGACTGTTTCTTCTATAGGTAGTTATCTCATCTAATGTCCTAACTGTCCTCCTTTACTGTTATTGTTGCACCGCACTCTGCTTTACAGCATTCTTCAGCCTGAATTGTCATACTTTCCTTTACTTCGCCAGCCCACCTCTCCTTTGCCAACGCTCATTCACTTTCTCTGTTATTGTGCTGCGGTTTGGAGGAGACATTTAAGGACAGTGCTGCTGTAGCAGTTGAGATTCTGCTGTAGTCAGACACATGAGGTATCTTAAACTGTGGGAGGAGGAGGAGAAGAGGGAGGGACGGACGGACGGAGTTGCGGACACGGGAGACAGCAGCGACATTCAGCCAGCCTCCTAAAGATGACCAGAGATGAGCATTAGGCATTGCTGGTTGCAGGGTTTGATTGGAGGATAGGTTAAAACTAATTGGAGTGAAATGGAATGCAGCCAGCCGGTCAAGCTTGCCCAACTTTTCCTCTCGTCCCGCTGCGTGCCCGTTTGGCAGCGCAGTGCTGTTTGTTTGGGACACAGTGTTCCCTTATAAGGTGATGGGAATGTGTTTTGCCTTTTCTCCTGTTTTTGTTGTTTACATTGGACTTTGCAGACTTTGTCCTTTTTTATTATTTTTTTGTAATCTTTTACTTTCCTTTCTGTAAACGTCACACAGACCTGGCTCAGCTGTTCTGTGTTGCAGAGTGTTAAACTTTGACATATGAAGCTGTTTCATGTGCTTGAGAGAGACGCTGAAAAGATTTTAGGTTAGACTTTGTGGCAGTTGGAGCAGAAAGAATCTGGTTCTCCTCTCTTGTGGTTGAGGGTTTAGCCAGCCTCATCGTGTCTTAAACGTTGAATAAAGTCTAAATATAGCGTTCCAACTCTAAAGGAGCATTTTGATGGTGAGGGTAAAATTGTAGCTTTAACAGGGACCTTGCACACTCACACAGCTGGTTTATATTATTCCCTCACTGTGATTCAGAACTTTACTGAAACTTTGAGTGCTGGTTGTGTGTGTTTTGTAAATCAGAGGCTCAACATGTGTTGAACGCTGTGGCCTTCAGTGAAATGCACACAAAACCCTTGTGAATGCAGGATCATGCCAGATTGGTCTTTTCATGCCCTTCAGTTATAATATAAGTAAAGGGTGTGACATGAACACTGGAGCCTCATGGGCCTTTTAAGCCAAAATAGACCATCCAGTCTATTTTTAGCAATTCCCCGCCCATATTGCCTAGCCAGTCAGATGTCTTGGAAGTGATTTATACACTATGTGCTTTAATTGAAGTCTTTTTGGAGGCACACCCACCTGAATGAGTCCTTGTTGAGCTCTGTTCTAACTCTCCCTCCCTCCTCCGGGCTCTGGTGTTCCAGCTTTCAGCACTAGCATTGTTCGTACATTAAAATGTGTCCTGACACTCCTTCAAACGCCTTTTGATTCAAAGGTGGTCATCGGCTTCAGAATAGAGTTATTGAATAGTTTGTCACTGTGTGACGTCAAGTAAAACTCGAGCTGGCCGTCACTATTTGGCTCGTGGTTTGTATTTTTTTTACTGGTTTTAATGATTTTGATAACTAAATGTCTTTTTTCACTTGTTATATTTTTATGTTTTAGTAGAAATTGATCATTCTTGACAGTGCAGTAATAAATATTGAACATTATTTGATAAATAATTTGTAATTTAAAAGTAGAGGAATGTTTGAAAATATTTCCTACTTGATATCTTTTCAAACCTAAAGAAAAATGGAAAAATATACATTTTCTTTTTAAATCTCTAACCTAATTCAAGTTAAAACTCTTTATTTAGATGTTTTGCCTCCAGTCAAAGCGCTGTGTCTGAAGTTTCTCATGCCAAGGTGGACAAATCAGACGCGGTGTATTTCTTAAAATCATCAAAGTTTTTCTCAACATTTTATCTATTCGGCCGAGTATGTTTAATACAGAAAAAGTATTATTTTTTGCAGGATCTTCTTGTATGTTACGTTCAAAAAATGTTTTTGTAAGTGACCAAGCTGAAGCCTGACTTGAGTATCGTGCCACCGTGTTTTAATCTCATGCGCTCTGTGTTTTACAGTTTAACAGATTAACTGATTTGTTCAGGATTTGGGTGTCAGTGGTCTAATATGGAGACAAAAATATGTAATTCTTCACTAATCATTATTGACATTTTGTTGACGTGGCTTTTTGTTGCTGACCAGTGCTGCAGACATTTTAGTGAAGCAGAAATCAAACATCCAGACTCTGAAGACTGAACTGATTGTCATTCAGTTCAGTGTTAGGTTCACCAGCCATTGTCAATAATGCCAGAGAGTAGAGGTGAAGTCATTTCTTCTTCGTAAACTATTAGTCTTTAAATATTAAAAAGTCCAGTCCTCTGCTGATTTGTGTTGTTTAATGTCTCTGAACCCTACAGAACAATCGACTTGTTGCTGAAAAACAAGAACATTTGGGCCTCGAGGCTCCAGCACATGACATGCGTGTGTGTGTGTGTGTGTGTGTGTGTGTGTGTGTGTGTGTGTGTTTGCTTGCTCACGTTGGATCAGTGGATCATTTTTATAATGCGTGCTGTGGAACAATAGCTGAGTGTATCATCACAGAATGTGTTGTATTAGTGGAGCAGGCCCTACTGGTTGCCATGTGTCTCTCATTAGACTCTCTTAAGCAGGCCTGGCTTCTTCCACAGGGCTGAGACGTTCAGCCCAACAACAGCACCATTCTCCACCAACAAACCCTGCACTCCTTCCCCTCTGCCCAGCAGACTCCGTCATCCCGCCGCTGCTCACCACTCACATGGCCCTGAACTGAGTCGAGATGACTTGATTTCTCTGGAATGAAAAAAAAAAAAAGTATCCAAGATTCATTATTAGAAATCTGATAAAATGAGAGAATTACTTGGAGTTGTGATTTTTTTTACTGTACAAATGCTCAAACATTGAACTGAACAGCTAGATCAAGCTTGATATTTTAAAAGGATTTTGATGATTCATAAATCTGCTTTGGAAAAAAGATTCAGTGAAAATCTGATTATCTGAGTGAGAAAATAATTAGTTTTTTATTTTACCTATTCACCATAGCCAAACTATAACCAACCAAACCTTTTTATCTCACATTTCTAAAGACGCTCTGTGGCCGTGGTCATTAATGCAATGGTTTCACATTAGCTTTTTCTAAACAAAGTACCAGTGTTTTCACTGTCTGTTCAAAAAAAGTACTGATTTGTCCTTAAAAACAGACTCTATGACTGGAACCTTGGTGTAGTACTGAAATCACCAGCTTGGGAAATGGAATTGCCTCAGCTCAGTCATGCAAAAACATTAAAATTATCACATTTTCAGTTTAAATCACACTGAAATGTAACATAGGATAAGTCTTATATGGCTAGGTCATGTGGTATATTTGCAAACAAATCTCAACATTCACTTCAAAGTAGTGCACATTTTTTGTTACTATTTAGCCACAGTGTTTAATTATGTCATTTTGCTTATACCTTTCCCTCATTTTAATCACATTTTAGTCTCCAACCCCTCCTAAAATTGTCTCGTCTTGCACTTTCTGACTCGTATTTCTAACCATTTTGAGAGGAAATTTTTAAAACTATATTTTGAACATATAAACTTGTAGGGACACGAGTGTGAGTCTTCAAATTATTAGAGGAAACCGAGAACCCTCAGAAAACTTTTAAAACATTTTGGGAAACACTCTGAAGATCGCCATTTTCCATTTGTTGCAAGCAGTCGTAGTTTGAGATTCCAGCTTTAGGTGTGAAATAAAATCCTCCTGTGTTTGCTGAGATTCTCTTTTTAAGCAGATTTTTGATGTGATAAACATTTTACTCTATATTGGACTCAGGGGGAGTGGTGCTGCTTTTTGGCCACACATTTAAGAGATTTATCAGTCTCTGACTACGATTGTCTCAACTTTCGCCTGGACCCCCTTCACTGCAGAGGGCAGACCTCACACACGGGACCAGCTGATAATACAGACACTCTGTGTGTGTGTTTTCAGGAGTAGCTGTGTTTTGCTGGCTCAGGAGGAAAAGGAGAAATAGTTGGCCTTGCAGTAACCTCACCTCCACATTTAGTTCCTCGTAGTCAGCACACAAAGTCGCACACACTTAAATTACAACACAAAAAAAGCACTGAACCTCTTTGTGTGTGTTGCATCTGCTAAGATTGCTAAATATTAGGAATCCTGAAATGTTAGAAGTCACTGTAAAGATTTGTTTTCATCTCTAGCAGAAAGATTTTTAGTAAAAGTTGTCTGTGGCAGCAGGTGCCCTGTGGACATGGACAACTTGTTAGTGGTGGTCCAATTGGCAAGTCAGTAATGGTTTCCTTGTTTTTTAGTTTGGTGTGTTGAATGGTCAGGTGGCAGGAAAAGGGTACACAGAATTCACTACCAAAACCAACAAGCCTGGAGACTTTGTATAGGCCCTCAAGGTGGCATGGAAATTGGTGGTAGCAGTTGTTGGAGCAGTCTATGGCTTCTCCGTTCAGCCTCTGGGAACAAGAGGCCCATTTAAGGGGAAACGGGAAGGGCCTGGGCGCCTCACTTCCTGTTTATCAAGTTTGTCCCAAGCATGGCCGAGAGGGAGGGGGTGGTCTGGTGCAGCCTAATTTAATAGAGAATGGTGTTAAGTAGGTAAGACATCTTATTTGCTCTCTACGTCAAACTCAGATTTACTGTAGAGCTACTTACCTGACTGTGCCACAGAAAGTTCACGTTCAGATTTAAAGGTGTATTCATTTAAATTCAAAGATTGTATTTACTTATAAATTAGCTTCATTAAATCTGCTCTAAACCTTTAACCTGCATCAAAACTGGATAAAGACAAATTACAATTTAAATTATAAATAATTCTTTAAGTCCTTTTTCTTAGTTTTAAAAAAACATATATTTTGTTTTGCAGACATGTGTATGCTGCACTCAGATTTCTCCCATCCCCCTCTAATAGAGATGATGTCATCACATAAGCCCATCTTTCCAAGTGGTATCCAGACACTCAGCCAATCAGTGGCTTGTTTACACCTGAATCCCGTGTCATGGATTCTCACTGAGATACTTAAAGACACTCTTTTACAGTTTTGTAGCAATTTTAGCCACTGATCTGTTTATCTCATTGAAGGATGTTATTATATCAGCCTCCCAGCAGCTCATCCTTTTATTATAGGATCAGTGGAAGGTAAAGGAAAATGTAAAGATGAATGTTTGGCAGAAAAGTGTCCCTCGCTGCTTCAGAGACATGTTGGATTGACAATGACAGGGGTTTTCTTTTTTTCCCTCATTACGGACAACCAGGACACATGAAGCATGCTGTTTGGTTGTTCAATGCTTATTTAGGAAATATTATTTAATTGTTAAGAGGAGGAATTCCAACTTGTGTTGCACCAGATGTCTTGAATTGTTTTTTCTTCTTGACAAGGAGATAGTGCAGTTTTTTCCCCAGGCCTTCACTCAGGTTTTACTGTCATGTCAGAAATGTCTAGAAGGAGCAAATCATGTGGCTGTTTCTTGGAATTTTAATAATATTAGCTGCCATTTCTAATTTTAGCCTCTACATGTATAGACACATGCCTCTCTCAGCCACCATGTTGCACCAAACACCTTTATATGAAATATGGGAGACAATTACCTAAAAAGATTTTTTTTAAAGATTGATCTGTGTGTTGTGGTTCAACAGGATCTCCCTCTGAGATCTGAATTCTGTTGCACAAACACTGATTTGCTCAAATCAGAGTATAAAATGATCTCACCTGATTAGAAGTTCTTTGGAGGAGCTTTGACTCACTCATTTTTCCCAGCAGATTGCTTTTTTGGTTTTGTCAGTCTCACTGAGTCACATGTTTCTGCTCACCTCTCTGGAAGTTCCTGGGTGTGACGCCTTCCGATGCTTTCATCACTCAAAGTTTTAATCAAACTCACACAATGGACCAGAGTTTCCTTTGCTATCAGATGAGGGGGCAGATATCGTCTAGTCATCAAGGAGGTGGAATTTTCTTTTCTTTGTCCTTTCCCCCCCATATTTTTGCTTGATCTCCTGGGATTTTTGTGTAAACAAACACTCTCTGGAGCTTAGGGGATTTTTACTTTTTGGTATATTTTGCTTTTTTTTTAATACTTTCATCCTCAGGTCTTTGAGTAGAACAAAACAAACGTGTTCTCTCTCTCTCTCTCTCTCTCTCTCGCTCTCTCTCTTTTAATGGTGCTACAGATGATGAGTGCATTTGATGGTTTTTAATCAAGCACCTTGTTGGTTCACAGCACTAATTAGTTTTTTTGAAAAGCACCACTCAGAGGATTGGTGTGTTTGTCTGTGTGTGTGTGTGGACTGAGAAGCACTCGATGTACTGTTTTCTGAAAATGACCTTGTTCTCCCATTTGACCGAGTGGCTGTTGTGATAAGCAGAGCAGCAGATGTGAGTCTGCTGGTTTTTTTCTTAAAGCTACCAGACCCTCAGAGGCTGCTGGGGCTGTTAGAGCGATCCTCTTCAAAAATAACTACCGGTACTGTACAGAACACATTAATGTTGATCAGTGCATAAGGTTTTAACTACCACGTCTCGAACTTATTGTTAGGAACTGCAGGTCGGTAGAGTGTTAAATCAAGGCCTGTGCCATTTGCAGAGCCAAGGAGAATAAATTTATTGAAATCATCTTAAAACAAATTCTTAATTTAATTAATATTTTCATTAAAATTGTTCAATTTTAGCTCAATAAAACCATATTTTTGATTACCTGGTAAAGTTTATATAACAAAATCAATCTGATTCTTTTAATGCCCTTAACAAAAAAAATATATATATATATATATTTTTTTATTTTTTTATTTTTTTTTAATATAAAAAGTGCTTGCCATAAGAATACTCATGTTTGTGAGTTTTAAAATGTAATAAAATATATGATGTTAAAATGTAGTTTTTTTTTTTACTGTTTGTCTTTGCATCAGTTCAGTAAACTCAGACCAAGTCCGCCAGTTCCACGCTCGAGGGGTTAAAGTGCAGCAGGGCATTGTCCGGGGTAAAATAACAAATCTTAACATGGACATGCCAGACAGTCTGACTGAGTCGAGTACCGTCGGCCGGTGCAGGAAATGGGAGACTTTTCCTCTGGGAACGGGGTCTCCCCCCTTCTCAAACCACTACTTTCATCTCTTCATGTCTGTTTGTTGTTGCTTTTATCTCCCAGACTGAGAAGGTGCATGGTTATGTAACCGACGTACCCAGAAACAGACCAGCATGGAAGACTAATGCAATTTAACATATACTCTTAAAGCAAGCATGCTGATCTTATCAGCTGTTTTCTCTAAATCATTATCATTTGTGCTGACTGAAATTTATTAGGGTTGGCCTCAGGGTAACTGAGCCACACCAGTTTTTGTGTAGTTTAGTTCTCACATTTTTTGGATATTACAATAAATTTGTTTTTGCTCTGTCAAACTTAAAGTATGTATGGTCTGTGGTTACATACTGTAAGTAGTGATAAATGGATTCCTTAGTCTAGATTCTTTTTTGTTCTCTAAATTAGCTCCAGAACACCAGTTTGGTTTTCATGTCAAGGGAACATTCTGTGCATTGTACTCCGTGTGCTGTGGTGTGCGTCTTTTCTTGGAAATGCTATAGGCTACATGTGTCCAGGTTCCCCTCGATGGGAAATCTGTGCCTAAACTCAGTCATTTTGGAGTTAATGAGCTGGATCGGAGAGCAGAAAACAGAGAGCTGCCCAAATTCCACCCCTTCGCGTTTATGTCTTCAGACTTGTTTTTAGAACTCAATAGCAGTCTCATTGGTGATTTATTTTATTCTCTCAAACTACTGGAAAAATAACATCTTCTCTGTTAACTTTGCTATTTGATTCCATTAAATTTTGTTTTTTAATTGAAACCTTTTCATTTAGAGTTGAAGTAGCACATGGTTTCCTTTTTTTTCCTTCTTGGGGACCATGAAAAGAGGGCTCTGTTCATCTTGAAGCCCCATACTCTATAATACTCCACCTCATACATCCTGCGCAAATATGGGTGCAACCCCAATCTTTTTCCAGCCACCTCGTTTTTCCATGATGGTCTGTCCTCTCCATCCAGCCCCCTCCACCTTATTCTATACTTCTCCTGCCCTTATGCAAACTCCAGTCCACACACAGACTACCTTTTGTGCTCCTGAGCAAACTTCAGCTCGTGTCTGACCACAACTCAGACTTTTTTTTTGATGCGTCTTTTCTTTACGTCAAACGCATTCCTCCCTCCTAACCTAAACTTGTGTAAAGGTTTTATTGAAAACTTTATGTACTGCCTCTCTCCTTTTTAAAGGAGGGTTTATGTAAGCATATTTTCTTGTTTTTTCTCAGTAACACCAGTAGTGGAAAATAACTCATTAAGTTTTACAGTCTTTAAAGGATGCTGGTGTGTGTGGCGTCATCACAGTCTTGGTTTGATTTCAAGTGACATAAAAAAGTTGGAAAAACTTGTTTTTGTAATACTGAAAATCCAAAGTGAACGCTTTTTATTTATTTTGTGGTTTTTCTTTTAAGTCACCTAAAGCTTCAGTATTGGACCTAGTTTAGCCATGAGGTTTATACCAGTAGATGGCAGTGTTGATCCCACACTAAGGCCATTTCTCTGAGAATAAGACATGGAATGTTACCCTCTCACAACAAATTTGGGTGCTAATGTGAACCCATCGTGCACACAGCTGCATTTCACTGCTAATCTGCAGGTAGTGTTTTGGTTTGGTTAAAAAATGTTCTGAATGATATCTGCTGTTGGGAAATCAGCAAGCGTATGTTTCTCCAAGCCTCTGGGCCAAGGTTATCACACATTTCCCAGGAAAAGAAACATTCTTTTGTGGCTTGTTTTTTATGGTTTATTAATGTTTTGGAAAGACTTGGAGCTTGAGGGGAAGATTAACTTTTTCTTCAAGCAATTCAAAATCAAAACATGCTGCATAATTACACTTTCAGCACTCATATTTTAGAAGTATGCGTAACAAACGGAGGGGTTCATGCTGTGTTCATTTTCACATGGATACTTTTCCTCCCTGAAAAGGTTCTCTTGCTCCTGTTTTAATTATTAGGATCTACACCTGTCTTTTAGCCTGACTTCCTTTTGACATGTGATTAATCTCCTGACACTGAAGGAGTGACCTTGCTCACAGACCTTTGTCCATTACCAGGATAAAGCCTCATTACTCTTAAGCTGCAGGCATGAGGACACTTACATTGTTGATATAAATAGCTGTGATGCTGCAGCATTTCACAACCTGCTTTCTGTAATTTACCTATAAATTGATTTAGTTATTTTAAAGTTGTTGGTTTTTTTAGTATTCTTGGGATTTTGGCTGCAGCGTTGCATGCTGCAGTCTGATATTGTTATCAAATGTTTGTTTTTCTAATAAACATGTGTAAATAATAAAGTATGGAATTCCAGAAACTGTATATTTACTTCTTGGATGCAAAATATTGTTTTGGCTATTAGGTGATCATGCCCATGAGCCTTTTTGACTCTGGTGTATATCTAGTGTTTGTGTGCGTGGTCTTGCATTAGCCTGATGGGTTTTTGGCTACTAAAATGGTGAAGTGTTCAGTGGATAGAGACTCTCCTCTTCTAAGGAATGTAGGGAGGAGGAGTGCAGCAGGAGCTCAGGGCATGCTGTGACAGTCTCCCACCCTGATGCAAACTTTCACTTTTATTGTCCAAACCTCTTTTGATTTACCTCCTTTTTCTCTTTTGTTTTTTACTTTCCTGATCCACAATTCTCCAGCTTCTTATGCCTCTGACCTAAAGACTCCTTTATTTCTTCGTCTTTCCACCATGCTCTTTCTTCGTTTCATCCTCTTCATATTCCATTCTGGCTCATTCCCACTGACATTAATCCATCTAGTATCCTTGGAGATGGTGATTTATAAATGTCTGGACGGGAGTCTGGTATTTCTCATCTCAGGTCTTCCAATAAAGCCTTCCTTTTCCTTCATCTATGAACCAATGAGAGTGTGGTCTGCTGCGTCTACTCCTCTTTGCAGACATCTCACTGAAAAACACCTGCGTGCCACGACACCAAACAATTGAATGTTTGAAAATCCAAACTGACCTGATAGCTAATTGGATTATTCCTGCATGAATTCTTAAGTACAAATGGAGAGTCAATTAGGCAGACAGGTTTTTCTCTTTAATGCCATTGCTGCTGGTAAATGGACCATAAATTTGAACCCTAATTTTTATCCTCATGAGGTGCACGCATCAGCCTTGCAAACAAAAAGTCATTCCAAACTGATAGTTGATAGAACTCATCCTTTTGACCTCCTAAAGCTCACTTATCGTGTAGTTCTTGCTTCTCCTCAGTCTTTTGTTTAACTAGCCTGTGTGCGGAGAGCAAGGGCATGTCTTTGCATGCTGCCCATCCCATTCAGGAATGCAAAGCAAATGAAAGATGGAGACAAGAAAAAAGAGAACAAATGCCCTGAAGATGAAAGGGAGAAAATGCACAATAAAAAAGAAAGGAAGAATAAATGAGGTATATTTATTTGTGCCTCATTCACTCTGCCTAAACTGGTCTGTTCAATGTAGGCGAGGTCTTTTGTGTAACGAAGTGAAAATGTGATATTGTTTTATGCCTTTTGCTAATTTGGTGAATTGGAAGCTCCCCTCTGGTTCAGTTTTTATTATTCCACACAGTCTACAGATCACCTGATACAGACTCAGGGTTTTATGCAAGTTTTAAATGACTGAAGTGAATTTGTATTTGCAACTCTGCAATGTTTACTTGGATCTGTTTTTGCTTTCCATTTAGCTCGGGGAAGTAGAATCGTTCAATATATGTATTTCAAATTTGTGATAAACTGACAAGCAAACGCAGCCTTCTTATTAATAATTTAGAGGTTTGGTCTTGCAGCAGAGGTCGTCGAGTTCAGTTTCAGTGGCTTCTAGCCCTGCTAACCTTTATCTGTGTATACAGAAACCCACCAGGGACTAAAGAACCTCAGTATGTGCTGCTTTCACTGGCTAAGACCTTACCTAAACACACTACTGAATACCCTGAATGTAACTCCGACAGCAGTTTGAACTTTAGCTTCTTTTTATCATGTTATTTCTGGATTTAATGGGATTTGGTGCCTACTCTGTCATTTTGATCACAGGTGTGATTGGCAGAGATTTGCTGCATAGGGCTGGGCCACTGGCAGACTCCCAAGATGCATCATGGTTTATGACTCATCTGAATCAGTGTTTTTCTTTTTTTTTTTTTAAAGGTGGAATTTGTCAGCAGACTTTCAGACCCAACCTGTTGAGCCAGCCAGTGGAAAGACCAGTTCTGGTCAATGTTTTTTTTCCCTCCCAAAACAGAAAAAAATGTATTTTCCTCAACTGTATAATAACCATTACAATTTGCATGTCAGTTTTGTTTAATAATGCAGAATTCCTTTTTTAATTGCTGAAAATTGCAGCTGTTTAAGGGTGTTTTCACACCTGCAGTGTTTAGCGGGTTAAAATCGAACCCTAGTCCCATTTCCTCCTTGGTGTTTTCAATTAACAAGTAATCTGATTGGTCCTTGCTATTAATGTAATTTGTTTTCCCCCACTCTGTCATTTATTTGTTTATTTTTACCTGATCAGTTTGCAGCTCAACCCTTCATCTGTCACATGGAACATGATAAACTTTTTATTTTATAGTTCCTTGTTTGTTTTTTATAAAAAAATGATTTTCTTATCCAATTGAGACCGTTGATAACTGTCAGTATTGTCTCATTGGGGATATGTAACTTTAATATCAGTGTTCTTTCTTCAAGTGTTTTCATAGTTTATGGTTGTATAAACTCCACAAACCTGTGGGCTGTATTTTCTTTATTGATTGTCTGGTTATGTTTTAATTTTAATGTAATCCAAGCCATCTTTATTCTGTGATAAACTGATCAGAATGTTGTTGCTGTATATTTGTGTGGCTATGTGTGTGTATATAGTTTTTCATAATCTCTTCACTCTTTAAAACATAACACTTTTGCCTCATGTATTGTCTTATTTTTAGATTTGTCTTTAGGATTTTATGCAGAGCAGCCTCTTGACTCACTGCAGGTGTGCTGTTTGCCTTCTGAGTCATACAAAAGCTCAAATGCTGCTCTGCACAAATACCAGTTTAACACTAGGGAAATGGGGATTTTTAAATAAGGAAACTATTTTGTTTTTATTATTTGTCTACCAGGATGTGTCAGAAGGCTTTGGTACTCAATATTGACATTTGTTTGTCCTACAAAAACCACTCGCTTGAGCCTTTTAGTTTATTTACATTAAGTTATAAATAATCACCCCGTGCATTTTTGATCAATTCAGCCTTGTGTATTGCCTTTTTTGTTTGTTTGTTTTTTGCTGCAAAAGAAGCAAAACTGAGGTCAACCAGCGTATTTCAGTTTACAGTTTTAGTGCTGTCATGCAATTTTACAAGCAGCTGGAGCAGCAAAACCATCATTAAAACTCATATATACACACACATTCTTTTTTTAATGCTCAGAGTTGCACTTTTGCCACAAACGGAGGAAGGTGGGTTAAACTTGTCTTCGTTTCACATCCTTTTTTTTTTTAAGCACCCCTAATTAAAGATTCAGCACATAAAAATACCCATCCATCCATTTTCTGTAGCCGCTTATTCCTCCACAGAGGGTCGCGGGGCAGCTGGTGCCTATCTCCAGCGGTCAAGGGGCGAGAGGCGGGGGACACCCTGGACGGGTCGCCAGTCCATCGCAGGGCCACACAGAGACGAACGAAACAAACAACCACACACCCACTCACACCTAAGGACAATTTACCAGCCCAATTAGCCTGACAGTCATGTCTTTGGACTGTGGGAGGAAACCGGAGTACCCGGAGGAAACCCACGCATGCACGGGGAGAACATGCAAACTCCACGCAGAGAGGCCGCAGAGCCGGGACGCGAACCCACGACCTCCTTGCTGCGAGGCAACAGTGCTAACCAACTGCGCCACCATGCAGCCCACATAAAAATAGGATTGTTCTTTTAAAATAGCTGTTCTATATTAGAGGCTGTAAGATGAACAAAAAAAAAACTCCAAACCTCTTCTCGGGTATCAGTTAACCATATCAGAATGAGATAACAGAATACGAAATCATCACAAGCATTCCATAAAGTGGAAATTAAGAGTAATCCACTTTCAGCTTTTATTGGCCTTCTGTTTTATAAAGATATTTTTCTGTTCTGTAATTCAAACTGATCTCAGTTTATTGTTAATCTGTTTATGCGGTTTGATGAAAGCAGGCAGCAGATACGTGACTGTTTTGTCTGCACAGAGGGAGAGAAGGTGACCATGATGTCAAACCAGAGTAGTAATAGTAAACCTTTGTCTGCCACACAAAGGAATGTGGCCGTTGGTTTCCATCCACGTCAGACGCAGCAACGTCTCCGTCTCCACCTGCTCACGTAACAGGACAAGCAGCTGTGAACGTTTGACTCCATGCTGCCTCTTTAAGTCAGACGGGCCCATTTCAGGTTCAATTGCCCCTGCTCTTTGAATTCTCAGTGCTAATTGTGGAGGCCTACGCCAAGCTCCAGTGATCCTGAATGAATGTCTTCTGTTTTAAGTGACCACACAGATCTAATAGTCTGAAGTGAATGAATTACTGGAACGCTCCCTGAACATGGGATTTCCATTATGGCAGCACACTGTTTTCTCATGATCTTTTGGAACAATTTAAACAGCAGAACAATTCAGTAAGAAAGCCCACAACCTTTAAATACACTCTAGTGTTGTTTCTGTTGGGGTTTATCTAACACTAATTGTGGTAATACAGCTAAATATAGTTACTAAAATATATTTTTTGCTCTCTGAAACACAACTCTGTAGTAAAAATCTTTTAAATTCTGTTTTACGTATTTTTTATAATCTGACAGTATTTAATATTAGTACAAAGATTACACGTTATACTTTTTTTAGGTTCTCTGAAGTTCTTCATTAATACTATTTTTCATTACATGGTATAGCTCAGCTCGGATGTGTTTTCCCCCACATTAAAAGAAGCATGTCTGACTAATATTTTTGTTGTAACACAGTCGGATGAGGTTTAACTAGCACCTTGTTTGTGTCACATGCTGTGTGGCGATATCACAATGTCCCATTAGTCACCTGTGGGTGTGAGCAGCAGCACTCACACACACTCCTCGTCACAAGTCTTTGATTTATAAAGTTGTTCAGTGTCCAGAACACGTTTACCAAATTAATCAAGGATATTTTTGTGTGCATGGATCACAGATTACATGCGTCATTATTGAGCTCAAAGTATGCATTAGCAGATTGGGTTCATTTCTCCTGTCACTGTAGTTCTGCAGTCATTAGTGCTCCGAGGAGCCATTTAAACATGTTTTGTTCAAGTAAAACTGTACATTCTTCTATTCTCTTTACTTTTGAGTCCTATTAATTCTTTGCTACATCAATGCTAGAAATAAACACATGGATGTTGTTTTTATTACCCAGTTTTCTGGATGATTTTTCCAGGCGTTAGAATAAAGTATTGATTTTTGATAACTGTACTATGTAACACATCGACCCCCAGCCCTCACATCTGGTTATGGACCCTCTCCTGCTCAGTCCTGTCTGCTCATGCAGTCACTGACTAAGCTACTCTGCACATACTCAGACACACATGGTATGTCCCCTTCTCCTCTCTGTGCAGTTTTCTTTATTCTTTGTGGTCCTGACCAACTAGTTCTATAATTAGCAGCATGGAAAAAAAAGTCAGTGCTCTCTTCTGGTTGCTTTAACTTCTCACTATTGGAATGAATGCAGGAACTACTTTTTTTTTTTTGCTTCCTCATCAGCCTTCTCCACTCATTGTACTTCAGCATTACTGTGTGGAGGACAATATGTCTTAATAATTGTATTAATAAGGAAATAAAATAAATATTTTTATAGAAGCCCTTCTAGCTGCTGCTCTTTTTCCTGCTCTTCATCAGTAAAGAGAATGCCAGGGCTTTTCTCTATTCACCTGACACATCCACTAGATTCAACCTGCAGCTGGAAAAAAAATGCAACTTCCTTCTGTCCTTTAGTAGTCGGTGAAAAAAAATGTTAATGCAAATTGTCCGTGTGCGTCATTCTCCCCAGTTCTGCACCTTATCCAGCAGTGGCTTTTTTGTATAGTTCCTACCTGAAAAGTCCCCAATGCAGTCAAAGGAATGCAAAAAAGGAAATAGAATTTTATAGAGTGGAACAAGGAAACACCGGCAAAAATATATTGTATAATCAGATTGGATTAAAGTTTATTATCACTACAGTTCATGAGTACCAAGCAGTTAGCCTCTTAACAAGAAGTAAAGCTATATATATATAAACAGTAGTGTAATATAGCATGAATTAAAAGTGGCAGAATGTGTGGAACAAATGTGATGGATTGGAAATTAGGGAAATGAAGTGCATTCTAATAAATGCAGGTGTAGGAACATATAAATGTTAGTTAAATGTTAGTTTGTGTGTTATATCAGTGTAGTCAGAGAGGGGTCAGTGAGATATAGAGCTGAGAAATGTAGGAACTTGTACACTTATTAAAAATACATTATTAATAGAGAGAATATTAAGTTATTGATGGTTTATGGACAAATAAAAACAAAGGGGAAAATTTGAATCCATAGATAAAAACCTGCATTTTAGTATTTTGATTGTGTTCTTTACTAAGCTATTTTTAACCATTTAAATATAAATATATACCGGTGTGTATATATATATATATATATATATATATATATATATATATATATATATATATATATATATATATATATATATATATATATATATATATATATATATATATACTGAAATTGATTTCAGTTCTCCAAGTGTGTATACTTTGTGTAACACCAAAAAACAGTCATACAGGATGAGCAGTTAGCTAGACCATCCTCCATTCTGATTGTATCTTTGGATCAGTGTTGAAAATATAAGACATAAGTTTCAAAGGGTTCAGCATTTCACTGCACATTTCCTGTGGCACCTCAAATTAACTCTCATAAGTACGCATTGTGTAGTCCTCGTACACAAAATCATCACAGTCTCCCTCTCATGTAACTACTTGCCTTAAGCCACATGAGGAATGCTGCACAGATTTCGTACATTAAAGCATTTCTGCCGTTTTAGGCTGCTGCTCTTGTTATCTGCCACAACGTTGACCCCTCTAAGGAGGCAGTCATAATGAGAGGTGACAAAACGAAAACCAAAAAGGAAGTGGGAATGTGTGAACAGAGCAGCAGAGTAAAGAATAAGACTGGATGTCTGTTGTGAGACGATAATTAGAGGGCAGAACGGTGAGGGAATCATCGTTTGGCGACAGAAGTTGTAATCTTATGAGTGGAACTTGCAGTCAGTTTTTATAGCCTTTTGTTCATTTTGTGCTCAAGTGCTGTTGGCTGAGCTCATTGTTGACAATTTAATTAGAAGTTATGTCTCTGATGCTTCAGATTGTGTCCTGTTAAATAAAAAGGTCTCAAATCATCGCTCCAGACAGTTTCCTCAGACAAAGCCTTGCCCTCCAATGAAACCTCAACATGTATTACAGATCTGCATTTAGCTCTTGAACAGACTTTGATTAACTCACTGATTGCTCAGCCTCGACTGTCGTGTCTGAACACGCCTGTCATAACTGGACTCTAGGTAGGTTTCAGAGTCAAAGAGAAGAATCTCACCTCACTGCCTCAGTTTGATCACTACTCTCTACAAAACATGAATGTTTTTAATAGAAATTAAACTTAATGCAAGTATTTTAATCCTACTTGTATATTTCATTTATGATGTTTTAATAGTTTTGGTTCTGATTTATCTGTAACATGAGATCTTTTCTCCTTTTGTTTGTTTTTACTTGTTTGTTTTAAAGGCCATGGTAGTAAAAACCTGTTTATTTACAGCAAAAACTAATAAGATGAGTATTATCGTTCATTTAAGTCGTCAGCTAACATCAGACCGCCTGTTTTTACAAGACGAACCACCTCCACATGGTAAGACTTCAACGTCACTAGGACCCGCCCACTGTTGCTTTTTCTCCTGTTCTGATTGGATGACAGGATCTGGGGGAGGGCTTTCTGTTGAGTCTCAGAAAGTTTTCTTGTTCCTGTACAGAGTCGGAGTTTCACTCGGTCAAAGAAAGCGTGGTGTTTTTGTCGGACAAGCCAAATGTAAACGAGCCGAGTGAGATGTTCTGACATGTTTTTCTTCATGTTTTAAGCTATGGTCAGAGATTACGCCTCCTTTTCTAGAGAGAAAAAGGATATGCACCCTCAGAAAAACCCTAAAACCCCATTAAGTTGCAAAATGGTTCTTCAGGCAGTCGTAAAAGGACTAAGGTAAAGTTGCGTTTTTATTTTTAAATATCACAAATGCCACATTTTAAAAGTAATTTGTGTTTTTATCTATTTTTTGTATAAACCGTAATCGACTCTAGGTTTTAAAAGTGGCGTTTTCTCCGCTGTCTTCAGAGTTCTTCTCTTTAAATCCACCGAGAAGCGAGTCGTCGTTTTAAAACAGTCTCGGTACCGAAACACAAAGAAGTCGTTTCTCTGCTGTAATTTCTTTAGTATTGAGACACAGAGTGGCTTCGAGGTCAAAGCAAATTACTATCCGGTGATGATGTTTGGTGTCTTTTTTTATTTTTTCTAACAAGGTTCAAGACGAAGCAGAGAAACGAGACTCTCGTGTCTCCTCATGCAGTCTTATTAATCATTTAGGGCATTTTCACTTAAAGATAATTATTTTCAGAGACAGGAAATAAGATGAATAAAAAGTAATCTTGCTCAGATTTTAATGTTTAATTTGGAGGGAGACATAATTTGGTGCTGAAGCTAAATTTGCCCAATATGTCTTACATACTTTACAGCTCGAGAATTAAACATCTTGGCCTGTGTTAGCTATGAAATTTGTTGTGTAAATGAATTATTCTTTAAAATGCATGACCCACATTAACTGTTTCTGTGTAGTGAAAATCAGACCCAGCTACTACCTGAATTTTAATCCCATGGGGAATCAGTGCTAACCATTTTACATGTGTGTTTATGATTTTGAGTGTGTCTCTGGGGGATCTTGTTAATGTTGTGATGAAGTTTCCTTTTACCTTTGAGGTTATAGGAGAGGTGTGTTTTTCAAGCAGCAGCCCAAAGGGCACATGCCTTAAAACCTGTTGTTTAGTTTCACAATGGGAGTGTTAGTGTTGGTTATGAGGACAATATCCATCATCTTAGGATCTGTTAACCTTGTGTAAGCAGACGATAACAAGCAGAACTGAAAGTGTTATTGTATGTTGTCATGTCTGTTGAGACCAGTAGAGACAAGTCTCGCCACTCCTCTTTTATCTGCAAGTTTTAATTCATTATTAAGAAATCGGCTCATCGCAGAGTTAATACACAATAAATGCCTGAGACGGACAAAAAGAGAAAATGATGATTAAAATCAGTTTCTTCAGAGTTTATTAGGGTGCATCTTTTTTTGTTTTATGAGAAGGGCGTGAGGTGCTGTAGACCCGTTTACGGCTCTTCTTTTAACCCGTTTCCTCCTCCTGTGAATGGTTCAACACATCTGGCTTGAAGGCGGCATGAACACAAGATGGCTTGAAGCATTATGGCTCACTCAAGGGTGAATATGTACCCTGGTCTAATCTTAGCTGCACTCACTGAAAAGGCAGCTTGATTAGTTTGGGTGGAGGATTTATAATCCCATCTTTCATAGAATCACATTAATTAATTATCTGATTAATGACCATTAAGATTTTATTGATCAGCTTACCATTTTCTCACAGCAGTTAAACCCTCTTGATCACTTTGGTGTCAGATCAGTACCAGAGCTAACATTCTTGCACTGAACTGGCTTGGTGCATTCTTAAACAGCAGCTTTTTTATCCCAGACCCCCATCACTGAATACATGTGTGTTGTGATGGTGATGAGGCTCCATTATGATGCTAGCAGGGGGGTCTTTCTGCACTGTATTGGCCCTTGGAGCTAGTGAATGGGATTCAGGACAAGATTGTAAGAGGAAGACGAGTTACCTATTTTGTGTGGATGTTTTAGGCCTTCATCCTTGTTTCCATTTTCATTCATAGTATTTCTTTTACTCCCCTGATCAAGCTTTTTAAAATTTCCTTGTGCCAAAATTAAAAATGTTTGGGTCGGCGTGTTGTTAAATTTACAGAAAATATTCTTACCGAGAAGTGACCCTCAGAGTTGAGCAACACAAAGCCAAATGTTTATTTTGTCCCTAGCCGTGTCTCTTTTTAGCCCCATGATGGCTGCTGTGGTTTTGCTTTGGTCTGCTCAGACTCCCTGCATTTCCTGTTTGTGGTTTTTAGGGGGAAGAGCCTTTGGTTTTTGGATCCTGAAATAGGCTGAAACTACCAGCACAGATAAAACTGAGAAAAAGAAGAAACTTTTAGGCATTTGACAGTCTCGTGAGTCAGAGGTGTCTGATTTATTTTTTCCTGGGTTAAAGGCCTTTCTTTGTGGAGGAATCTTTTTATCCCCCTTAATGATTTATTTTTTAAAAGATAAGCTGGTTAAAGCTAATCTCTCCATAAAGCAGTTGAGTGAACGTGGTAGTTCTCTCTCAGCTATTCACTGTAGGAGATTGCATTGACTGCATCCATATGCTAATAGTTATCCTCTCCCACAATCCAAACAGACGTTTTAGGCAACAGTTGTGCAATATCTGGCTTGGCAGGAGTCATGGGCTTCAGGGGGAAGTCATTACACGGGGTTATTAAACAGGTGTCATGTTTTTGTGTTAAAATCACAGCAAGAACCAGTAAAAACACACTAGTTTTAATGCAGGAATGTCAGTGGGATGGGCTCTTTTTAATGATTTGATGTGGAGACGATGGTGAATTATGGAAAAAGCCAGCATGGGCTGATATATAACCCTGCTGAAATGCTGGTGTTTGTGCATGAGTGGAGGGAAGTGGGAGCTATTTAGTAGTAAATTGTAGTACTTCTGAGAAAGTATTTGAGCTAATTCTTCAGCAGAGCTCTGTAATGTGGTCCCCTGTGATTGCAGGATTAATTGGAACCAGGTTCTGTTAACGGGGCTGAGTTGTGGTGGACCTGCCAGAGGGCTACTCCTCTTTAGACAAAGCTCATTTTGCAAATGCACTCACTCAGTTCTTATTAGCACACAGCCACTAATATTTGCGTCAGTCTGAGGCCAAGCAGTTGTGTGTTTGAACAGTCTCGGCGGATGCACACACGCTCGCACAAACCAGCTCGCTTCTTCTTGATTTTTCTCGCGGTCTCTGGTGTGATCAGGTTTTTGACGCAGCTGTCGGGACCAGCTGGGTCGGCTGTGAAAAGTGAAAGGAGGGTAAAGCCAGCGTCCTCTTTTGTGTGTGTGAAGCACAGGTGTGTGTGTGTGTGTGTGTGTGTGTGTGTGTGTGTGTGTGTGTGTGTGTGTAAATGGTGTGTTTACTGTGTAGAAGAGGAAAGGTAGTAAATGAAGATGGCTTGACGGTGGGGGAGGTTGTGTTCCTGGGAACAGTGAAAGGGTAAAAGTGGCAAACACAAAGAGTTAGAGCAGCTGTTGAGTCAGTCACTCTACTGCTCTGACCTTCCAGTCACCCGACAACACAATCCTATTCCCTTATTGTTTTATTACAGATAAACTCAGATGGGTTGCTGTTCATGCTTCCCTTCTTCCTCCTAAAACCTAAGGGCCGTTTTAGGCATTAAATCCTCTTTAAAACCTGGTAATGCTGGTTCCAAGCCGTGCTTCTCCCTCCAGTCTGGCCTCGGTTTTCTTCCTGTTCTGCCTTCTGGCCTGCCCTGATCTGCCCCTGATCTGGTGAGGAGGTGGCGGCATCTGCTGCCTTTTATGGTAACAGTTTTCCTTGGAGAACTTCACCAAGAACAGACAAACCTGTGTGTGTGTTGGAGGAGACATGTAGATAAGTGTTGGAATTGAGGAAGTTTTCTTTATGCTAAAATAAACTGGTAATTCTAAAACTTTTTTTAATCAGTTCACTGGAAGTGGAGGGGTCATTTATACAGAAAGTATAGGAAGGAGCAGGAAATGGCTCAGGGAAACAGAATGTTTCAAAAGGATCTTTTCATAGGAGTTGGTCAGTTTTTCCAAGAGGCTTAGTAACGCCTAAAAGTTATGAGAACTGACGGTATCTGTAGATGAAGCTCTTTTTCTTGGGTAAAGCTTTTTCACATGACCACACCGACCACATGAATCTGTCCCTCATGAGCAGAAATATATTTAAACAGGAAGCAAACGGAGATGAGGAGACATGAAATATGTTTTATTAAAAGGGCAAAAATGAGACGTGCATTTTATTCTGAATTTCAGCCAACGAGACTGCAACTACAAATAAACAAACAGGAAAATGTCCAGACAAGATGCTAAATTAAGTAGAGCAGCAAAGAAGAGTGAAACAGAAAATGGACGGTCATTAATAATTAGCCAGCCGTGTTATCTGGTGTGTCCTTGGATTTTAAATGAGGACAAAACAAGCTCAGCTTCAGTCTGCTTGGAAGAGCAGAACAGCTTGAGAAATCATTACACAATAAGCCAGAACCTGAATGATGCTGGGGGTTGATGATTGTACAACTGTGGGTGTTTCAGTCCAGATCCAGAATGTTTTTGTGGAATTCCAAAAAGACATTTCACATCTTAGAGTTTCTCCTGACAGTTAAATGAAGTCTTCTGACAGGGGAGGTTTTTAAGTGTTAAAGTAAAAGGCTGCAGGCTCTGTTTCCGTCTACATGTTGACATGCCTTCCCTTGTTTGCTGAAGCGATAAGCATGGTGACGCTTCCTGGAGCAGGGAATTAAACTCCAGAGCTCCTGAACAGTCCTCTGGCCAAGAAGCCTCGTGCGTCTCAGTCTTGTCATGTTTTGAAAGTGTTTATTAGTTCCCATGGTTATCAGCTGGACCTGAGTCAATTTAACTCCCCCTTCTGTTCCCCCCCTTCTCTCCTTTCCTTCTATTTTCTTCACACTTAATCTAATATCTGATGTGTTGCAAGTTGCGTGTGGATTTTGAATCTAATATAATTTTCTTCGTGCATTTGGGGCTTTCTGTATACATGAGTTTTAATTGCAGTTAAGCCCACATAAAAACGACAAAGGATTCTTTGGGATCTTGATCCAATAGATGATATTTTTCTGTTGGTCTCAGGAGAGCAAATCAGAAAGATGAGACGCTAAAGGCAGAAACTCATTGTTGGACTATTGTTTAGAGACGGGGTGTGGAGACAAGGATGAGACTGCATCAGTGTAGGTCAACAGAAGCACAATAAATTTAGGAAGCAAAATCTAACTCCCTTGTCCTCAAATAAACCCAAACAGAAGTGAAATGGAGGCCGTAGGGAGTAGGAATAGGGTCGTTAATCAGCTGAGTACCAAGTCAGGATCAAAACCTCCAATAACGAGAAGAGGGAAGATTATGTGGCAGTCGGCTGCATTAGGCTGTATTTTGTGTAAAGGGTTTCAGCCTTTGACCCTGGAGCTCACCGCTGCCACTGATTCAGATGGAGAACAGGAGACGGGGGAGGAGAGGTTATCCAGCCCTGGAAGTGAGGGAGTGGTGTGATATGACATCTCTGTGCTAAAACTAGCACTGGAAGTACAACACGCTGTAGACTGTGTCTGTGTGGCGGCTATATAGCTCACGTAGGGTCAGAGGTCAGCGTTAAAGATCAGACACGCTGAGTTTGTGTGGTCGGTTAGGACTTCTGTGAATCCAGAGCACAATGAATGTATTCAGGTTTCTATAATTATAAATGTGTTGCTCCAAGCTCAGGGTATCCTGTCAGTCTTGTAATGTTACGTCTGTTCACTTCTACATCAACTATAGCTGGGGGGGTTTTCTGCAGAACAAATGTGCAGCTTGAAAATCTAATGGCAGCAGCTTTATGTTTTTGTGCTTGATGTCCAGCATTGGCTTACTCCTGAGTCGTCTTAAAATCACTTTAAACATTTCAGTTCTCATTCCGGAGCATGTTTGTAGTTTCCTAACCGCTTCCTGTTTTTTCTGTTTTGTAGGAAGTCGAAGACGAAGCCGAATGGAAAGAAGCAACCCGCTGAAGAGAAAAAGCTCTACTTGGATCCCGAGTTCACAAAAATCCGTGTGGTGGACTTTGACCTGAAGGAGCTGGTGGTGCTGCCCAGAGAGATAGACCTCAATGAATGGCTAGCTAGTAACAGTGAGTGACCGAAGCTTTAATGATACATCTGAACACTACAAAACCCACAGAGTGCTTCAGCTGAGGACGGTGTTTCATAAAGTAAAAAGAAACCACAGCTGTAATTACTAAGCCTGTAAGAGCAATTTGACACTGTCATTTTCAAAATGAGAAGTGGATAAAATCTCATTTAAATTGGATTATTCCTTTAGGCGAAGCATGTGCTCAAACATGTATAGTTTTCTGCAGGGGCTTGGAATTGTTTTCCTAAATCTTTTTGCACTTGTCATCTGAGGATAACAAGACGCTCCAGCAGTGTAAGCGATCCAGGTTCTTAACACGATCCAGGCCTGGCACAGCGTTCAGACCGTTCCCTAGAACACCACACATGGGTTTCTCTTAAACAACACTGTTTACTGACACTCTCACTGCAGAGTTTTACTGATATTTAGCAGTGAGCTTCATTTCTCACCTTTAGTCCACTCTCAGCTGCCTGGAGGATTCTGTGTTCTTATGAGGGGTCTCTGTTCTGCCTGAATTTGCTTTGGTTACGTTTCCAAAACAGCGAGGTGCTTCCAGACATTATTTTCATATTTTATTCTAATTGAGAACAAAAAAAGATGTTTGAATATTTACTGTCTAAAATGGAATCATCAAGACTTTGAAGATTTGTAAAATATCTGTTTTTAAAATGTAAGAGTTTCTTCAATAATAGAAGCTAGAAAATAAAAATAATTCATGTAGTAGTCTTTATGAAAGGCTCATAAGTTAGACGTTGAACATAAATGTGGCTGGATGTTCATAAATGACTTTACTATGGGATGTAAACTATTCAGTCTGAGGAAGAATGCCACCCTACCAGAAAAGTGCAAGCTTTCGTAGATCTGACATGTGCAGTCATTTTCTGGTTTGTGGCGGTTTCCTCAGTTTACATTTTTTCCTCTCTTTCAAGTGTTACCTTAAATTCTTGCTGCAGTCACCTTTTAACCTTTTTCTTGAAGACTTGACATCAAATATTTATTTTAAGTGATCAGGCGGTGATAATTCACACCAGCATGACGTTAAAATATTTGACCTGATTTATTCCTCCTCAGCAGATGTCGTGTGATGGATGCCAGGTTGTGATCCGTGTGTCTTATCTCTCTTACAGCAACAACGTTTTTCAATCTTATCAACCTGCAGTACAGCACCATTTCAGAGTTCTGCACTGGGGACACCTGTCAGGCCATGACAGCCTGTAACACGTAAGTTACCTCACACACGTTTGGTTTATTTATACCTCGAAAACCGTTGGTTTATTCATCAGGAATGTTGTTCCCCTTTGATTAATTCATTAAGGAGCGCTATGAGGAGTTAGCGAGGGATGAATCAAAATCAGGACGGAACATTCTGGTCCTCTTCGTCAGAAATCAACAGGATGTGTGGCACTTTAATGCTTAAATATCATTACTACACATGAAAGCCTTAATGATATTTGGGGGGGAAATCTAGTCTTTTTAGTATTTGTTAAATTTCTTAGGTGAATTCCTTGAAAGTGTTTGAATTTGAATGTGGTCTCTTAAAGAATTTAAAATTGTTTGAAACTTAAAAAAATTAGTTTTAGCACAAAAAAATGTACTTTTATGTTCCAAACAGGGAACTAGTTTTGAGTATATATGCTGTATTCAGATATATGTAAATCATCACCTCTCTGAGGGGCTGCAAGCCTTGAAAACTCACCTAGAAAATCTTTGAAAACTTTTAATTTGATCTTGGTTAAAACATAAGAACCCTTAACATTTATTTATGGGCAAGTTTCTTTAAAACTCCCAGAATTTGAGCAATTTTTTATTTTTATGTTCTACTTTTTGGCATTTCCTGATTTAACTCAAACTGCACACCCCTCCCTGATGTGTTGATCAGATTAAAGTCAGTTCTGTTTCACCAAACATATTCCTTAAAAGTCTGAACTTTGACATCATTTTGTTAATTTTTCCTTTTGTAAACACTATTGTGTGCTGCAAAACATTGTTTTAGTTTAGGTAAAATCTGTTGGTATATTTACAAGCGTGTGGTGACTAACTAAGTATTTATCTAACTAGTTTTCCCTGTCGGGGTGTTGTCCTGTTATTATTTATCAGGTCTTTATTTCCAAAGAGAAGCTTTCATGCTCTGTCTGCATACAGGAGTGCAGTAAAACCCGATTAACCACCCCGCACAAGACTGTCTAAACGGCTCATTACATTCAGTCTGCAAGTAGATGTAATACATTAAACATTCTGGAGAAGTTCACCCACACACTTAACTTTAGAGAAAAAATACTAAAAAATGTGACTCTTGACAACAGAGCAGGTGACAAATAACATCATGACAGCTCTGCTGTGAGAAAGAAGCCTAACTAGTTACTCTCTCAGTCAACAGTGGATTTTTCCACTGCTGTCACCTGAAGCTGTTCCTCCACACCCTGAGGGAAATGGAGGAGAAGACGTGCTTCGCCTGCATATGGAGGCTCAGGAGCCATCAGAGCACATTAACATCTTAGTGTTTGCTCTGTCTATTGAGCTGTGGAAATCAGAGCTAATGACCTAATCAAGAAGGAAAACTGTTAAACTTTCTTATAGCTCCTCCATATTTAAGATGTTCATATTATAACTCGAAGCTCCCGGTTACGACTGCACCTTGTGGCAGCGCCCCGCCCTTTTCCTGCCAGAGCAGGACCTGGCACACGCGTGCCCCTCCCTTCCCTTTGTGGTGAAAAGTGACAGAGCCACGGTTGCAGCAGCGTCTGTGCCCCTGCCCACGGGGCAGAGAGCAGCACTATTTTTGGAAGGAAATGTTTCCATGAGCTTTAAGGGAACGGAGCCATTTAGAAGCTATTTAGACTCATTTCCAGTTTGTTAGTCAGTGTTGGATTTTATACCTGGTTCTTTTTTAATTCTATTCACTCTAAATGTGAGAATTATTCATCATTAAACTCTTATCCTATACATTTAGATCAGGTCTGTATTTTATTCAGTGTGTATTGTGAGAGAGCAGTGGTCAGTAGGTCACCTCCTGCAGGGTCAGTTATGCAGGTCTTTACATTCCTCTGGATTTGTTAAATCTCCCCCCACTGCCTCCCAGACATCCACTGTCAATCCTACACCTGCACTCACATTTTTCATCCGTTTTAATGAGCTTGTAGAACAACACAGTCTGGCTCGGTAGGATGACATTTGGTTCTTCACCAGTCCCGTTTCACCATCTGATTCATTGTGAGTTTGCTAAAAGATGCCCGCTGCTCGTTCGTTCATCTCTAAGGTGTTTTCTGACTAACCTGTGAGTGTGATAAGCTCAGTGCTTCCACCCCCCGATTGACCTTTAGCTAACCAAGCAGTCCGCTCTGTAGTCCGTTTTATGTGGGTCAGCCTGTACGAAAATGTTTGAACAGCACCAGGACCGTCCCCTGGAGACGGTGTCCCTTCAGCAGCGGGATCTTGGTTCAGTCAGGAACTTAAAGCTCAGTGGGACACTGCAGCAGAAAACACAAGCCTGGTTTGTTCAGACATTATTCACACAGATTGCTGAATCACTGAGTCATTTCATTCAGACAGTTGTTTAGGGTTTCCTGAATGAGGAAACGGTTCAGGTGATGTTTCAAAGGTTAAATACGTGCCATCAGTCACCTTATGTGGTTTTCATCTTCCTGTAGTAATGTGATACCCACTCCAGGAAACAAGCTTTATTTGTTTGTTTGCCACAAGTATCTAGTTGCTGATTTATTCTAAGTAACATAGTTTTGTAACCGATGTATTTTAATTAAATAAGACTTAACTATTTACATCGATGTCTTTGTCTCATTTCCAGAATATACTACTGGTATGATGAGAGGGGGAAGAAGACAAAGTGCACTGCTCCACAGTATGTCGACTTCGTCATGAGTCTTTGTCAGAAACTGGTCACAGATGAGGAAATCTTTCCTACAAAATACGGTGAGTGGGTCCCTGAAACGTTACTGTTAGAGAGAAGTGCTGTGCTGCCCCCTGCTGCTTCGGCTGAAGAAATGTAGGGAGGAAGTAAAGGTGGTAGTGAAGAAATGGGCTCTGTGCACGCAGCTACGTGACGTAATTTCCGGTAGAAGGTCAGGATGGACGTAAACTTCCGGTAGCTGCTGGAAGCACATACTGTGTTTGCTAGTTTCCCTTCGGGAGCTTGTAAATCTTTCTTCTTTTTTTGTGCGTGGCCTTCTATGTCAAGCTTTTATATGTTCATGTCCTAAACATGACATGTACACTGACAAAATCTGCATTTCAACAACATACTGATAGCAGGTCTAACCACCACTGCTGTGTGCCATTCTGTACAGTATCAACAAGATCAAATTCCCACCTCCCATCGTTAGCACAGAGACCGGAAGTCTCGTACCATCCTCACGCCAAACACAGAACTGATGCGTGCACAGAGGCTATTAGACATCATCGTAGGGAGTTTTAGGAGTTTGTAACAGCAGCAGATAAATAAACACTGGAGTTGTTGTTTGCCAGATGAGTTGAACATTTTGGGTCATGTTTATATGTTCAGTGCTCAGACAAGTTCAGATTTTTCACAAGAACAAGACTTAATAAACTTGTCCCTCCCGTCTGCTTTTGTTTGCTCTTTTTTGTTCCTTTAGGCAAAGAGTTCCCCAACTCGTTTGAGTCCTTGGTAAAGAAGATCTGCCGGTACCTGTTTCACGTGCTGGCTCACCTCTACTGGGCGCACTTTAAGGAGACGGTGGCTCTGGACCTGCAGGGCCACTTGAACACTCTGTATGCACATTTCATCGTTTTTGTAAGGGAATTCAACCTGATCGACCCCAAGGAGACCTGTAACATGGACGACTTGTCCGAAATCCTCTGCAATCCGGCGCCGCTGCCCGCGCCCACCCCAGCCCCCTCCACTCCAGCCTCAGCACCCTCACCTTCTTCACAAAACCATGTGACGGAGAGATGAGCGGGGGAGTCGGCGGCGAGACAGCAGCCCCGGGGGTGATAGAAGATAAGAAAAGTGAAGAGGAGAAACAGCCTGGCCCCCCTTCCTTGGTGCAAGCAGGACTTAAGAGACCTTCCCTTTCTATTTCGCTACAACACCAACCAACCAGCGGGAAGGAAAAAGGGGAAGGGTTTTCTGCAGGTTTGGGGTGGCGGGGAGGGGTTTGTCACGCCAGCAGGAATTGGCGTGAGCGTTCCTCCCAGGGACAAATCCCTCCCATCTTCTCTGCAATTTAAACTAGGAACAAAAACGTATGTGTATATTTTATTTTTGGTTTTATTTTCCTGTTTAATTTTTGTTGGAAGTTTTCTTCAGTTGCGTTATGTTGTCGGAGGTGGAGTGCAGTGTGTGCCCACCTCCGACTGTCCTCTACCCAACATACAGTCCAGGAAATGGGGCTCTGCTTTGCTTCAACCTTCTATTGTACAGTGTTGATGTGTGGGGAAGAGGCGTCTCTGCTCACCTGCAGGCTCACCCTCCCCTCCCCCGGCAGTGGGAGGCCACCTGCAGGAGCACGGCCACGACGCTGGCCAATGGGGCGCCACGTTACTGCCTAACGGGGCGACGCTAGCCAATCACTGTTTGGGTTGTTTATGGGGGGATGACTAAGGCGCTTCCTACTCAGGACCTGAGAGAATAAGTCACTGCTGCCAGAGAGGAGTTACTCTCATTTTCATTCTGTCCCTTGTTCACTAGACTGACAAATGCTGATTATGTTTAACCGCACTATACTCGCATCATCCACCCTAATAAACATGTCCCACAGCCTACCTGTAGAGGGCAGCAGGCGCGTAGAGAAGGTCACAGAAACTGAGACAAAAAAAAGAATCTAAAGATTGTATTCTAGATATTTAATCTCATCAGAGGGTGGACACTTTGAGACAGATTTAGGATGAGTCACAGCTCTGTGCCTGAGTTGAGCACAGCAGCAGCCCCTTTAAACCACCACCACCCGCTCCAGCAGCACAGAAGGACAAAGACATGAGGTCATGTCTGCAGGCCCAGAGAGACGGAGACGGAGGGGTGGGTGAAGCTGCTCTGCTGTATAACAGTCACTTCTTATTCAAAACTAAAGCATAGGTTTTATTTCTACCAGTCCCTTTAATTTTTTTTAAATATCAGAGGAAAAGTACTTTGGAAATGAGAATATTGTCACACATGTATAGAAAATGCACAGTCTGCTTGGACTTTACTGTACAAAGAATCACAAGCGGGTTCTGTCAGATATAGCCTCTGTTTAGAGGAGGATTGGATTTATAATTCTCCTTTTTTATTTATTTTAATTTTTTTGCAGGGTTCCTCAGTTCTGGCTCATTTTTATGTATTTTAATTAACTAAGTTAAAAGCAATTTAATATTTTAAGCTCTGCGGATTATAATCTAATAAAAGAGAGAAATGCCAACTTGTCTTTGTTTGATTGTCTTTAAAACAAAAACCACTGAACCACATTAAAGTGAAGACACTGAAAATATGTTTATAAAGCAGTATTGATCTACTTTATTTCAGATTTCTGAGTGTCAGGGTGAATGGTGGCAACAAGCTGTACAGACATGCTTAAACTCACAAGTAGCTGCTATTACTTCACTTCCATCTGGTGTCGGCCAGTAAAATCATTCAGATCTGCCTTAAAAGTTAAAGAAACATGACAATTCAGCAGGTGAAGTGCTAAAAGTATTCTGATAATTAGTTTGCAAACATGGTTAAAGTATATAAATTTAAAAACACTTGAGGTATTTTACTGTAAAAACTGAATTTTGCTGTTATTCTGTTGGTTTATATACATTTTACACCACTAGATTTTTTTTCACAGCTTTGTGTAAATTGTGCTTTTAAGCAAAGAACAATTCAGTATTTTTTGATTAAATTGATGCTTTCTGAACTTTAATCAGGTTAAACCAAAGATTCCTCAGATTCTCCTTGTCGCTGTAAATCTGAACTACCTGAGCATCTCATTTCTAATTTATAATTATGAATAGTACGTTTCCAAATATTTCCTCAATGATTTATTTAATAGTTCATAACTTTAATGATTAAAGCTCTTTTTGCATAGTTCAGGCTTTTAGAAATGCATAACAGAGTAAAAGTCACAGAAAATGCACTTTCCACCTGTGAATCTCCCAACTTCCTGCACAGAGTTGTCCATTACGGCCTCTCTTTACACCATGCAGTTTAAATTAGACATTTCCTTTATTAATCTTAAATTGATGCATTCACTCATTATTATAAAATCGAAGACAATTCACTCTGGATACCAGGGCTCATATCTTAGTCACACATCCCATCAGTGACCCTGAGTTGAAGGATGCTGCTGTGTGAACTCATGTTCGTTAGATTAATTCATGATATAAAATCTGTATATAATCACATTTAAAGCTGTTCAGTGTGAAACTAATGTGCTGGCCGATCATTGGGTCACTGGTTCTCCATCCTTGACTTGCGCGCCACAGCGGGTTTGCGCCTCCTTCTCACGGACGCCCGCAAGGTGACGCCCTCGTTCAGCTTAAACCTGGCGATGCCTCCTTCCTCTTCCAGCTCCTTGGCGCTGCAGCACGGAGTCGGGACCTTCGTCGTGTTGCCGAACTTGGAGTAGTCCACCGCGTACATCCCGTCCTCCTCGGAGACTGTCGGCACGAAGCGCTGCCCCCACAGGATCTCCTCCGACACGTAGGACGTCCTGGCCTGCGTGGTGATGCCGGTGGTCTCCACCACGCCCTCCAGCACCACGATCACCTCGATGTCCTGCTTCTGCAGGTCTTCTGGTGACAGTTCGTACAGGGGGCTGGTTTTGTCGATCACGTGGGTGATGATGAGGGGAGACACCAGGAAGATCCCGTTGGTGCCCACCGGGTTATCCATGTGGATGTCGATCTGGTCCAGAGGCACCACCTCCCCCTCGTCGGTGGTGGTTCTCCGGACCACCTGCATCCGCACGGTGGCGCTGATGATCATGCTTTTCCTCAGGTCCCCGATGCGAATCATGAAGCACAGCCTGTTATTTCGGGGGGAGATGACCGCGTGCTTGCTGAAGATGAGCGTCTCCGCGCGCCGGTTGGCCTGCGCGGTTTTCATGAAGATGCAGCCGAGCATGATGGCGTTGATGACCAGTCCCACGATGTTCTGCATGATGAGGATGATGATGGCAGAGACGCACTCCTCTGTGATCATCCGACCTCCGAAGCCGATGGTCACCTGAACCTCTATGGAGAAGAGGAACGCAGAGGAGAAGGAGTGGATGTCCGTTACGCACGGGACAAAGTCCTCTCCTTTCTGGTCCAGGTCGCCGTGTGCAAAGGCGACGAGCCACCAGATCATCCCGAAGAGCAGCCAGCTGCACAGGAAGGACATGGTGAAAATGATGAGCGTGTGGAGCCATTTTAAATCCACCAGAGTGGTGAACACGTCCTGCAAGAATCGGCCCTGCTCTCTGATGTTGGTGTGCGCTACGTTGCAGGTGCCGTTCTTCCCCACGAACCGAGCCTTCCCTTGTTTAGTCTTGTACTTCGGCTGCAGGACATCCTCAGCTAAACGTGTCAGCAGGTAATCCTCAGGAATGAGTCCTTTCCTGGACAACATTGCGCTCCCATGCTATGTTCTCACAGCCCCCAGGCCTTAAAAGTGTCCGCGCCTGGCTGGAAGAGGGATCCGTCCCCTCTCCCGGAGCCTTTCCGTACTGCTCGCCGGTGTCAGCTGTCGGGGCGCGAGGGAGAGTCTTGATGTCATCCGTGCTCTGGAGGTATGCGCGCTCCTCACGTTGCGCTTCAGGACTGCTGCGACGTCCCATGAGAGGATTCTTCCTCCAGCTCCGCAGCTGCCGCCGTCACTCACAGCACCCACCGACCTACCGGACATAACCGAGCCACGCCATCCAGCTCCATACTCGATCCACTCACCAGCGCGCAGGTGCGCACCCGTCGTGGCCTTTATGCGTAAAGGAGATTCGGTGAAGTAAACGATCGACGCAGGCGCGTAATTGGCCTCCAAGCGGTGTTTTATCACATTTAGAGGAGGAGGGAGGCTCGTATGTCGCCGTCGGTTCTGCGATAACCTCCACTTCACTATATCTGGGTAACGTGAGAGGGAGACGTGAAGTGGAGCGGCGGTACCCCTCCCCCCCTCCGTCGGTTCGCTTCTCCCGGTGCTTTTAAAATGCCTTTTAAGCACGAAATCCCGCTATTACGCAGCTTGTAAGGCGCCTAATTGTGCTTCACTTGACCACTATAAACAGATACTATGTAAAGTGTCGTCATGGTGCCTCAAGGATATCGCTTCCAGTCTCCACTTACTCCATCTGCTGCCTCAACGACGTAAAAAAAACAATACGCCCACTTTTACGCAACAAAACGGCAGGAGTTCTGCGTAAAAAAGGCAAATAGGGACGCAAAAACGGCCGTTGTAAACACAGGCGGCTCCGAATATGTAATAGTTTAAATATAGGACCCTCTACTGTCAGTCATCTCCAGGCTATTTTCTGTAAACCTCAGGAGCTTCACTGGAACCGACTGGAAACCAGATTTAGACCCACATTAAAACCAGTCCCCTCCACAAACATCCATTCATACATAGAATTTATGTTTTATTAACAAAGAATTTATATTTTATGTACAAATATAATACATCATGATGTAAAAAATAAAAAATGAATATATATACACATATGTATATATATATAAATATATGTATATATATTTATTCCATGGAACAATTGCACTTTGAATGTCTTCCTTTAATGCTCTTTAAGCCATCCTCTTCTTGTGCTTCTACTTGTCTGCTCGCACAAAGGAGGCGAAGACGCTGTCCTCCCTGTCCAGCAAGGCCTGGGGGGTGTCGTACTCCAGGATGATCCCCCGCTTCATCACAATCACCAGGTCGGCGTTCAGGATGGTGTGGACTCGATGCTGCGTGGAGGAGGGAGGAAGGTCATTACTGCAGCTCAGAGAAACTTTAAATGAGGTCAAACTGACATGTTATGAATCGCTGACATGATTTGACTTTGCACAAATCACTGGGTTTGAATCGTTAAAGTCACTGAGGTGACTATAGCATGTTTGCATCATTTTTTTATTTAAAAAATCTGAAGTGAACAATTATGACCTTAACTATCCTGACCCTAACTGCTCAGGGATCTGCTCTCTTTCCCTGTGTCCTACTTTTCTTTATCATTTGCAGCTAAATATCTGCAGCCACGCATCGGTTTACAAGAACTACTGTACATCAGCAGTGCAGGAGCAAGGTTGTGTCCCTCGGGGGCAAACGCAGACCCGTTTGGGTTACTGTAAATGCCTAAAGCTCTTGGTGCAGTGTAGGAGGAGGTACTTACTGCTATAGTTACTACTGTTCGGTCAGCAAAAGCTGTCATCACCACTTTCTGCAGGATGCTCTCCTGTGGGAAGCAAAGAAACGATGAGGAAAGATGAATTTTCTTTTTGGATCAAAGCAAAAAGGAGCTGTTTTAACTGATTTGATCTCAGCAGTAAAAAGAAATCACTATCTGAAGCTCATTTTTCATCCTGTCCTCGCTCTTGTTCCTTATTAAAAGCTGAGCGCGTCTCCTTGAGGGCTGCTGCTGCGTTATTGTCTGAATCTGCACTCTTTGTGCCTGAACATCCAACTAAAGGATAGTGGAGTGATCTGAAGCTCCCCTCAGGCTCTTACAGCACTCAGTTCTTTTTATTTTTATGTCATGTTTTGTCTTTCAGCTTCATGCATACACTCTCTACTCTTGTTTCCTTTTTTACTCTCCTTTTACATCTAAAAGCAACAGCTTAGGTTGCAGGTTTTTATCAAAAGCACTCTTAAAATAAACAATATGTTCTGTTCATCCCTGTCCGTCTATTAATACTAAAACTTAAAATCAAAAATCATTTTCCTGCTTTTGAATATCCCAACATCTGGTTGCCTTTTGAGCCTAAGGTGTCGGATCATAAACATCTTCATCTGTTTGCTCTCTCTATTCTCATATTTACAGATAAAAATTACAGCGGGAACTTTGTGAACTCTCATTTCCTTTAGCTGTTCTTTCTCATTTCCTGCACCTCCTTTCCTTCACGCCTCCTCTCCTCTTGTACTTGTGGAAAATGCTCACTGACCGTTGCCATGTCTATAGAGGCTGTGGCCTCATCCATGATGAGGATGCTGCTCTTCCTCACGAAGGCTCTGGCCAGACAGAACAGCTGTCTCTGACCCTGACTGAAGTTTTCACCTCCCTCCGTCACCATGGCATCTAAAAAAAAAAAAAAAAACAGAATTATATATGGTTTACGACATTGAAAGTATTTTCTTCCTAAACAAAATGAACTGGTCAGTATTGATTAATATTTTATTCATTTTTCTATTCATGTTTATATAAATATAGTTTAAAATGTGAGAAAAAGTTATATAAATCTCATGATGGGGCACGCTTATGATTTTAAATCCTGGGTCTCAGTTTGATCGATTTTATTACATTTTTAGATTGATATGATGGAGAAGTGCTAACTTTTCTGGCAACTTATACACCAAACTTAATGTTTCTTTATAGTATTGGTCAAGCTTTAACAGATACCTCATTTATATGTTAACAGATATTTTACATTTAAAGTGGTTTTATATTTTATATTCTAATGTCAAATCATTTTGATAAATCAAAACTTTAACTTTTCAGATTATGTTCTCTGTGGGGTTAATGAGACGTGACACTGAATCAGACTGAACTCTTTATGAAATGTGTCGAACTGACCAGATCCTTAAACCATAAACACAGTGACTACAACATCCATGGGCTTTTTGAAACTCTAAACTTGCTCAATAATTGAAGAGAAATTGTTAAGAGGATCCTCTCCCTGTTAAAGTAGCTGAAGATTGTAATATTTATGGAGTCTCTTCTTCATCATAAAAAATGAATATAAACAAACAAATCCAGAGAAAAACTCTGATGACTTGACCTAAAATTAACTTCTAAATTCAATTTTAGATGCATAAACATATGTAATAGATGCTTTCTCTAATCTGCATCACAGATAACATCTACACTAGACTTTTTTAACTAAATGAAAAGGCAGCCTTAATTAACTGCTGAGTTCTTTACACCAGATCGATATCTTATTGAACATCTTGGCTCCAGCTCAGCTTTAACCATCACACTCTGACACACACTTTCATCAGTGTAATACACTGTAAGTATAAGCAGGTTTCTGCCTCTAAGCAGCAGAAATACACCACCAGACAAATGGCAGCTTGTTATTCAATAAGAACTGTGAAAGGCTCTGGTTTTCCATTGAAAAATAGATTAATATGACAGAACTGAGAGATAAATCGTGAAACAGTTGGAGCTAAAATAAGACTCACAGCAGAAAGGCAACTCCTGAATGTTTAGAGTAGGTTTGTGGGTCTCAGCTAATATTTGATCTGCGTCTGCTGCAGCCTTCAGCTGTCAGATCTGCTGTATTACGACGCTGAAGGGAGTTAAATGTTTAACGCACAAGTAAGCTGATACAGCAGTTTGATCCTTATGCAGAGACACATGATGACCACAGTGTGACCCCAGAGAAAGAAAAACTGTTTACTGTAGGTTGGTATTTAAAGTATTTCCTTTATGATGAATATGAACATTTGTCACGTTGACACACAGGTGCTCTTACCCAGACCTCCTGGGAGGGTTTTCACAACAGGCTTCAGCTGAGCGATCTCCAGGGCTTCCCACAGCATCTCGTCTGTCACCTTCATCTCTGGGTCCAGGTTGAACCTGACAAACAATTAAACCTGCAGGTTATTTTAAATAATTTTTCTAAAAATAAACCTCCCCAAAATCAAAATGTTTATGTTTTTTCCCAAAAGTCTGAGCTAATCAAACAGCATTTTTTGGACTGAAAGGATGTAACCATCTTTGTAGCTGTAGATACTGACATTGATCTAAATTAGGCCCATAAGTGAATGTGAGTGAGTTTGTTCCATCTTTTACATCTAATACCATATTTCTATGCTGCATCAGTTAGAGGCAGACCTGCAGTGATTCGGGACACCTTGATAAGTTTCACCTTTCTTCAGTCTGCTGGACTTCGTTTCCCAGCATGCTGTTTGTTTTGTGCCAAACATCACATGCATCAGTACGTTGTTCACATTACTGATTATGATGAGTTTCACGCTTCAAGGTTTTTTCTTTTTCATGCATACAGAAGTGAACTATTTTCATTATAATGAGACGTTTATTCTTCTGTCTGCATTTCTTCACTGGGGGCTCGTCTGGGATCTTGGTCATGGCAATATGGGGGCTTGTCCGGGATCCAAGGCATGGCAATATGGGGGCTTGTCCGGGATGTAGGTCATGGCAATGTGGGGGCTCGTCTGGGATCCAAGGCATGGCAATATGGGGGCTTGTCCGGGATCCAAGGCATGGCAATATAGGGGCTCATCCGAGATGTAGGTCATGGCAATGTGGGGGCTCGTCTGGGATCCAAGACATGACGATATGGGGGCTTGTCCGGGATCCAAGGCATGGCAATATGGGGGCTCATCCGAGATGTAGGTCATGGCAATGTGGGGGCTCATTCGAGATCAAGGTCATGGCAATGTGGGGGTTCGTCCAAGATCTTGGTCATGGCAATGTGGGGCTCATCCAGGATCTACACCATGGCAATGTGGGGGCTTGTCCAAGATCTAGGTCATGGCAATGTGGGGGTTCGTCCAGGATCTACATCATGGCAATTTGGGGGCTTGTCCGGGGTCTAGGTCATGCCAATGAGGGGACTGTCCAGGATCTAGGTAATGGCAATGTGGATATACTGTATGTTATGACGGTGTGGTGGCTCATCCTGGATCAAGGTCATACATATTAATCATCATTAGATTTAGTTTTGTGTTTTAATCAGCCGGGGAAATATAAATGTGGAAACATTTCTTTATAAGAATTGTTTATTTGTCAACTTACAACTGAACAAAGCAATTATGCTTGATGTCATCTCATAATATACATGATTTTTGACAAACTAAATACTTTGTGCATATTAATCCTCAGACTTTGCTCTCAGACCTCCACATGGCCAACTATCATTGATGCACTCAGATCAAATCATGTGAAGGGAAATGTTTCACTAAAATCTCTGTAATGTGTCTGGATAAAACATTAAACTGAACTCTGACATCATTTTATGTTTCCAGCACGAAGAGGTCCTCTGCCACCAAGGTTTAAAAATAAACAGCTCCAGTGGATAACTAGATAAATGTCCTCCTATCTATAAGCAGCTCTCTTCATATTTTAGATTAGTGTCATTAATGTGTGGCACAGTTTTCTTACTGGAAATGTTCTTTCTCTCTTTCCATTACAATCATTATTATAAACTCTAAATGGCAGTAACAAGTCTTCCTGTTGACAGAGAAGTTTATTTTACCGGATGGTGCCACTGAACAGGATGGGGTCTTGAAGGATGATGGACAGTCGAGACCTGAGGGTCTGCAGAGGCAGCTTGGAGATGTCGATGTTGTCAATCACGATTCTCCCTTTGGGAGAAAGAAGAAAAATGGCAAAACTCAAGACAGTTTTCTATTTTCTCTATAATAAAACCATTTTCTTACCTCGTTTTTATTGTATTTTTCTTATGACACTGTGTTTAAGTTATAATAAAAATAAAATGATTTTTTTTTTTACCTTCAAACATGTCCACCATGCGGAAGAAAGCCAAGGAGAAAGAGGATTTGCCGCTGCCCGTTCTGCCACAAATCCCCACCTGAACACGATAAAACACTCATCACAGATGTATCAACAAAACTCAAACATACGTATGCTTTCTTTTAAAACAGATCTGCTACCTTCTGGCCAGGGCTCACATGTGCGTTGACATTTTTGAGTACGGGCTTGAGCGTGGTGTCGTAGCGAACGCTCAGATTCTGGATCTTAATTTCTCCCTGCCGAGGCCAGCCGTCTGGCACCTGAGCAACAGCTGAGAAACACAAACACCTCTGTTGAAGGCATTTTCTCTAAATTTACTGATTATTTGTTTATAGCAAAGACAAAAAAGGGACAGGACACTTTGGAAAATGTCATCTAGAATTCAAGGAAAGGTATCTATATAAATTAAATTAGAATAAAATAATAAACTTCAACAAAGAATATAAAGATAAAGATATATTTGAAAAAGACAAAAGAGGTAATTTAAGGATAAATTGTGAATCCGTAGCTCCACTCACTGAGGAGTCCCTCGTAATTCTCCGGCTCAGTTTTGAGCAGGCCATTAATCCTTTTGACTGAGCCAAGCTGCACCTCCATGTCTGCCAAGTTTCGCACCATCCAGTTCATGTAGTTGGACACCTGATACACGATTAGAGGAAGGACAGTTACAGTCACGTAGTCCCTTCAGCCTGAACTCTGCAGTGTGATGGAGCTCAGCCTTTATTCACAATAAAACACTGAGACACAACGTTCACTTAAAGGGAAATATTCAATTGTGATTTCTTTTTAAAGTTTGTCTTTCAAAACATCAAAAAAAGTTAACAAAATGCTAATTAAAAGCATGAAAATGACTGCTACTGTTATAAACAAGTCAAAAATAACCTGATATTTTAAGCTAAATTACTATTAGAAACTACTCAAGTTTGTAGTTTAAAAACTACAAAGAGATTCAAATGTAGAAGTTCCAGTTTTAAGTAGCACCATATTAAAGATGTTCTTTTGATCAGTCAATAGGGTTCGTTTTCTTTAGTTTTGACTTGATTTTCCAGACCTCGTTGAAATAAATGACTTCTGATTAAAACTACTAACACTCCTCAGTCTGCTCAGTCTCTCTATGTTGTTTTGACTAAATGATGTAATCTCGTATCCTGGTAACTTTGCTGACAGTCATCAACAAGATCACGAGGTGCCATCATTCACCTCAAACCTGAACCAAAAAACCTATTTGATTTATTAATTTTCTTAATGATGGAGAACAAAATGAAATATTTGAGTCTCTTTTTGTTTTTATTCATTTAACTTTTTATATCATTAGATGTATTTTGGGAGGTTCTAAGTGTTGGTGTTGCTCAACAGTGTTAGAAAGACATGAAACGTATTTAATATTCATAATATTAAAGAGATAACTTTTTGATGAAAAGGTTATGAACTATTCACATCTTAGCTGTTGTACCTGAATGGCCTCCATTTGGAGAAATAGAGCTCAGTTAAGTGTGAGTGGACAGAGTGTTTCTGCTGCTTTAAAACAACATGATCTAAATATCAGAGCAGTTCATGCAAACTTGTTTTATTCATTTTACTTCATCATAAAAATCACATTACATGATTATAATTAGAATTATGGGGCTTCTGGCTGCTACTGTAGGACTTGTGACTGGAACTTTATATTAGTTCTGCAGAATTAAACATGAAAAGTTAAATTTATTTATTAAAATAAGCCTTTGTAGCTCAGCTGTCTGATCATTTGTTTCTCCAAACTGAGGTTGTTCAAAGAGCTATCTAAGATGCTAAATGTTCATAACCTTTCCAAAAGATTTGAACTAATACTTAGTGATTATAGCAATATTCATGTGCATGAATAAAAAAAGTCATTAGAAAATTTAAAATCAGAACAAATATTTAAATAATGAAATAAATCAACTTTTCCTAATAAATAAAAGAGTTACCATGAGAGCGTATGTGAGTCCGAGCCCCACCAGACCAGGAGACAGCTGGTTGTAAAGAGAGTTTGTGATGGAGGCCACGGCCGCCACCAGCACCACACAGGCTCCGATGTACTCCTGCAGAGACGCACAACAACACGCTGCAGCATGAAGACGCCTCACTCACAAACTGACTGCAAAGAATCAGATTTATTATCACAGATCGGTTTATTGGCAGGAGACGGGCCAGAGATGTTCGTCTGCTGGAATGCAGCTCCAGCAGCAGCGGACGGTACATAAAACATGACATGAACGATGGAGTATCGGGTCACAAAGTTAATCAGATAATCAGTATTTCTGCAACACAACAGAGGGAGCAGTCGCTCAGCAACAAACACATGAACTGGAGCCGGATACATGACGAACAGCTGATCTGAATTTTAAATATCCAAACAGCAGATGGGTCATTACCATGCGGACCTCCAGCCAGCGGTTGGCGGCTGTGAGGAAGAGTGAGGCGATGTTGTTGGCATCGGTGAACTGAAGTAACCTCTGCCTGAATCTGGGCTCGTACCTGCCAAACGAGAGGGCTGGAGTCATTTCACGACTTCACAAACGGCGTGATGCTCCATCCTGACTGGCTCGGGATCTAAAAGGAGCATTCTTATTGCAGTGCTTTATTAAAAATAGTCCAAAGCTACTTCAATTCATCAAAAAGATTCAGATCTGTTAGAAGGCTCAGTGAATTTTAATAGATAAAACAGAAGTGCTTGTAAGAAAGACACAATAAACATTTGGCTAAAAATTCAAGTTTAATCTGATAAATGCTTTGATTTATGTTGTTATTGTTGCAGCTGCGAGGCAGAAAGCACGTTTTCACCTGAGGGCTCGAATGGTGGTGAGCCCCTCCACCGTCTCAGAGAAGTGGGACAGAAGAGGGAGCTGGGTGCTGTCCTCCAGCTGCTGCAGGTCTCTGAGCGGCACAAAGGGGACAAAGTTCAAACAGATGCAGCACGTTTTCCAGACCTAAATAAAATCCGTCCTGTCTTTCTGGTCTCACCTGGATGCCATCCTGAAGTACTTCTGGATGAAGTAACAGGTGACGGCGAGCGGCAGGAGGGCGATGAGGAAGACGGGCGTCACGTAGGAGATGACGCCCAGGGCGGACAGACACAGCAGGGTGGAGCGGGACAGACACTCCAGGGTGGTGGGGATGTGCTGGTCGATGGTGTTGGTGTCTGTGGAGAACCGGTTGAGGATGCTGCCGAGGGGAGTCGTCTCAAACAGCCTGACGGCACGAAGAAAACAAACAAAAGAAAAACATTCGCTCATTTACTTTTATTTTATAAGATAATCACAGGTTTCATTCATCCATTCATTCACTCAATCAACCATTTATTCCTAATACAGTAAATTATTTAATAATAAATTGTTTTAATCTAATAAACTGTCGTATTATAATTATAATTTCAGGTGTTTGAGACTTTGGAAGCATATTAAGATCCATGCAAACAAAACTGAACAAATTCTTCTTGCAGACGTTTGCAGCCAGCTGGTTCAGTCTGAACATCTTCCTGTCAGGTACAGCTGTTTAATCCTGTATGTGCGTGAGTTTATATGAGGTGTGTGTAAATGTGCTAAGTGTGTGTGTGTTCTGGGAAGTGCTGAGTGTTTGGCTTCATGCGAGGGAGGCTGACTGTGCTCTGAGTAATGAGGCTAAAAGAAGGCGCTTTTACCTCCGTCCCCTCATAAATGATCTGTCAGACACACACACACACTCAAGGAGAGAGAACGGACACACTGTTCTCCCTCTTCCTGTTTTCACCTGATACGGAGCTGCCTGTACTCTCACCCTGAAGGTCATACCTCATGGGGGCCAGGATGATCTTGTTGAGGAGGTTGAGGTGAAGCTGTTTGGCCACCTTCAGGCCCGTCCACTCCACCGTCACGGAGGTGGCGAGGCAGAGGATGATGCCCAGGCAGCACAGCACGCTGAACACGGAGAGATACCACGAGTGGCTGAAGCCGCAGTCCTGCAGCACAAACAGACACGTTCATCCAGCTGCAGCTGTTTGAGGAGGGGCCACTCACTCTGCTTGTACTGTAATTATAAGCACAATTAAACTCCAAGGTGGGGTAAAAATTAGCAGTTTAACACGGTAAAAGCCAGTGAAGCTCTCAGCGCTCAGCTGGCGCCTTTTGAACAAACAGAAGCGCTGATAACATTCTGCTGTTGCTCATTTTGATTTTCACTCCTCTTCCGTCTGTGCTTCTGCTTCAAGCTTTCTATCAGGTCAAAAATGTCAATGATCTATTATTGATATCATAAAATCATGCAGCAAAAAAAACTTCATTTAAAGCTTTAGATATTTGAGTTTTTGAGCCTAAAATGACCACGGTAAAGAAATCCATCCAAAGGAGTTCCTCTAAATTAGTAAATAATAGCGAAATGTAACATATAGATGTTAAAACCATGAAATTGACAAATTAAAACATTGATTATGAACTAAACTCACACATAATCAGATGTAAGGAACTTGCTGTGCAGCTGATTTAGAATGTATTAGTAAAACATGAAAACACATGAACAAAATTCACTTGAATATTAACGCTTTATAGAGCAAAGATGACTGTATTTGATCACTTGTGCTGCTTAAAAATTTAATTTGCAATTTAAACCTGAAACGTTTACAAAAAAGTTTTAAATGTAAAAAATAAAGAAAAAAGTCAAATGGTTTAAAAAGTTTTAAAACGTACAAACATGAAAAAAGTTAAATAAGTAAGATTAATTAAAATTTAAAACATTAAATACATTTTTAAAACAACAGAAAACTCACTTTAAATGACACTCAGTAGCCCCCAAAAACATCATTTTACAGTCGGTTCACTGAGATCCCTTTAAAGGTTAATTTGTTTCTTTTTTTTAAATTTGAATGTATTTTACTTATTTATTTTACCGTTTTTAAAATAACATTTATACTGTGAATTTTTAAAACACTTTTTACAAGACTTTTAGAAAGTCTCAGTCAGGTTTAGGCTGTAAATGCAAAACAAGCACAAGTGATCAGACATGGTAACCTGACCTATACAGGGAGACGCACAGGGAGCTCTAGAAGACCACAAAAAAGAAAGAAAGAAAATTTAAAACACAGAAAACAGTGGATAAACTGGGTGTTCACTGTTTATTATTTGAACTAAAACGGATTCAGACAAGAAAGTCCTGATTTACGTAATATTCAGACTATTTAAATATCAGTTAAACTTTAGGCACACTGACTGCATTGGAAACTGCCTGACACTAATCTCCATCTACAGTTTGTCATGTATTTGCTCCATGTTAACATCTTCTGGAGAAAAAACATCCAGATCACTTCAGATGTTTGACTTTAAAGTCTATAAAAAGCTGCGTCTGTTTGTCCACTGGTTCCCAAAAAACCACACTAAGATTTATGACCTAAACTGGGACTGGTTTAAACATCAGTAGGATGTTTTCATTAACTGATTCTGTTTATTTTATAATTTTAACATTTATGGTTAAATGTGCTTTTAGCAGCAACTCTGAATTTAAATTAGAGAGACCTTCAGACCTCCCACGGTGCTGTCCTGACTTTTTGGGAACTTCCTCTGCAGCCTCCGTTAATGCACCTGTGTTTATCTGATTTCAAGCTAAAAATGCCTCCAAAGAATCACATCCTCTCCCTAGATGGCAAACAGCAGCAGTGACATATTTAATAATCATTTAATGGGGGGATGTAATGAATAATAGTTGGTAGATGCATATAAACAGAAGAATGGACCCACATAAACCTTTCCTCCCCATCCTCCATCTTTCTCCTCCTTCCTCATCATTTTAGTCAAGCTGCCTCAAAACATGATTCCTTTGTAAAAAATCAATAATTAGAGATCAACCCAGTAATGAAAAATGATGAAAAACAAACACACACAATCACAGTCATCAACGTTTCTTCAGGAACTATCGAGTCATTAATTATTAACTAGTGGGAATGAAATTAAATTTCTGACAAAACATGTCAAAGTCTTATTGAGAAAGCAGGTAGAATGAATCACCTGTCCAGTTCCAGTGTTTTACAGAGAAGTGATGTGCTGTCAGACAGCTGTGTGGCATTTATAGGACGAGTGTGTGTTTGATGGCCAAGCAGGACTTGTGAGTGTCCCCTGGTGGATTAGTCTACAGCACAGATTAGATAAACCTGGCGAAGAGTCTCTGAAGCTCAGCCAAGGAGACGTGCTTAGCGTTCGAGCGACAGTTTGTGCATTTAGCTGTGTGTGACTGCAGCAGTGTTTGTGTTCTTCTGTGTCTTTTGGACTGCAGCCTTCATGCCCAGCTGACTCACATGACTGCATAAAATGTGACCTCGCATTTCAGTTTATGGGACACACACACACACACACACACACACACACACACACACACACACACGTAAAACTACGGTTAAAATCGTTGCTTTGCTCGTCCTGGAATGGGCTAACCTGCTAACAGCTGGTGTGATCTCTAAGTGTGAAAGACCGTTAAACACTACTATATTTATGTTGTGAGTTGTAATGTTACATCAGTAAAAAAAAAAACACTTCTCTGCATTTTGCATTAACTACAGTCCATTTTTATTCTGTTTTCATTTTTTTGGGCACAGACGTCTCCTTTAATGCGTGCCTGCTGCTCTGACATGCAGATAAAGCCAAGCTGCTGCTTCAGGATGTGATGGCGAACGCTCCATCTGGGGCTGGCAGTAGCCGTGTTTGGGTCTTCCAGAGATGCACTTGAGAATTAGTGGGAAAGCTGTGAAAATTTGCGGGGGGAAAAAAAACTTGTGGCTATTTCCCTAAAGGGAAACTCTGCAATCAACACACCCACAGAATAATTATAAGGGATGGAGATGTTTGTTTTGGGCCTAATATGGGATAGTGAGGTAATCCCAGTAGAAGTGTTTGTTTTAGCGACTGATGGGTTCGTGTTTTTATGTCTGACATTACAGAGAAGATTCCTACAGAGGAAGAAGTGTTGCTGAATGTGAAAACCTCAAAATGTCAGGGGAGTTGTTGCATTAAGAGAATGACATGAGCACATGAGCATGTATTTGGTGGAAAAAAACACAGATTTGTTCACTTCAAGGAAAACACGATACCTGAACGACGGTGCAGTTGTGAGCCGCGGTGCCTATCTTAGTCGTGATGACGTGCGACGTCCAGTGCGCCAGCCAGTAGTCGATGGCGACCATGAGGGTGTGCTTGAGGAGCTGTGAGATGAGGAGCAGGGTGAGGAGGAGGACCCCTGCGGAGGACAGGTAGGTCCCACAGGAACGCCACGGGATGGTGGCACGCTGACGCATCACCTGGGACAGGTTGTCTTCGTCTTCACTTTCCACAGAATCCTCTGAGGTCAAAACGGAGACGAGTTGAAATGTAAAAGGAATTCATTTTAGTCATAAATTTGATCTAACACATGTTTCTTGCTCAACAGAAGTCAAAATTTCTTTGGAGTTTATTTCACTTTTTTTTCCTAAATTCTCTAAATATTTGGGCTTTTTTTTACATCTTTTCTCTGATTATCCTAATTAAAGTTTATTTTTTAGTATATTGAGTGAAAAAGTAGATGAAAAAAACAAACAGAACCAAAGAGAAGGTTTGCAATAAGCAACCAAATCTGCAGCTCTGAGCAGATATTCACTCCCATGAGTAACGAGAAGCTAACGTGAGCGACCTCTCCCCTCCTCCCCACCCATTATGCACTGTAAATACCACACATCACATCACGCAGCAAGCGTCGGAGCATAAGGCTGCATGTGGGCGTCCGAAAGCCTGAGACATGCTGGAGAGGAAGCAGAAGGATAAAGCAGGAAACCCTGAAGGATTAATGACTAAAACTACAGCATCTATACCTACTAACATGCTCAGCTAGGAGCAGAAAGGAGAAATGTTTGGAGAGGGGAAGTGAAAGAAAGAAACAACTAAATACATGATGAGATCTACAAACAATGAGAGGAACTGGCAGACCTGCTATTTGCTAGAAAATGATGGCAAATTAGGGCCGCCGACAGGAAAAACACAAAAAGGAGGAGTTGTTGTTTCCCTGTTTGGAGATTAAAGTCAGAATAAAGGTAACATTTCAAGATTAACGATAAAATACTTAGGAGAAATAAATTCAAAATGCCATCACCAGAATGAAGCTGAAATGTCAAGAATAAAGTAGAATTGTTGAGATTTACCTTGAAATAATGTGAAAATGTCAAGGAGAAGTTGAAAAGTTGATGAAAAACATCTAAGTATTCAAAATAAAGTCCAAAATTTGTGAAAACAGGTCAAAATTCTCAGAAAAATGCTAAATTGAGGTTAAAATGTTGAGGAAAAACTAAATGCCACTATCAGTTAAAGTCAAATTGTACAGATTAAAGGTGAAATGTTGAAAAAGTCCAAATATTATTACTGGAATAAAATCTAAATGTCAAGATTTTACTTGAAATGTTGGAAAAAAGTTAAAATATTAGGAACAAAGTTGAAATTTTGAAGAAAAAAAAAGTAAAAAGCTGAAGCACTGTTGAGATTACAGTAAAATACTATACTATATATAATACAGTAAAAATTATTACATGATACATAAAAATGCTGGAAATAGAGTTGAAACTGGAAAAAATGTAAAGCTTAAATGCTAAATATTGCAAAATTCAGTCTAAATAAACTTTATTTTAGATACTATTTATTAAAACATACTTTATTCTCAACATTAAAACTTTAATCTTTAATTTGGGAAACAAACAAAAAAACTTTTCCTCCTTATAAATATTATTTTCTCACCTGAGTGGCCCTAAAATTCCGTCCTACTAGAAGCATCACAATACCACAAACATTTATTGTCTGATTTTGCTTTTTCTTTTCCAAACCATGCTTTCTGGCCACACCTGCTCGATCGAACACAAGGGCAACACCTGCTGCCGGAGCCATCAGACAAGTCCGCCCCGGGGTGCCACCAGCACGCAGGAGACAACAGAGCACAGATCAAAAGTACAGCCAATGCACCGCAGCACCGCTCATCACAGCACTACCAACAGCAGAGGCACACAGAGGGGCAGACTCTGGGTTCGGCTGCAGCAGGAGGCTGCAGGGAGACGTGGTGACATGTCTGATAACTGAGAAAGTCAAAAAGGCAAAGAAACCAAACACTAAGCCAAGACAGAGTTAGAAGCATTTAAACCTATTGACAAAAAGAAAAGGACTCTAAAGCCACTACACACACAAAAAGGACAAAAACATCAAATTCTGCTGGATGAGTTTTAATGTAACAGATGCTTCTACTCAGCAAACGCAGCAGGTGAAGGGAAATGACGGCCGGAGTGAAATCGGAGAAGCTCCGACGGCAGTCATGCATAAATTTAGACCAGCTGGCTGCGTCCCGTCTCTTCTCACCTTCCTCGTCCTCCTCAGTCCTCACCGCATCTCTGGAGTACATGGCCCTCCGAAGGTTCTTCCTCTCCATGTCCGTCATACTCGCTGCCACCGTCTCCTGAAGGAAGGGTGTATTGTTCTCTTACATTCAGTAATCAACTCTGAACCGTGCTGGATTGTGTCTAGGGTTATTATAAATCTAACTTTTCTCTAGAATCAGTCAAAGTAAACCTTTAATAGATGTTGACTCGGAGACCTTTAGGCCTCATTAAAAGCCTGAAATCATTCATCACCGTCTCAAACTCCTGGTCCAGTCTGTGCATCAGAGTCTTCCAGTGCTCGAAGAGTTCAGGTTCAGCGTTCTGGATGTCCTTCAGAGTCCCTTCAGTCTGGATCGTCCCGTCTCTCATGGCGATAATCTGATCTCACACACACACACACACACACACACACACACACACACACAAGCAGAGAGAAGAAATCAGTCTGCATTAGCCAAGTCTAAAAAATCAATCTTTATCTGCTTCTCAAATACTTCTGAGACAAGCACTCATACCCAGAGATAAGGTCATAAACTCCTTTATTATAAAATGATTTATTGTGGCTGTTTAAGATGGACACACACACACACACACACACACACTGTGGTTTTACCCAGTCTGCGTGTGGTAGATACTGCAGTTTGTGTGTGACCAACACAACAGTCCGTTTCTCTTCTCTCAGCATCTTCAGGATGCCGTCCTGCATCAGATGGTCACTCAGGTGGATGTCTAAGGCAGAAAACGGGTCGTCCTAAAGACAAAAACCAAGAGGTTGACGTGTAAAAATACACAACCTATATATTAATACTAGTTTATTAGTTGAGAAAGGTACCATTTTCCCCAGGAAAAACATGTTGAGTTTGAAACACCTCCTCGGTTTTGAGCTCTAATTGTTACATATTGTTTTCCGTTTTAACCAGCAGATCATGAGACTTTCAAGTTTATTTTATGGAATGTTTGGGAACCACCTGTCTAAACCATCAAAGATGGACATTTAATTTTATCTTTACGTAAGATCTGTTAAAAGCCATTTCTAACATTTGATTAAGAAAATACTAGAAAATATTCATAAATTAGTTCAAATAAATCGATATTTAAAAGCTGAAAAATGTTGATAGTATTAGATCTTTGAGTAACGCAACAAAAACTTTATATGTAGTTTGAAATAATTCAGAAAATGACAAAACTAATGTAATTATTTGAGCCCTTTGTTCAGCTTTAAAAGCCAAATGACCTCTTCCAGTCTGTGCTGCTTTTTATTATTGTCTGTTTAAGGACTTTAAAGTGATTTTAAAGTGAATTAACTCAAAACTCAATTTAAAACCTTGTTGTCCAATGTGTTTAAATTAAAGCTTCTCTCCTAAACCTGTATTTCTGACACTATATTTATTTAAAATACTTTGGCTGCTACCGCCACTCCCCCGTTTTACTGCAGCTGTCAACAACTGATTCACCATATGTGAGCTCTGCTTTGGTTTGACGCAATAAATGATAAATAAATACATTCATTATCAAATTTGACCATGAATGACATTTTATGAAGAGGAGCTTTTTCATTCTCAAATAGATTAATCCCATCAGGATAACGATGATCACCTCCCCCACTGATGTAATCCTGCTCCTCGAGGACCGTGATCCTGCAGGTTTTAGATGTTTCTCTGCTTTGACACACCTGATTTAAATCAACAGGTGATCACCAGGCTTTTCTAAGGACACGCTGAACATGTAATTCAACCAATAGATCAGGTATGTTGGAGCAGGGAAGCGATGAAAACATGCAGGATTTTCGCCCTGGAGGAGCAGGAATGAACTCCCACAATGTTCAGGTTTATGGTGCAGCTTCTTCTGTCTTTTTTTTAGTGACAAGCAGTTCATCTATTATGTTTTTAAAAAGCGAGCAAAAATAATAATAGAGTGAAACATTCTCAGCTGAAGGTCTTTTTTGAAAGACTTTTCTCAAAAGCATATAATTACTACGAGACTCTGATGTTTCAAAGCCGTCTGCTCTGAGATTGAGAAGCGTGCTGTTATTTTTATCATTCAGGACGGATTCAGAGCCTGATCTGAGTCTCTGTTTCACAGAGAGCTGAGACACCAAACACAACAACCCGAGAGTCAAACCTTCTGATGTGCTGACTCACCAGAAACACCACGTTGGTCTGCTGGTACAGAGCCCTCGCCACACTGATTCGCTGTTTCTGTCCTCCTGATAAGATGATTCCCTGCATGAGAAGATGGGAAAGAGTGTAAAGGAACTACATCTGTCACCTGGAGACGCTGTGTGTGTGTGTGTGTGTCTCCCAGAGGGACAAGCGGGATAATGGGTTTATTTCCTTCATTAGTGGCACATGAAGAAATCCAACATGACAGAGCTTTGACTAAACAAGGTCAGCCCAGCTCCCTGCACACGGATACATCAAATCCTCGCCGCGCAGTAAGGATGATGAATGATCCTGAAACGAGGCGAGTTACAAATGATGAATAAAGACGAATCAAAAAACGATACCGACCCGCTCCCCGATCTCCGTCTGGTCCCCCTGTGGAAGGATGTCGATGTCAGGCTGAAGGGAGCAGGCCTCGATCACAGCTTTGTATCTGTCAGACACAGAGACAGAACACGAAGGAGGACAGAGATCAGCTGGCAGACGGAAACACAGACCGGGTCACCGCTACCTCATCAGGACAGCAAAGTCATTTAAATGATTTTACATATCTGCTGTCAGGTGTGCAAAACACAAAAGATAAAAACTGATTCTATAACCGTTAGCCCTGATCAGGTTTTATCTGACAATATGGGGTCATGACCCAGAAACCATCGGAAAGGTTTTCATCTATGATGTATTGTGAAATCACCGTGAAGGAATATAAACTCACAGCTTTAGCTAAATATCTCATAAACCACTGGATTGAATTCAACTAAACTTACAGAAACTATGCGTTGGATTTAGTTTAGCAAACGTTTGAAAATGCAAGAAAAAATACGGATAAACTTCCCACCCAGCTCTGGAAACACCTATAAATAATTCAAGCCAACTGTTGCACAGTGTTGACACCAGACGATACATAAACACATGGAAACACCTGCTGCAGACCAAGTTAGACCATCTGGATCCAACCAGATGAACCACACAGCTCGACTGGATGGAGGAGGCAGTGAGACGGGAGGCTTTGTTCAACACAACGCATCCACAGCACCAAACACACCGACCCATTAGTGTTTTATTAAGAAAACAAAGGAACAAAAGGAAAAACAGTCCATTAGACCTGCAGAGAGCCTGTCTGATGCTACGAAAGCACAAAAACAAACCTTTCAAAAAGACTTTTGAGAGCATGAGTGTTATGGTGTGTGTGATACTAATGGTGTGTGACGTAAACGTGGCCGTCAGGTGAGTACAGCCTGTATTGTTGTCTCAATTAGAGAAGCACAATTAATCATCCAATTAAATATTCCTGTCTTAGAGGGGTTCACTGACAAATTTAAAGGTTATTTTACCAGATCAGCTGTTTGTATCATTTAATTTTATATATGGGATTGACAACAAAAATATTAAAATACTTGCAGTTATTCATTATTCTAATTTGTCTTGTTTTTAAGATCAGAAAATTTAAATGTTCTCAGTTTTATTGATGCAAAGTGAGGTCACACACTTCCAGGTATTTTATTTAATTATATATCAGGTTTTTCAGTTTGAGTTTATCACAAAGTATCCATGTGCATCATTTTTATTCATTGTTGGCTGGTTTTGTGATTTATTCATAATTTAATGTAATAATAAGAAAATAAAATGCCCTATAATACATAATAAAAATACAAAAGAACACTTCTGTTGAAGTTTTTAACCTTTATTGTTTACCTTGATTTGATCATGGGCATCTCGAAGGTGATGTTCTCCACCACTGATGTGTTGAGCAGCCAGGGCTTCTGGGAAGCGTAGGCCACGGGACCTCTCTTCCTGCCAGAGATTTACAACACATAAAGAGTTGTCAAATCTCCAGTTTAAATGTTGCTGCTTTGGGTTAAAGAGCTGTTTAACTACAGGGACTTCTCATCATCAGAACCACGTTAAGAAAACCTCCAGGCCTTAAAGAACCAGACTGAGGATAATTAGAGGTCGTAGAGTGTTCGTTAAGTCAACATGTAGCCCAGGGTTAGGGGTAAGCATACAGGCAGGGGAAATAACGGGTGATTCCTCATCTCTGCTGTTAATGGTGATGCGTCTCCATGGAGACAGGCTCACCTGATGTCTCCGTCACCGGCTGCATCTCTGTCTGTGGGGCTGAGGGGAAAATTTCAAACACAAAACACACATTAGCTACACAGCTGATGAACAAAAGGTTAATTTCAGCATATTTCTGTAATGATGAACAACAAATACACTAACTCCTCACTATGGTAATCACAAATAAACAACTGCAGCTCTACAATAACACATTAACAGTAATCCTACCCGTCCTAAAAATAACACCCACACACCGCCCCCTCCCCGTATGTCCTTCTGTAATTTACTGATATGGAAATTAGCATTAGCTTGTTTGTGCTGAAGCGGTTCTCTGAGGATAGGGAGATTTATATGTCAACACAAAGTGTGAGGCTAACGCGTGTTTGTGCCCTGCTCTTCCTGTTTGTGTCCCTCAGTGGTTCCTGTCAGCCCAAACGCACAGAAAAAAGTCACGAAACAGAAGAATTTGGATTCTTCTTCAGCAGGAGGTGAGTCTGTTACCAACACTGAGTTTGACCTTTGACCTTTATAATTAGTTCAACATGATAGGATGGTTTTATTGTCCTAAACATGTAGATCTTTGAATTTAACCTGTAGTTAGTAATGATTAAAATGGTGATAAAATATCTAAACGCTTACAATTTCATCGTAAAACTGCATAAAATCAAGAGTAGTCAGGAGAGGAACTAAACTCACATTTTAAAAGTTTAAACCTTTTAAAATGCACTCAATGAAAAACTGAAATTTAATGTTTCAACCATCGAATGTTTTAAAAACTTTCCTTTCTAACTTTTGTGTTTTTTAAAACTTGTTTTGGCTTTTATCTTGATTTTCTACTCTTTAAAAAAATGTTTTTTTTTACAAACTTTAAAAATCTTTAAATGGTTATAATTCAAATATGATCAGCTGTTAATGTTTTATGCTTGCATTAATTTTATTAATGAATTCTGCATTAAATTCACTAACTATATGAATGCTAAATTATTAACTGCAGTTGGGACCTTTTTTTTTCAAGCGTCTTTTACAGATAAAAATCACAATGTGCTTCACAAAAACAACATCAAATATTTAAAAACACACACACACACACAAAAATTAACATAACTAATAAAATTATACAAAACCAACAACCTGCACAAAACCAACAAACCTCAAAAAACAAGAACCCAAAGTAACAAAATTTAAAAACTCCTAAAAACAAACAATAAACTTTGGTCAATAAGTGGTTTTATAGAGTTTCTACTATATTTTTATATTGCTTTTTAATTCAACATTAAAGTTGAACGAATAAAATATCTCAGGATGTATCAACAGAGTATTTCTGGTCCAATAGAGCAGAAATCAGAGGCAGCAGACTTGAGCTCACAGACATAAACGTGACACACAGAGATGACAGTGTCTTAATGTGATTGTAATAATAATAATGGATTGGATTTATATAGCGCCTTTCTAGACACCAAAGCGCTTTGACAGAAGCTCCATTATTCTTTCACGCACACATTTACACCGGTGGTGGTAAACTACGACAGGTGTCTATAGTCTCAGCTGACCTGGGGCAGTCTGACAGAAGCGAGGCTGCCATTCTGCACCATCGGCCCTTCTGACCACCACCAACATTCACACACAGTCACACAGGCAAGTTGGGTGAAGTGTCTTGCCCAAGAACACAATGACAATCTAACCCAGCCAGAGCTGGGGATTGAACCGGCAACCCTCTGGTTACCAGACTGGCCACTCTACCAACTGAGCTAAACGCCACCCCATGTGCATCATGCATGTTTTTGTAGAGTTTAAAAACAGTGACAGACATGTTGAGTTTCAAAGTCACTCCTCTAGTTAAACCTGCAACAGAGCTTTTTATAAAACACTCAACAGATCAACTGTCTGTGTTTGAGTTTAATGGACAGCAGTGTAATAACTCAGGCACCAAATACTTTATGTATTTGAGTCAGACTGAGTTGGTCAAACTAAAAATACATGACACTGTTGGCTCATGTATTTCGTTTTTTTCTGACTAGCTTACCTTTCATCTCCCTCAGACTCAAGGCTCGGCAGGCTGGAAAAAAATACATTTTTTGTTTTATTTTACATAATATATAATAATATAATCCTACGCAAGTCTCACTGTAAACACTCTTAATGATTTTTATTATAATTTAGAAAAAATGTGTAATGAATCCTCCCAGAGGCTGATGGGAGACGTGTAAATATTTCAGTATTTTAAGACTCACATTAACTCTATTCTTGGCTAACGTATGACTCAATGTGTATACACACACACACATACGGCTTTGCACATGCCCAGTAGACTCTGTAGTGTATTTTTAGGTTGAGTCGTCCTGAGAAGGTGACTTCAGGCACGTTTAAGTACAACCAGAGGGTGGAGCTGATTTATGTTCTCCAGTTTGCTGCAGCAGCTACAGCTACAGGCGTAGAGCGGGAGGAGGTGGGTGACATTTAGGAAGCTCTGACATATTGTACTTGAACATGTAAACACAGCTGTTACAGTTTGAGTCAGAAAAAAGGGAAGGAAACGGGGTCAAAAATAAACGGTCAGGACGTTCTGACTCTACAGGAATTTAGTTTAAATTTCCTCAAAAGTCTTTAGCTTGTTTCTTTAACCCTTTAACTGGCAGGTCAGCTGCTCGGTAGAGAATTCATGAGTTCATCTCTTTTAAATCTGCACTTATTTTAGGTGTTAAATCTGTGATTCCATTCCATTATTAATACCAAATGTTTTTATATTAGTATCTTACATCATATTTTAACCCTCATTGCATCAATTGAGTAGTAAGGGGGGGAAAAATGTTAAATTTTCATAGCTTTTTTTCTAGATGTGAAACAGATGTGATGAAGGAGAACGATGGACAAAAATTAGACAAAACAACTATCAACTAACAAATATTAGGAGAAAAACCAACACATGTTAAAGGCATACTGTGCAGTTTTGGATTGTTTTTAGCAGCCCCTGGTGTCCGTGTTAAGTCACTGTCGTATAAACGTTAGCATTGTCTTTGTTCAGAAACACCTAAATCTAACTGTTGAAATGTCTCCTCAGCCTTCACTGCTTTCTACTAGAGCGGTTCATCCCTCATTCAAAGAAATCAGCTGTGTTCAAGCAGGGAGAGATTAAAAAAAGCAGGAAACATGCGCTAGCATAACAGCTAGCCACTTTGGGTTAGCTTAACCCTCGCGAGATACATGACTTTGTGAGACTTCAGGGCACTGGACCGGAGACTCAGAAGTTGCAGACATGGTATTCTGGATCCAAGCAGCAGATGGGGCTGAGCACATTTTCGTTAATCCTGTAAAATGGTTATATTAGCACATAATGGTTCAAGAAAAAGATTTTAAAATATGAAAAGTTACATAGCGTGCCTTTAAGACCACTCATTACACAATTATTTGCATAAAAATTTTTAAAAATTTCCAACCATAAACAGCAGCAGTAGCTAATTCCATCACCTCCACTGTGAACGTGAACATTTCTGCTAAAATAAAATATGAAACTGACACCAGTAAAGGTTCCTAGAATGAACCTCCACTGTCACATTTTTAAGAACCAAGTTCACTTTAAGGTAGGAGAGATCTGAGTTAGTCGTAGCCCTGCTTGGACTAGCTGTTAGCTTCTCAATCCTGACAGAATTCATCTTTATTTCCCCAAACGGAGGTTGTTCAAAGAGCGATCTGCAACAGGTAAGACATTTTTCTTAATTGTTTCATAGAATTCAAACATGTGAACTATCCTGCTGTCATTCTTTTAAATGAAGCTTTTGTGATACTGTTGTTTTCTTAATCAGTTTTTTTTTTTTTTTTGGTCGACATTGTGAAGCTCTGCATCTCCTCGTCTCTAAAGCTTGGTTTCTGGTTGTGCTTCTTATCGATTATTGTAAAAACATTTCTGTATTGAACGTAGAATATTTCTGTATTCTGTGACAATAACTGAGCCCTGCTGAGAAGATTAACAGGATGCAGCCACTCATCATCTGCCTGGAGGGGCCTCAGAGGAGCTCCACGCTCACAAGAAGGGGAAAAATAAACAAGTGGTGGCGGCAGGGGATGCTTTTCAAGCTTATGTGTTTTACAGCAAAAGGAATAATGTGAGAATGTTTTAAAAAACAACAAAAATGGTTAAAATGTTGTTTTACACAGAAGATAAAGGTAAAACGAGTTCCAGGCTCATGAAGACAACCTCAGAGATCTGATTAACTCCTTTAAAGGAATGATGAAAAAGCTGAATTTGAAGCAGGAACTGTCTCACTGTTCTGTATTTTTCCTCTTATGAATCTAAAACTGGGGCTGGACTGTGCTACCAGAGAGATGGGATTTCAGACGTCGAGCTGGTCGTCTGCCAACAGTTTGACTCCCAGCTTCTCAAGTCCAACCATCAAACTGTGCTCAGACCAGAAACTGAACTCCACAAAGGCCCTCAGTGGATTCATCTGTTTGAGCCTCTTAGAGAAATATACAAACTGTATGGAAACACAAACACTGAATTAATGCGTACATGAGAATGAATAATGTGGCTGTTTGTGCGACGTGCTGTGAGTGGTCGACAATCCACTTATTGCTTAACGCAAAACCTTCAGAGAGAGGTTCAAAACCCCGAAGGAGCAAGAATCCAGTCAGTAGAATATTAACGAGAACATTTAAATAATAAAAACATAAAGTCACGAAACAATATATTAGGAAATGACCCTGTCGCCAGTCATAAACTGAGCAATTTCCCGAATTTAAAAACCACTTTGGCAAATAACATCATCAAATCTCATCACCTCACAGCACTTCACGGAGATTGAAGTCTGACAGGAGTGTCTGATTGTTTTTCCTCCTGCAGCCTTTGTAACTACATGTTAATCATGTTCCTGCCTGATTGAACTGCAGACAATTCCTTTTTCTAGTTTAATCAACACCTAAAGGACCAAAGATCATCTTAGAGGAGCGAGGGCTTCACGCCTTCAATCAGCAGTGAGAGTCTCGAAGGCTGAGGTGATTCCTGCAGTTCAGTATCCATCGTTCAGACATGAAATGGTGACGGAGACTCGCTCAGAACCGTTTTATTCTTTAGATGAATCAGAATCTATCAGGTCAAATATCTTCAGACATTAAAGGCCTGTTGTCTGATTGTGTAGGAGGGAGGCGAAATGCATTTTAAATGTTATTATATATAACATAAAGTCATAAAGATTAAATAAAATGAGCAATATACAATAATAAAAGTGTACTGTGATGGATGTCAGAGCAGCAACAAAATGCGGTTACTAACAAATCCAAGAACAAGTAATGTTACATTAAAACAGTCAAATGTAAAGAGTAAAAAAAAAGTTTCTTAAATCACAAAAAAATATAAATAAATACAAAAGAATGCAAATGAGAAGAGATGATTTAAAAAAAAGAAATCTTTTAAAACCCTGAGCAGTTTTCAATATGAAAAAGGTAAACAGTTCCACAAATTAGAAGCTTCTGTAAAGGTAGGAAACCATTTCTTCTGTAAATCTAAGGTTGTGTCACAGGAGGAAAAGCAGACGTCCCCCTCTCCAATAACACCTTGCAGCTCCTCCTGGGGGATCTCAGTGTTCCCAGGCCAGACAGGATGTGTTATCCCTCCAGTGGGTTCTGGTTCTGCCCTGGGTTCTCCTACCAGAGGGGCGTGCACAGAAAACCTCCAGAGGGAGGCGGTCAGGAGGCTCCCTAATCAGACACCTGAGCTGACTCCTTTTATTGTGGAGGAGCGGCTCTACTCTGAGCTACCCCCATGAAGACGGAGCTCCTCACCTGATCTCCAGGTCTGGGCCCGGCCACCATAACTGTAATTTGCCCAATCTTTGCTACCATATACTCTTCTTTCATTTATGCTTAATTCTATGTTGAAATCAAAACTAATGTGTGAAACATAGAGAAACCATCAGCCGGCTGCTAAAGGCTGACTCAGAATCTGAAATTATTTTCAAACCAGCCAATCACCAGACCATCGTTACGACCCTGAAGTGCTTCATGCTCCTCTGATTACTAACACTTCCAGCCCTGCGAGGCAGAGGCCCATCTCAGTGATCCTCTCCTGCCTTTGGCCTGATTAGTGTCATCACTTTATTTTGCTGCCTTCTGTTCGCTGCTGAATGAGGTCCAGGATTTATTCAAGAATCCAACCCTTCTTCCAAGAAACAACTCCTGATTACAGAGTAGCTTTAATGTTCCTAACGGCACAACAAACATTACGGGAACACAAGGGCAAACTCCTTTTGATGTGTGTCTAAAAACGTAACGAGGAAAGAGACAGCTGCTTAGTCACCCGGGGCATGTGGTAGGTGAGAGACGCTGGCACGCAGCGAGGTACTAACCCAGCCTAACATCAGAGGTAGTGTGACCCTTTGATGCATTGCGAGTGCATGACTCTATGTGTGTGTGTGTGTGTGTGTGTTGCAGCAAAATCAGTTATAATCAGCTGGGAAAATCTGAACTTGTCTGACAAATGGAGACAGCAGCTCTATACTGGGCGTCTGACGAGACGTTCAAATGCAGGGATGACTCACCGAACGTTTGGGGGGGGGGGGGTTCGCTTTAAGCAGCGCATATTTAAATGGGTTTGGTTTCACTGAAACACAAAGGAGGTCATCCAAGCTTGTAGCGCGATTAAGAGATCATCAGAAACCACAGATCAATTCCTGTCGGTGTTTTAAGCGATTGTGTCTTCTTTCATTGTGAAAAATATATCTCCATCCACATGGAAACCCAAACAAGTTAGTAATATTTCTTTAAACCTTTTGTCATAACAATCTAAAGTCATGTGAGATTTCCCTTCGCCTGTCAAGTAACTCAGCATGGATGCAGTTTTACTGACATCACTGTCAGATGAACTCATTACAGCTCAATGTGTGGGTGGAGATCACTCCTCTGGCAACAATCGCTTTACTTATAAATGCTGTGCAAAAGGATTCTGTTGTTGAATGGTTTAAATCTCTACTTCTTATTGTTGTGACCAAAAAAATACTATAGTATCATTTAAACCAGTTAGAAACACCAGTTAGAGCCACCAGCATTTTATAAACCTAAAGAAATTAAACCCTTCTGATTCGTTTAGAGTCAATAAAATGCAACATGTCGGGCAATAAATCCTGAGCAAGATGTGCAGACCTGCAGCAGATGTTTTATAGCGATAATGGGAAGGTAAGTGGAATTTCGGTGTGTGTTTAACCTGCAACCACAGCAAACATTCTGGGAGTTTTTCCTGGAAGCAGCTGAGTGAATTTGGGTCACCGGTGCATAAAATGTTCCCCGCTGTATCTCCCAGCCATAAAAAACGTCCGGTGCTCTATCAGCTCTGTTTTATTACCCTACAAATTCATTTTTTTCAGAATGCTGAGTCATGGTAAGAGGTCTCAGAACAAGAAGACTGAAATAAAACCAGCCAGCACAAATAAAAGACAACACCAGCTCATCGGAGAGTAAAATTCACTTTTAAAAAGTGAGATTCAAATTCAGATTTTTAAAATCTGACCTGTTCCAGATGACCGTTCCAGAAATCCTCTGCATTTCTCCCAGCGCCGCCAGCAGCAGAGACGACTTCCCACAACCCACCTGACCCACGATCATCGTCAGCTTTCCTGAGCGATTTGATGGGAAAAAAACAACAATAAAACACAACAAAATATAGAACTAAAGGAGGAAGGAAACAGATAAACAGAGCGGCGGAGATGCTTACCGAAGGGAATCTTGATGTCTACGTTGGACAGCGTGGGTGGTCCATCTGTCCAGGTGAAATAGCCGCCTGTTATCTGAAAATGTGAGTCGTGAAATAAAGTTTAACTTCCCCTCATTTTTTTACAACCAGTAAACAGATAATCCTCAGAGAAATTACATGACTTTTCCATTTCAGAAACCCCCCAACAGTCAATCAGATAATTAAAAATGAGTCTAGCTCCTGGCCTACTGGTCAGATAGACTCTGACTTTATTCAAAGTATCGTTTTCAAAGTGAAGGCTGCGTTTTGATGGTGACACTTCAGACAAATTACCTCAGCTTTGAAAAGCTGCTGATGTTATATATATATATATATATATATATATATATATATATATATATATATATATATATATATATATATATATATATAATAAAGATTTGATCAAACTGGTACATTTTCTGAGAATAAAATATTTAAAAAAAGTTAGCAAAACTTTTAAAGTCATCACTTTATGACAGCAGTGAAAAGGGAACATATCACAACAAGGAAGTGAATATTAGAAAAAAGACCTAAACACTGTAAATAACATTAGTATCATGAAGCTAGACGACATAATGGAGCTCAGCACATCAAAGACTTTTGTTCTTTGTGTAAAGAAATCTTTAAAGGTCATCAGTGGTTTTTGATTCTGAGCTGGAACCTGAGGGGAAACCGTGTCGTCTTTGATATTTCCACCAGCTGACCTTTAACGAGAAGTCAAAAATTTGGAAGTTTCTGGTTCCCCGCTGACAGTTTTCACAAAGGTTTCCTCTCGTCTCAGATCAGACCACCTTTACCCGTGTTACCAGCAGCCAGCTATGAAGGGTGATCACCTTGATGCAGATGTCTCGGTCCACATCCTGAGACGGCCCGTCGCTCTCCTGGTCCCCCTGTGAGCTGTAGTTGTTCCACTCGTCCCTCGGAGGGCGCTTCCGGTTCACCACCTTCAGGGGCTGGAGGTATCGGGAAAAAAGGGAGGAGGACGACGAAGGGAAAGGCTTAGAGGATGACTAGACGAGGGTTGTACGGCATCCAGCACAAAGGAGGGTTAATGGTCATAACAGGAGTCAGGTGGAGGAAGAGGACAACAATCAGAGCTGAGTAAAACAATCTGGACAGAACGGAGTGGAAGGCACAGAGAATCAGCTGTTTTCCTTCCTCACGCCCACGCTCAGTGTGCATGTGCACATACTCACCACAGCCTGGTATCTGTTTTGGTTGTGATTGCTGCAGCTGGAGGTCGACGTTACTTTGGGCTCCTGCTCCTCTCCAATCTCATCGCTTGAGAAGAACTCACTGAGCTTCTGGACGCTGCAGAGCAAACACACAATCAGCTGTTTGAGAGGGGAGATCAAAGAAAACCTGGGAGACAAATCAGCAGCTGTCAGCGATAAAAGGAACTTTAAATAAGACACTACTTCAGAAATCAATAGTTCATGTAAAATCAGCTTCAGGAGTTTGTTGGCCTGATATCTCTACATCTGTCCGATTAAAGCTCTGAGAATTTGCTGTTCTTTCTGCCGACTCGTGCTTAAATCTGGTTATATAACGTGACCTCAACTGGCACAGATTTAATCAATTTCACAGACAAGAAAGATAAAAAATACAAGTAACATGCAGCTGTGTTTGGACAAATCTGAGACAAGAACATGAGATTTGCTTTACAGAATGCAGCTCTGTCATTTATTAACTATGTAAAAATAATATTTTTATTGTGGGTTAAATAAACCTTTTTATCCTGTTCACTGCAGGTTGAATCCTCCCTCAGCTGTTTCCAGATACAGTTATTATGTCACATCATTTACTTCTAAAATTAGCATCTCTAAGGATCACAGGCAGCTTTCACATCCATCCTCATTAAAATAAGACCTTCCAGTGAAGCTGTGATGTGAACAATTCAAGGTAATCCGGCTGCGTTTTCATTTCCTGACTACAGAACAGAACCCTCCGAGCTGTGAGCACATCCCAGAGGCGCAGGTGGAGCAGATTGGATTTAAAGCGACATGACCTTATTACCTGAGAGGTGTTCTTGCTCTGTCACTTTACCTGACATCCTTAGAGGACTGTTTGACTTGTTAATTCACTTGATTTGGCCAAAGTGTTTGTATCTTTGAGGCAAAACCAATCACTTCAAGTGATCTGTTACAGTTAATTTATTATTTATGTCCTTTTCACTTTGTGTTGCCTCTTTTGCCGCCAGCTTTTGTTTAATTTTTGCTTCTTTTAAACACGTTTTTCTAATCATACTCGTCTCCTTTGACGATAAAAGCCTCAAAAATGGGTTTAATGTCTGTATTCTGGAGGCAACGACACACCAGTCGCATCGCTCAATACAATAATCAAAGATGGATTAAAGGTTAGAGGGGTGACATCTGCAGATCTGCAGCAGCCAAATTACAAAAGATGATACGGGGGAGAAGTAACAATAAAGGCCTAAACGGATAAATGTTTGGGTCAGGGACCAGTTTAGAAAACAGCCAACAAGTGATGGGGTTAGCGGCATGATCCAATAGTGCAGCGGATCCATCTGCTGCAGGAAAAGGTCAAGAGCTTCATCTAATCTTGTGGTTTTTCAGCACTCTGCTTCAGTGTCAGGTGGGTTTTCTGTGGTTTTCCTTCCACCTCAACAGCAATCCTCAGTTATTTATTAAAAGCTCAACCCAAAACAGGCAGATTCCCTGTGTCTCACCTTACAAGAGCCTTGACGGTGGAGCGCACGACGCTGGAGAGGAGGAAGAGGGGGGTGACGAGGATGTGAAAGAGGGACAGGGAGGCGAAGGCCACAGCTGGGGACAGGTCGGCGTCCTCGGAAATGTGGACGTGCACCACAAACGTCTGCGGGACCACAAACAGGACACGGCGTGTCGAGTTAGTCTGAAATAAATGATGGCACCTCCTTGGAAGGGCCGGTTATTTGTGAGCAGTTCAAGGTAAAACTCTATCAGGGATGAACAGACAGGGAGTCCAACTCATGTCGTCCAAGGAGGAGGATTGAATTAAGTCAAAGGTGAATCATCTGTCTATACGTGTCCCTCGCTGTTGTCCCTGATCTTCAGTGTTCGCCTGGATTTTGTGATTTTCAGCCTTGAAGGGCTTCTATTAATACAGGCGGGATTTAGTGGTCTGCTGTCAGATGGTCGTCTGTGTCACAGTGAAACGTCGTCTAACAGTCAGACTCCTCGTCTCTGGTCTGTAATGAATTAAAAAGCACTGACATAAAACTCACCGTCAGCACGGCTGCAATGGGAATGGCTGCATTCATGAAAACTAGAAGAAAACAGAGGAAGGATGTAAAGAAGGATGATGCAACTTTTTTTTTTTAAGATTTTACCTTAAAATGGTCTGGATTCAAAAATAAACAGTAGTTCATCAGGACAGTTCAGTTCTGAAAGGTTTATAAACGTGTTTGTGTGAAGTGATTTTCCACCATCAAAAACTCCTCAAAACCTGAATTTCATTTTTTTTTTGTGAATTCTGATTATTTTACACATTTTAATAATTTAAAATAAAATAAACTGATTAAATTAACATGCAATTTGTGAGAAAATCTGCATACTTGTGGGAAAGCTGCAAAAATTATTCACAATGTTGAGCTGCTGTAGATTCAGTGTGATTTAAAGTCAAAATGTATTAATTTTCTCATTTTTGTTTCTCTGTGTCAGGTTTCGGGGGGTTGAAGGAGGATCCAGGCGCAGATGTAAGCAAAAATAGGTATTTATTGAGCACAAAACAGACTAGGGCAGGGGACGAGAAGACGAAGATCTGACCACACCCAGACGAGACAAACACACTGATATACTGGGTGGTGATGACGAGACGAGACACAGGTGAGAGGATAACAATTGGATTCACCTGTGGGAGACAAAAAGGCAGAGGGCTAAACAAAGCACAAGACAGGACACTAGAGGGAGACATATGACACAAGTGAGGTGACATATGACAGAGCCCCCCCTCTAACGGCGGACTCCGGACGCCAGGCAGAGACACCAGAAGGGGGGGCGGGAGGGAACCAGGACGGAGGACTAGACAAGGAAAAAAATGGCCAGGAGGCACAGTTCAGGAGGACCCTGGCCCGGGTCCGGATCAGGTTCTGGAGGGCCCGGGTCCGGATCAGGTTCTGGAGGGCCCGGGTCCGGATCAGGTTCTGGAGGGCCCACCGCGGGCTCTGGAACTGGGAGGCCCACCGCGGGCTCTGGAACTGGGAGGCCCACCGCGGGCTCTGGAACGGAGACGCCCAGGGCTGCAGCGGCACAGGAGGGTCCAGGGGCCGCAGGTTCAGGAACCGGAACGGGTTCGGGAGCTGCAACCGGGACTGGACTAGGAGGAGGACCAACATTCAAACAGCAGGTGAGGCTTCCTGACCCCACCAAGCATCGTCGGGGGTAGCGCATGGCGACGGCGCGCTTATAATGCTCCCGGATCTCTGGGTAGGTTGAGAGGTCAGGATTGGTCTCGTAGAACGTGACTAGAAAGTCCAATAGAGACAGCTGTATGTGCGGGCAGAGGTTGTATTCATCGACAGCATGGAATGTGTCCTCATAAGAACGACATACTCTCTGAATGTGGTCGACCGGATACTGGGGAGCAGCGGGAGGCTGCTGTGGCTGTAGCGGCTCAGCTCGGGTCCGACGAGACTTCTGTAGTCCAGGGGAAGCCCGTCGGTGCTGTAGCGGCTCGGCTGGGGTTCGTCGGGGCTGCCGTGGCAAAGCAGGGGGGCCGACGTGGACCTGGAGGACTCCCGACCTGATGGTGTTAGGTGGCATTGGTGCAGGCGTCCAGGCGAGGCACCGTAGCGGCTTCGGACCCGGCGGCGTCCTGTAGGCCAGCCGGGTCCCCAGATAGGGTGAAGTGTGCTCCAGGTGGTCATCTGCTGGATCCATAGGGTCAGATCTTCTGTCAGGTTTCGGGGGGTTGAAGGAGGATCCAGGCGCAGATGTAAGCAAAAATAGGTATTTATTGAGCACAAAACAGACTAGGGCAGGGGACGAGAAGACGAAGATCTGACAACACCCAGACGAGACAAACACACTGATATACTGGGTGGTGATGACGAGACGAGACACAGGTGAGAGGATAACAATTGGATTCACCTGTGGGAGACAAAAAGGCAGAGGGCTAAACAAAGCACAAGACAGGACACTAGAGGGAGACATATGACACAAGTGAGGTGACATATGACACTCTGAGTCACTAAATGTCCGAGATACTAATAAATTGTTTTTGACTGTCGTTACATTTTTCTATATTTTAAAGTTTTCCATTGTGCAGCAAATTAAATCACATCTAGAATTTAATCAAAAGATAAAATCAGGGGCATTTAGGATTATTTCTCTTGTAAAACTGCTAATCAGGTGGCGTTTTTGCTCACTTTTCCTGATTTTCAGTTACTGATTTTAGATTGAACACAGTCTGCAGAGGAAATGGAGCCACACATACAAAAAGATAAACTGTGAGACAAAAAAAATCAGCACTGACTGACAGTTTTGTCCTCTGGTGTCTTGCGTAAATAGAAATAAAGTGATGTGATATACAATATTTCTGTAAAATGTCGATTTTCAAGAAAAACAAAGTATCCCATACTGGATATGGATGTGTACAGAGCAAAGGCCTGCAGGCTGGTGAGCTCTTTGCCTCTGGTCTCCTCCACGCTGTCTCTGAAGATGTGCTCCCAGGCGTACAGCTTCAGCAGCTTGATGCCCCTCAGCAGCTCATTGGTCTTCTTTAGACGCTCGCTGGAGTATTCCTGGAAGACGGAAAGTAGAAACCGTAATCTGACACATCAACTCGTCACGAGGGCAGGGTGAGAGCAATCGCAAGAAAAATCACACAGGCAGAGGACCTGAGGCAAGAGTTGATCTCAAGTCCAAATTGTCTCTGCTTTGATTCCTGGAGGATTTTTGATAGTTTGGAGGAGAAGCTGAAAAACTGGATTAAATATCTGAGCAGGTGATAGAGCTGGATCAGGAGTCTGTCTCTGTAGCTTTGATTAAAAATAACATAAAAACTATAATGAAATTATTGTTAAAATTATTGATTAATACTGCAAAACTATGGCAAGTTATTCTGATAACAATTAAAAATAAAAATAAACTTAATGATATTCTCTTTGGGGGAGGGGGGGGGGGGTGAGTCACAATTGAATACCAAATAAACTGTCCTTATGTTGATGTTCAGTCTGATAACTAGTTAGAATAAAACTACATTATATATTATTATTATTATTATTATTATTAAGTAGGATGCTTATTATTTTTCAAAAAATATAGAAAAGACTCAGACAAGCTCAGATTTTAAAGTGTTTGAAGCGTCTTACATGATTGGACACACTTTATTTTGAAAGGACACTCCAAGCTCCATGAGACCTTCATGGTGCCAAAAATGTACATTTATATAGCTTCTTCTTATAAAAATGAATTTTTAGGGCAATCCATCCATTAATTATTAAAAATAAATAAATCAAGAGGACAAATTGTGTGGAAATAAATTTCCCACCTACAGATTTCTTCTGTTTTTGCCTTCAGATCAGCAAACAAATGTCACTATCAGACAAAGATAACCTCAGTAAATAAATACAGAATGCACTTTTCAAATGAGGACTTCATTTATTAAGGGGAAGTATATTCAAACCATCATGGCCCAGTGTGAAAAGGTTATTGATCCCTAATTTTAATAATGACACCTGCATTTGTGAGTGTTGCTTTTTGAGATCTTTTAGATTAGCTCATGTTGTCAGACAGGTTCTGTTGATGTGATTTCTTACTGCTCTGACAGTGATCAGGTCTGGTGGAACTGAACTCAGCTTTCCAAATAACGTGGTTAACCACAGTTAACACACAGTAACTAAACAATTACCCCATTATAACACATCGATACCAAAAAATCTGTAAGTGGGCTTTTTCACAGAACTTTAACTAACAGACAAAGAAACAATGGTGGCCAATAATAAATACTCACCAGAGTACTCTTTTGTGTTTGTGACAACTTTGTGGCCACAAAGTATTGTACAGGAGCCAACACAGCGATGATGGTCGCTCCAATCAAGGCACTGATTCCTAAGAGGTAGTAGAGGAGGATCACCCCCAGAATTATCTGAAAGATAAACATAAGCAACAAGTATGAGGAAGGAATGCTATATTCTTAAGTAATTGGTTTGAACATTCACGATAACTTGTAGCAGCCATATGAAAAGATAATAAACATGGAGCTTTGTGGGATTTGTTGACCCTGAGTTTGAATAGTGCAGCAGCAGCAGCGTTACAGGCAAGAAGAGGTCATTCAAACCTTTATTCCACTCAGAAAACACCACCAGCAAAAATAATGCTGCTTCACACCAGCAAATATTACAACCACACACAGGTTTAAACAAGGTTTTATACGCTTTTCCAATCAGACTGATCAGAACTGAACAACATAAGAAGAGCATCCTCCACTGATCTAAATCCTTTAACATTCTCTTAGTTGTAAACAATGACGACGAACCTCATCCCAGGTTTTCTGTCTCCAGCCTCCATTACTGGCATCCCACTGACTGCATGCTGACTTTAGAGTCGACACAAGCAGATGGAGGCGGATGTGACACTTCACTCCCTCCTCATCCTTCACAGGATAGAGAGTGCCACTGGAGTCAAGGTGTCTGATTCTCTTTACCTTTTTACGACAGCAGCTCAGGATGGAGACGGGAGCCCCTTCTGTCAGCCCCACGCATTATACACGTCTAATTTAAAGGTTCACAACAAACACAGCTGCTTTTCAATGACGACAGTGCTTTCTAGCTGCAGTTTATCAAAGTCAGCAGACCCATGAGGAGATGGGTAAAAAGTAAAGGATACAGAGAGAGATTATTCTGAAGGGAAATTAAACGTCTACACCAAAGATGTTTCAGTCCCGATTCATGTTATCTACTAAATGAGCTAAAGGGTTTCCTTCTTAGAGCCAGCTATAATGATACAGGTATTTGTTTTTATTTCAGAGCAACATTATCAGATACAGAATAAGGATATGCTCTTGAAATGAAAGGTCATACATTGTGTTCCTACAAAGACATGAGCCGAATTAGCTCAAATCATATCCATTATTTTTGTCCTTTCATTCCATCTCTGCCTCCTTCCTCCTGCATGTGACCCCAATATCGATCTCAGTAATCATCTTGAAGGATGTTTCAATTCCTAAAATACCCCCTGGAGGAGAGAGGAGCCCGGAGAGAGCGTGCTCGTTCCCTCTCAAGGTGGGCAGGGGCATCAAAACGTGAGCAGAGGACTCAGTCAGATGTTTAGAGTTTAAATGAGTGAAAACGTAAATCTGATGACTGATTTTAATAAGGATTTTTAAATTTGTTTTACTCTTGTGGCTGAGGAATAGCTGAGGATGGAGAAATTGTCAAACATCAAATGTCAAAAAGAAAATTATGCTGATCACATCACCGGTATCACGATGGAAACATAATTCTCAAAATAACTCATCCTTTTGTCACTGTCTGCTAATAAAAGGTGATTTAATGGCAACATGAGGAGTCAAGGATATAAAATATTAATGACACCGAGCAGCCATGATGCAGAAGGGGACACTGACTGAAACACCTGTACTGGTTTAAAATATTAAGTCAAAGTGTTGAGTGTCCAAAGCAAACTGCAAATATTAAAGAACCAGAGAAACTTTCTGACGCATCAAACCCACTCTGACTCATCCTGTAGAGGCAGAAATCAGAGCAGACCGAGCACAGTACATTCAGTTAGGAGCAGACAGATAATAATACCGCCTTAAAAATCCACATCTCCGCAGGTTTCTACTCCCTGTGAAATCCAGCACACCCAGATTCTCAAACGCAGCACTTTCCCTTTGATTTCAGAGTTTTTATAGTCATTGCGTTCTCATAATGACATTTAATTTCAGCCTCACTCTGTGATTTGAAGAAATTCAAATTCTGATTCTCTTCACTCACAAACAAACATCCCGTGGAGCGTCATTAAACATGAGAGCACCGCTGGTCCTGTGTCTGCATTTACAAAAAGAAAAACAAGTATCAAAGTCATTCTAATGCTGCATGTTGTGTTTTCATGCTTTTGTATGAGACATGTTTTTTATCTATTTAAAAAATATACAAATTGCAAAAAATTACCTAAATTTTCCTGAAAACGTAGCCTCCTCCTGTTTGGAAGTGTTCACTTCTGGATGACTTTGAACACAACAAATAGTTTGTGCAGCATCTGTTTTAAAGTTTTTTTTTGTTGTTGTTATTATTATAAAAATTGTAAGGCAAACATATTTTCAGAAAAAAAGTTGCTTTTGAAGATTTCTATTACGTAAACAGTTTGAGCACTTGCTAGGCTGCACATGCAAAAAATACACAAAATGTAACACCACTCAGTCATATCAACAATAATGAGAATATTTCCTAACTGAATGCACCAATCTAAACAAAATGATGAAACTGTTAAGGTCTGATCACCAACGATTGAATGTTTTGTTGCAAACTGTATGAAACATGAGACAAACAGCGAGGAAAAACAATGACATGGCTGCTGTTTCTAATGTGATGGTGAATCAAACAAACATGTAAAGTCAGGTTCATTAAATGGGTTACTGGGTGCATTTGAATGATCTTAAATGCTATTTTGCAAAATGCAGAAACAACAAGAAAGTTGGGTTAAAGTTATTTTATTATGCGCTTGATTAATTTTGCACCACAGAAGTCATTACATTAAGAGGCTACATGCATTTTTCACATTTTTTATTATTTACTTTTATATTTTCTTGCTTTATGGATTAATCTTTGTTAAAGGCTACCTGATTGAATGAAGCGTCACTGGATTTTTTTATGACTTTAACATATTAAGCTTCCAAAAAGTGATGGGAGATGATTTACTGGTTGTGTTTTACTGAGAAACTGTTTTTATTACATCCCGATAATAAACAATGCACTTAAAACTAATGATCTCATTCAAATTAATATGTCAGAATCATCTTTAATAGCCTCATAATGCCATCTGCCTCATCTTGCTTGTTTATTGTTTGTTTCTGCGGTTATCTCAATATTCATCTTCCAGATAAGAGCTGCAAACAAACAAAGTGTAGAGATACATCAGACAGACACGTCTGATGATTATAAAAGCATCTGATTATTTTATGAGAAAAAAATAAAGGTATAAAAACAACCTGAATTATTATCCAGAGGAGACCATCAACAGAAAGGATCAAAAAGAGAATAAAAATAAATCAGGTTCACAAGGAGAGTTGGAAATTTGATTAGTTTCCAAGAAAAACTAATGGCTCTCTGGTGTTTGTATAAATAGTATTTTTTATTAAAGGAACATATAGTTTTTAGTGTTGAGAGCCATGTCATCAGAGCAGAGGTGTGTAAAAGCAGATTTCGACCATCTTAAACTCAAAACCTTCCTTATAGTTTGTATAAAAAACAGCTTCTATCTCTTTAAATATCTGATATATTTTTGCATGAGACAGAACTGAATTGCTACTTTTTCTTCAATCATAATTCTGAGGTGTTTTTGTATTTTTTGTGGCTGATAATTGCATCCTGCTGTATCCCCAGTTCCACTAAAACATCAATTAGAGGCAAAATAAAAAAGAAAGAACGAATATAAAAGACACAGACAGCAGTGCTTTTTCTAAGGACATATTCTGTTGATTTGAGAGAAGGAAGAGCTTTTGTTGGACTCTAATCCGGGTGTTTTTAGCACACTGCTAGCAAAAAGGTTAGGTTGAGAAAGTAAAGAAGTGTGAACACGTTCCACTGAAAATTAAGGCCTTTTTTAGAGGGAAATTTGCTCTGAAATGTTAGATTAACTTCCTCACATTAATGTGATTCTCCAAACTGAGCTAGATCTGTTTTCTGTTACAGGTAAGATACTGACTCCTCTTAAACACTCCACACAACCACAGTTATTGGGTTGTGAATGATGGCATTGGTTAAAAGTGTTCTCTATCAATAAAACCAGGATTTCTTTTCTCAGAAAAACATTTTGAAGTGTCCAATCACAGGCTTGGAAACCACTGCACACAAGTTTAATGCATCAGTTTACATCAGGAACCGTAGCACGCAGCGCCTACACATCGCTATGAATACAATGCTCCATTTCCCACATGATGCCATGCTCTATGCCACTGAATGAGTCCTGAGGGATAAAAAAATACAATACGATGCAGAACAATAGAGCTCCAGCAACACAGCTCTCTGCAACCCAGTGTAAAACAGCACAAGACCACAGCAACAACAACAATACTTGCTAAAACAGTCACATTTAGTTTAAACACTCCTGCAGGAAATGTTGTCAAACTGAGTTTTTTATCAGCTGTGAGCATCTCGTCTTCAAACATTAGAATCAAATCAACCCACTGTCGCTTCGAAGCACATACAGAAACACCATGTTGTTAATGGAAACACAAAAACCACACACCGATACTGTTCTGCTCCCAGTGGACGAGCTAGAAAATCCTTCACACACAGCAGAGGGGACGGACGTGTTCCTCACCTGTACTGGCATGGCCCACAGGTTAGGACAGAGGAAGAAGAACCACATGAGCTGGTTGGTATCTATGGCAACCAGGTTACAAATCTGACCCACAGTCAGCTCTCCCATGGACATGTTGGACGTACACAGGCGCATGATTTTGTTGTAGATTTTCGTCTGGAGAGAAGACGCAAAAACACGTCACACATTTAAATAAATGATATTATCCTCCTGCATCCTCATATCAGAACATTCTGCTCAGAAGATACCTGTATTTTCATTCATATGTTTGTATTATTATTATTTTATAATAGATTTTGAGCTGTTTGTGTGTGTGTGTGTGTGTGTGTGTCTCAGACTCACCTGTATGGCTCCTCGCAGGTTGATTCCAGTTTCTATAGCCACATAGTAGGAGGCCTGCAGGAAGGTCCTCTGCAGCAGCAGAGCAATGAAGAGCAGCACGGCCAACACGTACGCGTTCTCCAGGAATTCTTTGGAAGAAATAAAATAGATTCCGAGTAGCTTCATCTGGAATCACAAACAGGCAGAGTAACGAAGGAGATGAATGAACATCGACTGGTTTCATATTGTTAGTCAGGCAGGAACCTCAGGACTGAGTTTACCAGAGTTTCTGTCAACACTCAGTTTCAATAAAAATGTCATTTCTTCTTCATGCATAAAGCCCAGAGTAACAGTATCTACATTAAATGTTTTATTTTAGTTTTATAGAAGCTCAATGAAAAGTCAAATGAACTGCAGCTGAAGCTGGAAACCTGAGGAGATTATGGTCCAATTCTAGACACCATATCTCTATTAATTAATTCTGCATCAGGTAGAGATCAATCCCTAAAAGGGAAGTGAGGGGATTACAAATTATTAAATAAAAAAATGTCTCAAGTCTGCAATAAGTCATCATTAAACTTTCATTACATATTTTTTTTAGTTTTTTCTCTCAGAGATAGGTTAATTTATTCTTCAACTGAGTCCAGCTCTCTGCCAGACTAAAGCACTTTATCAAATGTGTGTTTTGAAAGACTCACAAGCTTTTCACAACTCTAATTACATTTTGAAGTAGCAGAGCACGTCTCCTGGCTGTCGCTTACAAACGCCACATTTCTTTCATACAAAAGCTGCCTGAGTGGCTTTCTGCAGCGGGTGGAATCCAAGACGCTCAAAGCGCTGCAGCAGCAATAAGTCTCATAAATATTTGAAAAGGCTCGCATTAGTGCACCATCAGGCAGGTGCACGGGGGAAGGAGGACTTCTCACCGAACTGTGACCTCTGTGAGGAGGTCGAGTGACTCCTCTGTCATGCGATGTTTGCGTGACTCCCTGTCATTGTCTAACTTCTTTATTAAATTATCCTTAAAATCCTTCAAATCTCAAAAAGTATTTAAATCTTCTTCATACGAGTCTCAGTGAACAATTTTTATTCACTTTTACTTATTTATGAAGTGTCAGAGATTGCTCACGGGTTGCTGAATGGTGCGATTGTCCTTGCTGATGTGGTGAACGATGCCGGAGATGCAGAGAGGTCCGGCGAAGCCCAGCAGGTCGGCCATGAAGCGGAACGTGATGCTGAGGATGAGAGGTTTACCGAACGCTTTCCTCAAAGCCTGCCAGATCCATTTCGGACCTTGGGGTGCCGTGCCCTGAGGCCTCTAAATGGGAGGTATGAAAATATAGAAAGAGATTAAAAGTATTATTAACATCAAACGCCCTTTGATGGATGTAACTCCCAGCAGGAAATGATGACATTTCAAGGCTTCTTTAAAATATTTAGGTTTTTTAAAATCTAAATGACACATTACTCGCTATCTATAAATGCTCCTGAAATTAAAAATCCATTAGAGGTTTAATTGATTCAGAATACTGATGATTTGGTTCACTTAATCAGCGGAAAGCATCTGGACTGTGATGTTGCTGCAAACTATGCAAACAGATACTGTATGTGAGTCCCTGTGAGTCAGATCTGTGAGAACAGACGTGACCGTTATCATGTCTCCATCGTTCCACTGGAGCTCCTATTGAGCCTCAGCCTTCATACGTAACACGTGTCGCTGTGCACATCACTCTTACGCACACAGACCCACTTCCTCTCATCGATCTCAGGTTCAAACAACTGGGAAGGAGGCCGTTTCCTTCTCACACTCTCTGAGAGGAGCTAGCTTCCCATGAAGAGCACGGCTGGGGTCGGGATGTCGTCTCGTTCACAGTAAAATGGGATTGACCCAGCGCCTCCAGACCCCCCTCTAAGAACCCTACCGCCACCGCCCTTCCCCACTGCTCCGCTGGGATCTCCCGTCTCTCTCATCCCTCACTGCTCCCGGAAGGAAGCGGGGTTGCGTTCACACCGGACGCACACGTAATAGTGACGAATCTCGAATGACCTTCCAAACACTGGAAAACAACGACCCTGCAGAGGAGGCCCTTTACGTCTGACCCCAGACAGACCCTCTAATAGTGAGACGGAGGGAGACACGGATAGAAGAGATGCGTCTTCAACCTAAACCTGCATTAAGAGAATCAAATGAGAACGACCAGCGTAAAAAAGAGTCTAAACACTGAAGAGCTGTTTGATCATCTGTATAAATTTAGAATATTATATGGTTTTAGGATGAATGGTTTGTCAAGAAATCAGTTTTCAAAAAGAAGAGGGAGATTCTGTCCATCAGAATTAACTCAAGTACTCCTCTTCAGACTCCCACAAATAAAAGACGTCATCATTTGGTTTATTTTCCACTGACAGTGGAGTTATGACCCACTTTAATCAGGAAAGACATTTTTCTATGACAGAGAGAATAAACGTCATGGAAGGAAGCATCAGTGATTCTGAGAGGAAGCAGGATGTAAAGTCATCAGTCAGTTAAATGACTAACGCTCAGCTCAGCTCAGCTGTTTGTTTCTGACATGAAAATTAAATGTTTAAAACTGTATTTTTAACAGGAAATTTACATTTCCCCGTTTTGCCACAGAACATGGAGTGGAAATGTCCTCCTTTTTTAAAATAAATTTGTAGTAAATTATAGTTATTAACCCTTTAATGTCCAGACAAACAACAGATAGTTTTTCTTAGTTTTTTCCATGTTTTGAAATTAATTTGGGACAATAAGATTTATAATATACCATAAATTACTAAGAATGTAAAACTGTAATAATAATGTAAGGTCACAATATTACTTTTATTTTAAAAATCAGATCATTTTTAGGATATTTTCATTCAGTAGTCTTGTTTTAAGTTGTGTTAAGCTCGGACCATGCTTTAATAAGATAAACTGAAATACAAGTGGCTGCTGGTCAAAGGGGAAAATGTTCTATGTGATAAATGCAGATTTAAATGTTTTCTAATAAAATCAAACCACGTTTTTGTTGTCTCTGTCACTTTTTATGAAGGAATAACATAATTAAGGATGACTCAGTGTCAAGTTAAGAAGCACATTTATCAATTTAAGTCACAGTATTTACAATCATATGTAAGTACAGGTTAGATGTTTAGATTGCTCTGGTTGAGTTAAGGACTCTTTCTAGAGCATCTTGACACAGAGACAATCAGATCAAGATGTTTTTAAATCTCTAAATGAATTCATGTGTTCACAGGTTTGAACAAAGATCCTTATTGAACAGGTCGCATCATTTAAATAAAGAGGAGGTCACTAAAAGGGATTTTTCTACATCCAGACATCTGAACACAACCTCCTCCCATAAGATAAGTGTGTAGTTCTGGTTGCCATGGTGATCTGATTTGTAAAAGGATGGTTCTGTGACATTTAAAACTCTATCTGAACATGTATTAATGAGCTTTTAATGTCTATTTGTAATAGATCTGACTTTTAATTTGCAAAAATAATTTAAAAGTAAACACATTAATCCAGAACCAACATAAAAACCCAGCTCTGAATCAGTCAGTTTTCATGATGTCACTGTGGTTCTTTTAAACACAGAAGGAAAACAACCTTTATAAAGTGCTGACAGATGAAATCCAACAGCCTTTAAATGTTCAGGTCCAGAAATCCCCACGACACATTCAAACTAGTGGCCTTTGATTAAACAAACCACCATAAATAAAAATGCCTGCTTGTTGTGTTTTGGCAGTTTCCTGCTTAAATCTTTGCTGTGATGACCAAATAAAATGTAATTATCTCAGTTAGTGCTGGACTGAAATATCTGATTTACTATGAGAAGAGCAGAGCAGAGAAATAACCTTTATAATATTCAAAGGTCTCTTCAGATGCACGTCAGGCTGACCTAACAAGAGACTGGCAAAAGAATAAAAATTAAAAATAGCAAATGGGATGAAAAATGGTCAAGTAGGAAGAGACCAGGAGCCAAACAAGCTGCACACTGAGCGCATTAACATAAAACCTTATTTGTCTCCAAGCAGAAAATCCAATTTTATCTCTTGATGATAATTAAATTAAAACGATTAACTTTGTGATCCCATCTGCCCGAAGATGTTTGATTAAAAACAAACATGGAATATGTAGAACTTTGATTTATTTTACTAGTGCAAAGAACAGTGGAGGCCAACTGAAAGTTTGAGTAACAATAGTTTTGTTTTCCCTTTATTATAGTTTGTTAAAGTGTATTAAAACTCCTAAATACAGATGTTCTCTGTAGCCTCATCTGATAGATAAACGAGTCCCGATTTAGCCTCAATCACACAGGAAGCTCCAGTGTGATCATCTGTAATATTTACTCATATCAGCGTGAGTCTCTCCTCAGCGACTCGAGCAACCAGAACTCACCTTCTGCTCCTCAAATTCCTGCCGGAGCTTTATGTAGTTGGTGAGCGCTCTCATGGCGATGGGCAGTTTGCCGATGACCTTCAGGTCGATGGGCCTCCTGTGAGCGGAGGTGATGAACGTGTTCATCCACCAGTAGGTGGCTTTGGACAACAAGTTGACGAAGGGCTGCAGGAAACGAACGCCGAGATCCTGAAGGTCTTCAGGCGGCTTCACTTCTGTTGGATTGGCGAAACACATGTAGCGCTGCGACAAAAAGAAGAGGATCGATTACAGCTCCACTCTGCTATGACATTAAAGGAAAAGCAGTTTTAAAAAGTTCAAAAATTCAGATTAAACTTAAACTGAAAAGTCGACTTGCCTTCCAAAGAACATTGACTATAAACATCTCCACTTCAGAAGAAGCTTTTTTAACATAAAGATCTCAGATTTAAATGTTCCTAGACTGATCAACTTTGTAGATTATTCTTTTTTTATTCAGAATAAAGACGCTGAAAAGCAGCAGTCCTCTAATCACGCTTTGCCAGAGGAACTTTTATCATGATGGCATTTAAACTCCATAACAGACTCACTACCATCTAAAAGGTTTTCACACCGCAAACAAATCAATTAACAGATCATAAACACTCCCACAAGTCATTAACTTCATTCTGAAGCAGTGGCTCATGGGAGTTTTCAACTGCTACTTTAACTTCCTGTTTAGCAGCTAGCGGTGCTGCAATGTAAACGAGAACATGTGAAATATTCTATTTTGTATTTCTATTTCTGTCCTCCTCTACATCAGTGGTCATCATCAGCATCTGTTTTCATGAAGTTATATTTATGCTGCTTGTGTGAAGTCACTGTTTAGCCGTCAAGAGAGGAGGTGAGGGGGAGGTGCACAGCCCTGCAGCCCCTCACGTCACAAGCTAACCCTCATCTTTGTATAAAAATGATTTAAACATTCTACAAAAGAACACGGCTGCTTTGGTTGAACACACTGTTATTAGACGACTTGAATATAGCTCCTGAATAAATGAAATGCCATTATTATATATTGAAAGCAAGTTGCCTTTCATCACTATGGCAACTTGATGCTTAATAAGAGTATCGCCTATAGACGAGAGCTCTTAGAATAAAGAGAAGTCAAAAGAATAGAAGTGTTTAAGATGAACCAACAAAACTCTGAACTATTTAAAAACATGAACAAAGCAACTTTATTATGTTTCGTTTTCATGGTTTTATTTGAATAAAGTTCAGGATAGGGAACCGTTTAGGCAACAATATTAAAAATATTATAGAAAAACTGACAGGAAATTAAATAAAATAAAATCATGAGTAGAATTCTGATCATGTTTTTGCTTAACTAATATTTAATTAGTAATTACTTAACAATTAGCGACCGTATGAAAGTAGGAATATTTTAATAACAGAGGCTGATAACACATGCAGCTGCAACAGGCTGAGTGCAGGGCATGATGGGAACATTTCCCAGGGGAGTCCTAGGCAGTAACAGATGTGTGCTCGGTGCAGAGGTTAAAAGAGATAAACAGACTCTGAAGTGTCCAGAGGAAAAAGACCGTTCAGGCATTTTCTCTCTTGTGTTCAGATGACTGTAAATGTCAAAAAATGAATAAGCGGAGGATTAAAGTGTGACGACTTTGTTGTGCGATCAATAAAATGTGAATTAAAATGTGTTTAGAAAGGCAGCAGCCCCTGTTTGCCTGCCAGACCTCTGAGCTGTATGAGCCGATGTCAGATTGTAAATACAGCAGAGAGGCTGTGGTCTTTGCCTTCATGTCTTTAACTTTTTGAGCTTTAAGCCCTTCAGGATGATCTGGTGATGTTTGATTTTTATTTCTAGCCTTTTCCATCTTTCTCTAGTTGTATTTAGGACCAAACACTGTTTTTGCAACTCATCACGTCTTCTTTTAAAAGCTTAGTAGAAATCTAAAGGTTGTTTCTAGTTTTCAGTTTTGTTTTCTCTGCGACATAAACTACTTTTTGATTTTATAATTTGCATGTTTTCCTGTAATTTGAATGCAGATCAATGCAAAAAGAATTATAAAACACTTTAAATGTTTGCAACTTTTACATTTTTTGCAAGAAAACCACAGATCTGTCAACCAGACAGTTGTGTCCATAACTCTACAAACACTCCACTCACTGCAGACTGGATGACTGATGAAAACCCATTCTGACTGAAATAAGACACACACACTGACACACACTCACCCTGCCCAGGATGACATTGATCTCCACAGCCAGCAGGAGCCCGTACAGCAGCACCAGCAGTCCCGTGATGCAGTAGCGAAGCTGCCCTGGGCTGATGCCGTGTTCTGTGTACTTGGCGAACTTGATGGTCTTCATGATGAAGGCGAGCACCCAGTAGATCAGCAGGGCTGAGGAAAGACACAAAGGAAATGATGATTCACTCAACTGAAAGGTAGGAGTCCAAGAGGAAAGTCGTCATGTTGCTAATATGAATCAGCCTGATAATGAGATTGTTCTCTTACAAGAAAATGTTTAAGTCATGCCATTTCTTTACCGAAGTGTTTTTTTTTTCTTTGCATTTAATTCAGTCCTTCAGCCCCTTAGCTTCAACTAAACCTTCAATATAATAGCTTTAAAGTTTGCTATACAGTATGTGTTCATCAAATAAGCTTCTGCAGTGGTCACCTACTAACAGGGTCACAACTTAAATCCAGCCAAAAGCAGAGAGGAATGCTGCTTTTGTTTCATGACATTTTATGATTGAATCAGAGTTAAACTGAACTTTTTAAAAGTCTGATTGTGGAAACAAGAATAAAAGCAGAGCAGCACAGGTCAAACAACAGAGCCCAACTCTGCAGAAGACTCACATAGTGTCTACTTGTTTATAATGAAGAACTTCTCTTTATCAGCATGAGCAGCAGCACCAGAGCCTTTCTTTAGGAGATGAATATCTGTCTAGCTGTGATAGAGACACCCTAAAGCCAAAGGCAGTCTGGTGAGCCAGTGGAAGTAAATGATCAGGAGCTGCATGCATCTGAGTTAATGAAGTAGAAGAAGTAAAGAAAAACTAGTGGAGGAGCTCCAGCAGGGCTGTTTTTACATGAGATGGACCCAGTATGACGATGGATGAAAAGGAAATAGTTAACTAACAGAGACAAATATGATTAAAAATAATAATAACTATGGAAAACATCTCATTATCTCAATGAAAAGATGATAATTATCTGCCAGATAACAATTCCACTAGACATGTTCTGGTTCTGACCTCACTGTGAGTCCTATTTGAAGATAATAGACCATCCAAGTGTAAATGGTTCCACAAGAGTCAGATTCACAATATATAGGCAGTTTAACACTGTTTCTACATGTTTCTATGATAACTAATTAATATTTTTACAAACCTATTTGTAAAAATAGTTTTAAACTGTTTGAAATGCTAATTTATTGCAAATCAAAATGCTGGGCTTTTATTTTGAAGGCCTGAGACCTACAGTCCTCCTAACAATGACAAACATTAAGGGTTTGACTGCTGTGTTATAGGTTTAGTTAAAAGAAGATACATTGACAAGAAGGATCTGAGAATACTATACCTAACAGCAGTTTGGGGAAATTGGAGGTCTCGATGTTGTGATAGTAAACAATAGAGGTGATGCCAGCCATGAAGGCCAGAGCTGCAGGCATGTACAGATGAAGATGGAGGGACTGGCTGAACCTGAAAATGGAAGTAACACGTTAGAGGAAAAAACAAATAGTAAACTTCAAACTAAATCCAGGAAGGCTGGATGTGATTTTAGGTGTTTTGTTGATAAAATAGATCTAAAAGTCAGCTGTGCAGATGATGAGAATACTCATATAGCAGGTGCCCAAACATTACACATTAAACATGATAACAAACAGCATGTTGGGCTCTTCAGAACAGCGTGTGAAGAGCCCAGTGGGCAGATGGACCAGCTAAGTGACTGCCTCTCAACCCCTCTTGTCTGTGGAAAACACTGATGAACAGAAACCACAAAAACACTCAACATCAGACGAAAACTCACCATGTGAAGCAATTCATTTTTATCCATAAAACAAATAAACCTCAGGGTCAAATCAAAATCTGTTGTAAAGTAAATTATTTCTTAACATCTGACTATAATGCTGAGATCGGTCTTTGTTCTGGGTGAGGAAACTCACTGCAGCTCATTTGTTGGCGGGGATGAAAATGGGGCACAGACACTTGTGACCTCGTCTATATTCTGTCAGCTGGTGGTGAAGCCAGTAGATGAGAAGCCTGCTGTCAGTAAAACGTATAAACACGCTTCCTTTCTTTTTATTACGCTATTTTATTTTCTTCCTAAATAAAAAGTTGCACAGTTTAATCTGGTGGATGGACTTCCTGCTGCTGTGATTTTGTGCTTTGGTGCAACAATAAGGCAGAGGATCTTTTTCTATGACCTTAGTGTTATTATACATCAGAATCTTTTACTCTAATACAGCCATCTGACCAATTTGAGAATGTTTTACAAAAAAAAAAAGACAATTACTGAATAAATGTAACTTAGATTTTACAAAAGTTAAAATCCTTTTAATATTTTAATTTGACTTATTTGCAGAGTTTTTCTTTGCTTGTTTTGATCTACGGTTGGACTTTTAGCTTTTTATTGATTCATCATAGTGGTATCACTTAAAAGTGCAGCAATTTTTTTTTCTTAATAGACCTTTTTCATACTCCTCGTGTGCACAGGAAACTGACGACAAGCTACAAAACTTCAGGAGGTGGCAGCTGCAACATATCTGAGGTGCTAAAATAGCATAATAAAGAATTCTGAGGCTGTAGTGTAGCTCAGTGTTCCAAACAAAAATGTCTTTATATCCACTCGTTTCCAAAAGACACCAAATGTAAATTAATCTGGAAAAACTACTTGAAGAAAAGCTAACAACCTCTGCAGACAAACTCATTCACACACAAAAAACCAGAGAGGGCTTTGGTCTTGTAATTATTCCTCGCCTAATGAAAGACGTGCCTGTGTCTTAAATCAGACACAATCAGGACTCCCACCCACAGGTGAGATCACACTGCAGGTAAGTGAAAACAATAATCAGGTGATTGCATTTCAATATGAAGCACATAGTTCAGAGAGAAGCTGTTAAACCTAAATACACTGGATCCACACAGGAAAGAGTTAACAGCTTATCTGGTCACAAGGTGGATTATGTTAGTCTTAAAATAACTCCTGAAAAAATATTACATTAGTTCAAATAATCATTATTTTATAAACCTTTATGCCTCAGACAGCAGACATGTTTACAGTTTCTGTGGAGAAAGGTCAATTGTTACCAACTGTATTCTTTTGAGTGGTTAAATAAACCTTCTGAGACCTTTTATATTTTGTATAACTGGAACTAATGACTCCTCTGAGGTTTATTAAACTTATAGAGGCTCCCCGTCAGCAGAAAATGAGTTTAAAGAGACCTCAAACCTTCACCTGGTCTGAACTACAAAGTGTCTCATATCTGAGGTAAAAAAAAAAGACTGCACTTCTCATTTGATTTGTCACTTTAGTAATTCAATTAAAGATCTGTGTCTCTGTCCCTAAATGTATCAGAGAGGAATGGTAGTTTTTGTAAACTGACCTCTTTAAAAGGGTTCTAAGAAGAGTCATGTTTTATTCCTAAAGTCTGCCTGATCATTTAAATATGTTCACCTCTAGATGGTTCCGGTCCTAGAGTGAAGCTACAGGGTAAATCTGATAAGAAGCCTGATGCTGATGATGAACGGTGGTTTGGGAAGTGACAATTGCAGCTAATTGGATTGAACCTCCATCAGAGGTGGATAACTGTGTTTGATTAGATAATAAAATCACTCGGAGGAACTACTGCAGCAGTAATAAAGAAGAATTGTGGATAAAAGTAAATTATGTGGCATAAAAAAATAAACAGAAACAATCCCTATTTCTCTACTAGGGTAAAAGAAAAGGCAGACACAGAATTGTGTCAAAAGCTGAGTTAATACAAATTACTGCAGTTTATTATAACATCAAGATCATGGTTTATAAGAAGGTGATCTAGAGGGAAATCAGGAGGATGCAGAATGGGATTATGGGTATGAAACCTACCCATCAGAGACGATGCCTTCTGCGATCTCACAGACGAGGATGAAGAGCAGCACGAAGGTGAGCAGCCAGCGCAGGTTGTGTCCTGGAAAGTGGAGCCAGGTGCTGTGGTGGATGTGGACCTTTGAACTCTGGCTGCCCCAACCTCAAACAAACAAACATAAAACCCAGAATATTAAAAAACAATAGGGATGTACTAAAAAATAAAATGCTCAGCTGTGAATGATGACAGACAGATCTTTTATTTTGAAAAACAACCTTGCGAGCACCCTTGAATTGATTGTCTTTGTTTATCCTACACTAATGCACAGAGAAGGTTGAATATCTTACTGATGATAAACTACAAAGATGGCAGCCTGCCAGAGTCTTTTATTAAAGTTCAGCTTGTTCTATTATCACTTTAATTACTCTAAGTGATGGCTGCCAGCTGAACAATCTTCTCAGACCACTTATCCTTTATCTTTTACCCTTAGACAGATGTTGGCCTCAGTACACACCACGATATAACATCAACCGAGTCATCAAACTGCAATTATATTTAGACTGCCTGTCAAAGCTAATCTTTCCTGATGAAGTTAGTAAGTAACTCTGATGCTGCTGACACCTTTACCAGTTTGTCTCACTCTGAAGTGTTAAAACAGACTGATCTGAAGTGCAGCTCTTCCTCTTCAGCAAGTTTTCACACATGCAAATTCATTCATTTCTTTCACATCAACGTGAAGTCAAACAAGTGTGCATACATCACTTATAATATCACCACACTGTGTGTATATATTTCCAGCGGAGGAAATGCTTTCGCTGGAATAAATTACCTTAGCCAGGATTTATTCAGGGCTCTGCTTGGATCAGTCTTTCCTCTGAATGGTGATTCAGTATAAATAGTCATACAACGGTGTGCTGGTGCATGCATATGTATCCATTCAGTCTTTCTTTGACAGAATCCTCTAATGTCAGCAGCTTTCATGTGACTGTAAATTCATGAACAGCAGATGAGCAACACGGTGCGTAGCTCCAGGGCACTCTGGAGTGCATCATCCTGTATATAACCAGGACGTCCACTTGAAAGCTTCTGTCAGGTAAGCAGAAAAGGTTTCACACCCCCTGAGGTCTGTCTGCAGTGATGAAGCTGTTAGTGAAAGTCCATCAGCTCAGAGGAAGAACCCCCACAGCTGACAGGCTATTCTCTGACACTAACAATGGCCTCACTCTGACGTTTTATTGAAGGTTTTTACCTTTGTTCATTACGGTTTTATTTACTAAGAAATGTATTTGCATGAAATAAATGATCAAATATGGGAATACCCCATTCCAAATAAAAGTCTTTGGTGTTAGAAACTTGATTTAGGGTCCCTTTGTGGACATAAAAAGTACTTTTACGCCACAGGGAGCTTTTTGTGAAGTTATTGTTACTGAAAGTCCCACCCACTCATCCACACATAATAATGTGTTTTTAAGCATCAAATAGCTACGAATACAACAGCAAAGGTAAAACTGTGTGTATTAATAAGAGTCAGCAGTGGAAAAGTTTTCTCTGAAGTGTAATTATATGTTTAAATCACAACAACCTCCCATTCATATACATGGAGGGGGTGGGGCTTAAAACCAGTACTGGAACCAGCCACTAGAGGGAGCTTGTTTTGTTGTGGATTCAACTTTTGCATTAGGATCCTGTTTCTAGTTGTTTATATGGTCAAAGCAGACAATCCTACCAAACAGGACTCAGTTTGTACGATGATTCCTCTTTTCTCCGACCTCAGAAAACCTCTAACATGACGCACAGTGATTGGTTAAACACTCAGCCAGCAGCCATCACCACAAAGATGGATCAAAGAGGAGATCAGGAATCGATAACAGTCATCTGGGACGAAGGGGACACTCTGGTCTCACACACCTGGGATCCCCTCCTCCAGAGACCACCTGACAGTGGTGTTACCTGGTATTAGCCACGCCTACAGGGGGAAATCAACTGATGGAGACTCATCACACCAACACCTAGTGACACCTCTGAGGAAAACTGCAGCCGACAGAGAGAATAGGTCGATGTAACTCTTACATATTTAACATTAGTAAAGAATTAAAACAGAACACAAAGAGAGCAGCTTGACTCAGCTTCCTGCCTGAGGACATTTTGATATTTGCAGTAGAAAAGCCAAGGCTCTGGTGTAAATAAAGTGCAGTCCTCCTTAGAGCTTCCACAAACCCCATCTCCCTCAGTTGGAAGTACTTAATCCAAAAGTACCTTTAGCCAATTACATAACCATCAACATAGACAGCAAACACCAAAGTAGCAGATAAAGAAGCCAGAGCATGTAAATGTGTAGCAGCAAAGTGTCTTCACACTTGTTCTATTACACTCTAGTGATAACACTAATGGCCTGGTCAGCAGCCAGAAAGGTGAGACAGGGAGGTGTAACACAACACCAGCATCATTTTGCTTCCCTGTACTACAGTTCATACCACCAGAAGTATCACGTTTACATGCAAACTGCAGCTCGGACAAGTCATTTTATCCCAACGTGTCATCTCTCAGTGATCAAGGTCACAGCTATCAAGAAACTGGGCCTTTTTTTGATCACCTCCCATCAAAAAGACTCCATCAGCTCTGATGATGTTTGAGGATGAGTTACAAGCTGCTACAAAGACATTTACACTTAGAGAGTCATGTATGAGTCACGTAAACACCGTCCATCCTGTGGGACACATGTGCATGTGTCTATAAGAGTTCAGCATGAAGAATCTTATCAGAAACTCTCCTCGGTTTTACATCAAAGATGAAACCTCTAAAAACAGAAAAGATGTCCAGTAGACTTTAAGCATTTATGTAGGTATTTGTTAGTGCTTTAACTCAGAGAAAGTCATGAATAAACAAATAATCTTAATAAAATGTTTTGACCTGTTTAGACTGTAAGATAAATTCAACAGTAACAGACTTAAAAAGTAAACTAGAAGAGAGAAAATAGCAAGAGCAGATGTAGAGAGGGTTCATAGAGTCCACCTAACTACTTGTGCTGACAAATCGTGTGTGTGTGTGTGTGTGTGTGTGTGTGTGTGTGTGTGTGTGTGTGTGTGTGTGTGTGTGTGTGTGTGTGTGTGTGTGTAAAAGCTGAGAATCTCACTTCCCAGCTAGACTCACCAATGAAGAGGATGGGAAAGGTGATGAAGAGGAGAAAAACATGTGGGACCACATTGAGAGCATCCAGGAAACAGCCGTTGTTCAGAACGCCCCTGTCCACGTTGTAGGCCGATGAATTATTCTCGCTCCCACAGAACGCCAAGGACATGGTGGAGCTGGGACTCTGCAGGAAGCAGGAAAACAAGGAAGAGGGTGAAGAGGAGGAGAAGCAGAGACAGAGAGGAGACAGGGGAGGAGATGATGTGTTCAGCGCATGTCGTCTTTTCAGAGGCAACGCGGGCTGTGTCTTCAGCGGCTATTCCCAAAGTGACCTCCTTCTTTTCCAACTCTAAAATATCAGCTCCAGATCAAGACCAGAGACAGAGTCAGAGTCCAGTGCAGCAGCAGCAGCAGCAGCAGCTCCTTCTCCTCTTTGATTGTTTAAGCAGCTTTCCCCATCCTGGTGAGAAACATCTGCATCCCGTCCGCCTGCAGGCTGCAGACATCCTCTAAGTCTGAGCCTTCACTTGTGCACGGCGCTGCACAACTCCACCAGAATGCATTTAGACACGCTCACAATCGGAAACGCATACCGAGCTGTAGCGGCATTCTGCAGTGCACCTGCTATTCCTGTCTCTTCAGAAACCAGAGTTGAAAGTCGACCTTGGACGGCGAGAGAAAAGGGGGGCAGTGTGTGCAGGCAAGCTGGAAGTGTAAGCAACAGAGCCATTAAATGTAGGAGGTGAAGGCAGGAGGGGATGATAGAGAGAGAGAGAGAGAGAGAGAGAGAGAGAGAGAGAGAGAAGAAGGAAAGAGGGGGTCGGCTGTTGGATGAACGCTGCAAACGTCATGCAGAGGTACGTGAGAAGCATGAGCTAGTGCTTGTGATCTGAATCACAACACATTTTCAGGACTTGTACTATCCTACGCCTCATTCTACCATTATACTGGGTAAAATGGGCTGCCCACATTAATTATAATGAAATGAAATATTCATGGATCCTGGGATGGGTGAATTTGTCTCTGGTCCAATAGGGAAAGCTCCCGCTGTAGTCGCTACTGATTTATAGAGGGATCAGCAGAGACCCACATGGGAGCAGATTTTGATAATCCATCCATCAACAAGGGAAGCCTCACAGGCTTTTTCTTATTTATGTTTAATGTATTTCATGTTTACCCTCACGTGATTACAGGGAGGAGATAAGCTCAATGTAATGAGCAGTTTACATGCTGACGACATACAGGGATGGCAGCTGGATACAAGATCAAGTCAAATCAAACCCTCAGAGTTTGACAATTTTCTTGCAAAATTATGTTTTAATACTAAATATTAATAAAGATACTATCGCTCTTGAAAACTTGTGCATACAGGGCTTTTTTTCTCACTTAACTGAAAAATCCAGATGTTTGCTTGACAGCAGGTTTGCTTTTCCATCTAGAACTCCTCCTGTATAATACAATCTCATGCAGTTATTTTACTGGATTTTCTTTCACTTTTTTTCCCTGCACACAGGAGGACCTCAAGATAATTTTAGAATTGGTGTCACACAGCTTGTCCAGCAGAGAGACTCAGACTCAGTTGCAGAGAATTCTCTCAGCCCAGCATGCCACACATACAGCAGAGTATAGTATCACAGCTGAGGTGTCGGTGGTGCTGAGTCAAACAGCAAGTTTATGTTCTTAACGGGTCACCTGGTTCGTTACTGAAAAGAGTTTCATCATTTCTACTTCCATAAATGCACCGATGACCTGGTTATCTGAACCCTTAAAAGTGAAATCTGCCCCTGAAGTTTAGCATATTTACTAAAAGGTCTCTGCAAACATGGTCTCAAAACAGAAGTGCAATCTGCAATATCAACTAAATCATTTCACTGTTAGATTATCAGTGAATGCTGCCCTTGCAGACTTTAAAAACTGCAGGCAGGCAGAGAAAACTGTGGTTTCTCACCTTTAAGCACTTAAACGACTCCAAAGAGGGTTTTAAAGGTCATTAATTAGAAGCCATGCAGTTTAAAGAGAAAAAAGGGGAAGTTTGAATGTCAACAAGAGGTGAAGAGTTATTTTTACTCGATAAGAGAAATTCACATCATGCAGTGGCAGCCCTGTAAACTCACACCCTGAACACCTCAATTAGCTCCTGAAATAGGACATCATAGTTATCCCTGTGCACAATGGAAACAGATTTAGTAGAAGAGGCCAACATCCAGCAAGCTCAGAGAAGCATGCAGCAGTCTGGTTAAGATATGTGGGATTTTATCTACCTATATTTGAGCTTACTGCTTCCTTCATTTTTATACTTCTTTCTAGCTACAATTTAAGACATAATGATGTATTATTATATACAGCAAGTCTTACAACCTGCAGTGTTTTGAACCTATGTTCATTTTAAGAAACCCCCCAAATATGAGCAGTTTTATGGCTCAAACTACATCAGTATCAGATATTAGCTCCAGAATGATCAAAACTTGGATGATACTATCTTAAAGGTTGCAAGATAAAAACCAACATGACTGAAAGACTTTAGAGAGCTTTAGAGAATGACCTTGTTGTACCTAAATTAAAGAAAATTCAGTGTTAATAAGGAGGTTAATAGGTTAATGAGTTTAATGTGAAAAGGCAGGCTATGCAATCAGAAAGGTTTTGGAATCGATGGTTCTCATTTGTATGGAAATGGTAACTTGCCCTATTGCTTTAAACTGCACGCAAAACAAACTGAAAGGGGCCAAAGACTCACTCTTGTGGTACACCTGAACTCAACTGAACCATTGGCTGTTAAGAATGACAGCAAAGGTTCTGTTTGAGGTATGAGTTCCAACTTTCACCCAGGACTGCAAACATTACAAATAAGCTGTAACTTAAAGCAGTCTTCTTTATCTGCTCTAAGTAGTCGATTAGTCACAGATGGTTCAACAACTTCCTGACAAAAAACCCTTTGAATTAGGGAAGGGAACATTATTTTAGACTTGTTAAAGGAAGTTTTACAAGGGCACAAATGTAATAATTGTCCCATGAAAGGCCATTTAGTTCTGTTTTCTGGCAGAAAAATAATTACTGGACAATCTTAACTTCACCTCACATTTAAGCAGATTTAAAAGTAACACAGAAAAATATAGTAAAATGAAGTCAAGACTGAGGATATCCCCAGTGCAGGCCTTGAAAACAGACAAGTGGTTGATAACAAGTGTATTCAAGAGAGTAGAGATGAGAGGACTCAATCTAAGGTGTGACCTTTGAAGTGAGTAACCCCTTCACAAAATGTGTGAAATTAAAGGAATCAATTGGATATGTGAAATAAGAGTTCTGGGAATAAGAGGCACAGCAGATGCAGCAATACTGTATGAGGAATGGATGAAACATATGAGATAAAAGAAGCGTAATGACGGGGCCTAAAAGGAGATACAATTACCAAAAGTAAAAAGATGACTTGATGCAGTTGGAGCAACATGGTTGTGGCTTTGAAACTCCCCAGTTTCTCCTTCCAGTCTCTTTTCTCATTCTTTAAATATGAATTTTGACTTTAAAATGAACAAAATCATTCATGATTTTAAAAATAAGGCAATGACTTTTTCCACACCGAGCCATGTTGGTCCAGATTTACTCAGGTTATCTTAGTCTGACTGCTGTTTGCTGATCTGAAACATTTAAGTGAAATGTGAAAAAAGCACAGGTCTGTAGGGGGGTGAACACTTTTCCACACCACTGTAGTATCATAGAAAATACCTAAAGGAGTGATGGAGGAACGATGACCCATTTCCTCTTATTGCAAACATCTGTGCTTCAAAATAAAATGCTTCTTTTAAAAACCACGCTCTGTGTGTGTTAACACACCTGAGTCATCCATGACTGACCTTGAGTGAGTTAAAGCAACAGATGGAGAGCAGACATGAACAAAGAGAGTCAGGAAATCAGCTTCTGGGATAAAGGAGGAAAAAATGAAGGTATTTTTATAAGTGGTAATACAAGGTGTACTGTATGTGTTCCTATATCAGAACAGCACCTAAAATAGCTGGCGTGCTATTGTTATGTGGTCTTAGAGCCTCGTGGTTGGAACTGTCTGAGCTGATAAGAGCTTTGTGTTGAATAGAGGAGAGTGGTTTTCTGTGGGAACCAACAATGAATCATTTGTTTGAGTGGCATGATGTATAGGCGGGGTCTTAAAATGTTCTCCATCTGCTGTGATGCCAAAATAATAACAGCACAGTCGATATTTTATAATTCACCCCACTGTGATCTATGGTCCTATTATAGACCCCACAGTGATTCACTGACCTGAAATGACTTCACCTAAACAGGGATGGAGCTCTGCTCTTTGAATGTATTAAATAAGATTTATGTCCCCCCTTTTTTTCTCCACGTGGTTTTAAAATTTACGAGCGATCCTGTAGTGAGGAGAGCAGAGGAGTTTCCTCCACAAAGGAGGTGTCGCTGGGTCCGCCACCACTTACCGGTTTATATCGTGAGATCATCGTGTCGGCTTCTGACTTCACAAACAATCCTCGGTTTTGTCACATCCGTCGCTTCGATGTTAAAAAACGGAAAGCGGATAAATCCTGCAAGCTGCAGCTTTTCATGTGTTCGGAGTGCGGTCGATCCCTCCGCGTCCTACTTGCGTTTGAGCGGCCGCGCGCAGGGTTGGAGGCTGGGAGCTGTCCACGGTGCTGAACCGTGGTACAGAGGAGGAAGAGGGAGGCAGATCCGTCAAGGCCACCTTTGGAATCTGTCATGGACCGGATCAGGAGGTCACGAAGACAAACAGTCCACGGACGAGCGCACGGAGCGGTTATATAAGAACGAAGTGGGATGATGTCCAACTCAAACCAACATACATGCTAAAATACACCTACACCCCCCTTTGTTCCTCCTAAAAGACCATCTTTAACTGAACGAACTCTCCAGCACCAACTACAAAGCTGCCCTTCTTCTATTTACTAACATCAGAGCAGAATTAGGAGCCTCCCCTCGTTCCAAAACTCTAAAAGGACCACTGTTGCCCCCTGTGGACACATCACTGCAACAATGGCGTCCCGTGACTGAAATCAATCGATGCAGAAATAGGTTAGAAATCATCTGAGGTTTGTTTAAAATGGAGACATTAGCTTTGTGACTGCTTTTAAACACTCCGGAACTTTGGTTAAAACAACAAATTTAATAAAATTCTCATTAACACCTAAATTAAATATTTTTACAAAGTTAAAAAAAAAAACATTCTGACAGTGCTGTGAATACGTATTTACCTCTCTTACCGATTTATTCAGTTTTTGCTTCTTTTTCGTTACATTTCAATATTTCAGATCAGCAAACAAACAAAAACCCATCTCACATTTACTAAAAACATCTATAATCCCCAAGACCTTTGGGTAAAATATTCTGGGAGCAGATAGATAAAAGTGGAACTTTCTGTGTGTCCCATTCAATCTGGAGTAAAACAAACTGGATTTCAGAAAAACATATCAACAGCCAGACATGGTGGTGGTAGTGTGATGGTCTGGAGCTGGATGGATGAAATATCCTGAAATAATCCCTGACATTTGACCTTTAACCCTCCAAAGTGACTGAATTCAAACAATTCTGTGAAGAAAAGTGGGACAAAATTCCACCAGTGTCCTGAGAGACTTGTTACTAGTCATCACAAACACTTGTTAGTAGTCGTTTCCACCAGGAGTGTCACAATTAGTTATTACTGTAGATGAAGGGGTTTTCCAAAGAGCCAGGTTGAAAATTAAGAGGGCAAATATCTTCACAGCACTGTGCATGTCATTTAGAAATGTTCAATAAAAGTAAATAAAAAGAACCCTTTGCTTTATTAGGTGTCAATTTACTCGCAAAAAATGGTAAAATAGACACAAATGCATAGAGATTAACACAATTTTTTTGTCTCCTAAAAAAGTTTTGCTGCACAAAATTAACTGCTCGTTTCGTTAAATTTCATTAACCTATAAGCAGTGTTTTAAAATAGAAGCAGAAAATCAATATGCACCACAGAACCTCGTTTTTAGTGTGGTCAGTTCTTTATTAGGCTTCAGAAAAAGAAGAAAAGAAGCTCTATTGATCACAATTTATTTAACTATCCGTTTTTATTCAGACAGATGTTAGCAGAAGATCATCGGTGCTGAAATTAGGTCAATTGAGGCTTTGTAGAAGTGAAGGAGACAACAGAAGACAAGCACATATCTATTAGAAAATCCATTGACGGAACAAGACAGACTATGAATATTAAAAGCATGCTGCTGGTTAAAATGACAACTGGTTCGGAATCAAATACAGAAAACTGAAAGCAAAAAGAGCAACTGATGCTTCTGATCTGCAGGTGAAAGAATGAGATCGTCGTCTTGATCCGGCTGGGTTTCTTGGCAGGTGAGACTAGAAGAATGTCCTGCAGGAGAAATCAGAAGAAACTATTTAAATACAAAATATTCACCCAATAAAAGCTATAAAACTATCATCTTTAGTTAACTCAACTGTTATGAAATGTTTATATTCTCATCTTAGTCACCGCACACTGACCACAACATGCAAACACACTCAGACGCAGGTGAAGAAAGTCAGGCCTAATGTAAATGTTTATTAAACTTTAATGCATTTTTGTGTTTAATTAATGCAAAGCTGACTTCTTTTAGCATTTTAATTCATACAAAGCTTACAAAAAAGTTTGAACAAAGTAGATTTTAGAACATGTAACAGTCCCGGGGGGCAACATCAATCAGAACAACTGCTGAAGGCTGGCAGGAGCTTTACAGCGTCCATAACCTGACTGTAAAAACAATGTGTGTTTATCACTCAAACGTCTCAGGTGGGTTTTCCATGGAAACACAGATAAATAGTAAATATAGCAACTGATCAGGACATGCAGACGTCGTCAGAGTTAGAAGATTTTAAATGAAATGATGGTTTTCTTCTAACTTTGCCTACATCAAACACATTTTGCAGGAGGTGCAGCCTGGAAGGGAGTGCTGTCCACAGCGTATAGCAATCTCTCACATTGATCAACCATCCTGTCTAAGTACAAAAGACTGGAGGGTCTGCAAAGGAAGTGCTTTGTTTCTGATCATTCTGGGCTCATAAACTAGTGGTGCCCTGTCAAAAATGGTACGTTGAAATTATTTGAAAGCTGCAAAAGTTTGTTTTTCCTAATTAAGAAGTATGTCAACAATACATTGAACATGCAAAATATTAATGAAAATGACAAAGTACTTGTTGTATTGTAGAACAGTAAATCTGTTTAGACAGGAGTCATAAAAATGTGTCTTAGTTTTTAAAAAATCATCAAATTCCCTGAATTGTTGTCTGCTTGTTTTCACTGCCAAGAAAGATAAATAAAGATTTCAGCCCATTATCAGCAACAAGAATGAAATATGGATGCATTCTTCAGTCATTCTTGTTGTATTTAGTCAAGTTTTATAAATGATTATGCACAAATTTGGTCTTTAGTAAAAGTCTGTGAGGGTTCACCATCAAGTTCAAATAAAAGCAAATAAAATATAATGAATTAGTAAAATGCTTAACCTTTCCTAATAATAAAAAAGTTTATTTTTTCCTACCTTAGATTAGTAAAATCTTCACATAATCTTTTTAAAAATCTGCATCAGCAGCCTTTTGTTGGCAGGAAGAATTTGAACATGACCTGCAGTCAAAGGACACAAAACCCCTCAGAGGTCTGTAAAGTGACCCAGGGCTGCACTTTGGACATTTCTGCTGTAAACAATCAACTACTGATGCTCTACACCAGGGGTCACCAACTCCAGTCCTTGAGGGCGACCATCCTGCACGTTTTACACGACCCAAACAATCTAATCACCTCCTTACCGCGCAGCGTTCTGCAGAAACCAGGTAATTAAACGGGTAAAAATCTGCAGGATGGTAGTTTTAGAGAACTGGAGTTGGTTGCTCCATCTCTGGAGACTAAACTAAAAATGCAGCAATAAAAAAAATAAAATTTCACATCAGATTACCTTGAAAAATTGACAGCCTGAAAGCTCAAGGTCTGACAGGCTGCAATTGTTGCAAAGTATGTTTTATTTCTTCCACGAAAGCAAGGTTTGAAACACAATAATTTCCATTAAAATGTTGATTTCTAACCGACAATGTCTGAATGTTCTGTTCATTTGCTATATGTCCTACTCAGATTTATTTCCTGGGAGTTTCCATGGAAAACAAGAACATCTCAAACTTTAGGGTCACTTCATGTTTTAAGCAGCAGAGTCAAAGTTTCTGGAATAAGCTGAGCTGTAACAGGAAGACATCAATCTGACAGAACAAAATACTTTGCTGTCTTTTTATTCATTCTGATTGACAGAGAGACTGTCACATGTCCTGAAGGGGGAAAAAAGGGACCCAAACCAAAACAGCCTCCACACCAAACACCCCCTCTGACGTGCAGCGAAGAAGAGGAGGGTTGAAGACTACGTTGATTACCAGCACAGGGGTGAGGTAGAAGAAGAGATGGGGCTAGTGATGGAGTTGATAGCCATGTCTGTAAAGTGTTGCACTGCCTTCAAACACCTTTCTGTTCACAGTAGGACTGACTGATGCTGCCTTAGTGCTGAATACACACACGCACACAGGTACACACGCAACAATCTGTAAACTACTCAACCAATTAATATTTCATGAGACTTATAGCTTGTCATATGATCTATGGATGCTTCACTTGAATAAAAAGCAACAGGAATGCTTACACTTCATCTTCGTAATCTTTTGGAGGCGACACAGCAATCACAACATCGATCCAGTCCTGAGAGTGGAAAGATTTCAAATGTGCATGTGACTACATCGGTGCAAAATATGAATTTACAACATTAAATCAATGAGGATTTACACCCGACTGTTGCACCCTGTAATTGTGCACATCTTTCTAAAAGCCAGGGGTCTCATTAGGAACTGGACTCGTACCCCTCCGCTGTTCCAGGCTCGAGCCAGCGAGTTTTGTCCTTCAGTCAACGTCGCATCGATCAGGATCCTCCCGTTCACAGCCATGAGCTCATCCCCAGAGACAATCCCACCTACAAACACACACATCAGAGACCGCTAACCTACAGAAATACTCGCCATAAAACAGTCAGACAATTAAACACTAATACAAATGCATAACACGCACAGTTTGGACTCTGGAGTTCTACAGCAATGCAGTTTTGGGAAAGAATAAAGACAAATAAGCTGATTCCACAGTGCATAAAGATTTTGCGGCATTAACGGTTTTTAATCGACAGCCCATGGGTCTGTATCATTAAGGTCAAAGGTGAACTAACCGTGCCGATCAGCAGCACCACCTTCATAAACAGCGGATATCACCAACTTTCCCAAAGGAGAGTCGGCTCCCCCCTCCAGAGCCAGATCCAGCTGCCCCGTCTGGAAAAGGAAACACAAACACATCAGTGACGTTTCAGAATACCACAAACCTGTAGGAAATACCTTCTTATAAATACACAGATGTATCTATGACAGAAGGGTTGTGAATACCTTTTTGATTCTCAACAACCTCACATCCCGTCCAGCTATCTGCTCTGTGGAGAACTAACAAGAAAATACTGGAGATGATAAAAAGACAAAAACATAGACCATGCACAGTGGTTTTAAAGTAGGAAGACTCTCTAAATAAACCTAGCACAAAAAGTAAGGAAGTCTGTGTTTGTTGTAACAATGCTTCTTGGCAATAAATCCTAAACTGCTGGAAAGCCTGGTTAGTTATCTAATTTGTAAGAATCATGCATCTGTGGAATGAGTAACACAGCTAAACGTGTGAGTAGCAAAGCCCAGCCTGGTGAGCCTGGAACAGTGACCAACAGCAGCAGAACTTACAGGATGTTTGGCACATTTTGGGAAGTTTCCTACCCACATGTTTAACTGTGTTGCTCACTCTACAGATAAACAATATTTACAAGTTAAAGTAATCAACCAGGCACAAATTCCCTTATGTTTTGTGCTAAATGTATGTATTTATAATGTATACATTTGTCCCCAAAAAAGATGAAAACCTACAGAGATTGGGTTTAATACCAAAGATATTACTATTTACCAGAGTTATTCACACAAAGGCCAGTTTGATTCACCTTAATAGTCATAAACGTTAATGAAATGAATGCAGGAGTCCAGTAATTAGTCACAACACAGTCACAAAGATCTAAAACACAAAGGTTTCCATGAGTCTGTCAAAAATAGAGACCATCAAGTTAGCCTACAAAGTAAATAATAGAGTGATTTGTCACTCACACATTTGTAATGAGAAAAATGAGCACAGGGGTTGCCATAGCAACCAGTTTGGTGCAACCAATTTTCTACTGATGACGAAATCATTTTCTGTTTTTTGCTTGTTTTGCTTTTAAATGGTTACATTTTTTTACCTCATATCGACCACAACTCAGATCTTAACGAGTCATTAATTAAAATATTTAAATTAATTAAAATCATGCAGTTTGTGTGGTTGTTCCTGTAAACTCTTTATATCTTTATAACTTGGTTCTGAGTAGTTTTCTGCTGGCCTTAATGTCGTCTAAAAACCAGTGAGAAGCTAAACACTTTAAAAAACACACACTAGCTGCTTCTTTAACTCGTACAGAAGCAGATCCACTACGTTTCTGCTCCTCATCAGATCTAAAAGCCGTTCGATGTCTCTCATTTCTATTTTGCAGCATTTTTTTTCCTGCATTTTCTGGAGCACAAACACATGCAAGCATACAATACCATGGAGTAGGGATCAAAGTCGTCCACATATTTCTGAAATCCCTGAAACAAAACCAACATGCAGTTTATTCAAACCGATCAATAAGTAAGCAGAAAGTTAATGAACTGAACATCAAGTAAACATGAACAAGAGATCAGATTTCCTTTGACAACCAGCTCGATGCTAAAGGTTAAATGCAGCCTTGAATAAAGAAAGCATCAAATCAAATGATAGCAAACACGGCCATAAAAAACCATGCATTGTAAAATTAAATGCATCTTAAATAAACAGCCTTCTGGTTCTCTCACAACACAGCGCACTGACATGGGTGAACGGGTCGATTACAAATATTTAAAGGTTTAAAATTTTAGATTTAGAATCCTCTTACTAGTAAAAACACAGAACTGCCCTCAGCTGTGACGCCACAACAGCGTGGCACGCATTCCCACACTAAACAACATGTTCACTGGCACGACTGTCGGCTCCAAATCGATGAAAACGCAGCCATGCATGAACAACTCAATCAAAAGGCAGCGATGCAGCAAACACAGAAGAAACATGAAAAAAAAAGAGGGAGAAAGCCATCACTGAGCTTCCAGTCCACCACGAGTAATCCTGATGTGAGACAAGCAAAAAAATAATAATAACGGGGGGAAAAAGCACTCAAGATTAATGAAAAGGGCAGAGAGGAGGAAACAAGGTGACTCAAATTACTTGTCGTTTGGTGTTTGATTTAAAAGATGAGTTGAACGGAACCATTCGTTTCAGCATCTCTGGAGGCTGAAACACAAGATCGGGGGGCTGCTTTCAGAAGATATGCAGGAGAAAACTTAAAAAATAAAGACAAGGACAGGCCTCTCTTCTAAATAACCCACATGAAACACAAAGTCTGACTGAACCAGTTCAACCACTCAGAGCAACATGACGGCTCATCTTCCTGAACACGTCTCCAATTCGTCTGCAACAATTATTTTCATGGTCAATTATTCTAATCTGGGTTAGAGCTCCTCTCATTTATTATTTTAACATAATAAAATCCAAACATGTCCTAAATACACAGAAAGAAGCTGGATTCTTTCATTCCCAGTTTTTTAAATTTAGCTTTGAATCTACATGAAACAGAAGCATCATTAGTAACCAACTATGCGCAATTAACATCAGGCTTATCTGCTGGCACCCTTATCATCAAACTGGCAGGGGACCTTGACAGTAGGAGAGTAAAAGGGAGTTTTTGCAATGCATTCTGCAGCTGCTACAATTAGCTCTGCTTTGTATTTATGCCTGTTTTACCTCTTTTTGCAGAGGTAGAAGCCTGTGGTGGTACTAATCAACTAATATAAAGAAAATACAGCTTTTAAAATAGATAATTTGTTCATTTTAATTAGAGTTTCCAAAGGAAACCAGAACTGATTGTATAAAAACAACAGATTGTGAAGAGTCTGAGAAACTCCTAGAGCTAAAATAAGAAGCGACTGATGCCATAATGTGTCAAGATGTTTGCTTTTTTTGTTGAGCATGGACAGAAGAGTGCAGCGTGTCGTGTTTCATACCAGGCCATCAGAGCGGACAGCAGATCTGAGCGGGTCTGGTCGGTTAGTCTGCGTCTGGGGCAGCATGACGGGCTTTGACATGACAGGGGCCATCTGACGTCTCTGGTTGGGGGGACTGGGAGCCAGTTGCTATTGGTGGAAGACCATGTTTCCAAGCAACAAATTTACAAAGCTCGTCAACTGGTTCCAAAAAAAGCACGAGGTTGACATGATTTCCACAAAACGAGGCTCACCAGCTGACTGCTTGAATTGGAAATGCGACTGGCATGGGAGGTATTTCTCATCACCTGGAAAATGCAATTTATCTTTCAGCTTTCTTGCAACACAAGGAACGGTGCTAGAAATGTCAGAGCAGCACAGTCAGAACCCTGTTCATTTTCTCAGCTATCACAGCAAGACATCCATCTAGAAGTGTCTGAAAGCTACACCTCCAAAAAAAAACTGTTAAAAATGGGATCACACACTTTAAAACACACACACCTCTTGCACACCACACAACGTGCAACATCCCACTCACTTTGACAAACAGCAGCATCTTCAGTCATGCCAATACTACTTTTTTTTTTCACTTTATGCATAAAACACTCCAAAACCCAACATGTACACAAACCTTTGCTCTGCAGCATTTTTAAGAGCATTTCTATTAAAAATATATAAAGTCTCCACACAAGAAGAGGAAAAAAACAAACGTCTACAGATGAAAGAGAAAGCATCATGCTTCTCACACGAGAAAGGGTGAAGAAATCAAACCTTAGGGCTGGGAGGGTAGGACATTTCACTGGTGTTGGAGGAATAAATCCCCCCTCTGGGGAGATACCCGCCTGCCTCCCACTCGCTCCTGCTGGGCTCTGGAGGACTGGGAGGACGTTGGAGGTGATGGTGCTGGCGGTACCCACCATGGGAGCCTGCACTTTCCTCAAAGTGCTGCGGAGGAGGGGGAGGAGGGGGCGGCGGTGGTGGTGGAGGAGGAGGGGGCGGCGGAGGTGGAGGGTGCGGGGCGGGCTGAGGAGACGAAGGGGGTCGGGAGGACTGAGAGGGTAGAGGTTTGTGGGAGGAAGGCAGGCGAGGAGGTTGTGGGGGAGGCCTGCGCCCCCTGCTGGTGACAATAGATGAAGTGTGGGAGGCTTTCCTGCTGCTGGGTGGGGAAGAACGGCGGCGCTGCGGAGACACTCGAGGTGAAGGAGGGGAGTAGTTAGGGATGGTCGGGTTCAGCCTGGGCGAGGGTGGCGGGCGAGGTAAGGGAGGCGGGGGATGGTTAGTGCTGGGCTGAGTGGGGGACAGTTTTTTAAGAGGTCCCCTCAGGCTCGGGTCCACATCGTCCAGGTTTATGTCGTCCAGATCAGTGGTGGCGAGGTGGAGGCCGCCGGGGAAACGCTTCACCCTCGGCTCAGAGGCAGGAGAGAGGGGCGGGGAGAGCTTCAGCCCAAAAACAACAAAATATTTTAAAAGTCAAATGTTTAGAAATTGTGCTTCTGAAAATATATGCATGTAAAAATATAAAAACATCTCTACAGTAGTGTTTGCAAATTTCAAAGTTTGAAGAGAAAATGTTGCTCAGGTTTTATAACCATGATGACAAACTCTAAACTCTTTCTGGAATAAAAAAAATAACATTTTCACAAACTTAGGGTTAACTAACTCCAAGTTCCCACATACCCACTCCCTGGAATGCCCCTCTGACAGAATATTTTAGGTAAAACAAACTGTGAAGGAGCTCTGAGTATACTGAGGCTCTAACAGATGAGGTGGGACTCGGTACCTCTGGAGTTTCAGTCTCCACACATGAGATCTGCTCCAACCGAGTCTGACATAGACGCTCCACCCAGTGTTGAACTTTCTCTGACTCCTCCAGGTCTTCTCTCTCCGTCTCTGAAACCTGGTGCGGAGGTGAAGCCGGGCAGCACAAGCCCACAGGAGTCAACCCTTCACACAAGCTCAAATACTAGGAATCTGTTAAACGGCTCATTTTCATACCTCCTGAACCAGCCGATTGATCTTAAGCTGCTTCTCCCGCTCGTACATCTCTTCTTTCTCTTTGGCGAGTTTCAGCTCAAACTCCATCTCCTTCTTGTTTTTTCTCAGCTCCTGCAGCGTGTCCGTGTTTGACACCTTCTTCTTTTTCTTCTTCTTCTCTCCTTTCTGAGGTGTCACCAATCAGTATAAAATAAAAGGTGAACTAAACGCCAATGCAAGTCACACAGAACGACGTGCAGAAACTACAGAGTAATAAAACCTCAGAAAACCAAGTTACATTTTGTGAGCAACACGTGAGTAATAAACGGTAAACTCTCAGCACACCTCAGACCACACAAACAGCACGCAGTACCTTGCGTAGTGATGGCAGTTTCCCCTCATATCGATAAAACCAGCCAAACGCTACGGATGTAGACAAACACAGACATCTCTTAAACATCATCTCAAGCAAAAACAACTTTTAAAACCAATCACAGCAAAGCCCATCCTTTAAAAATGAAATGCAAGACATAAATAAAAACCACAACGCAGAAAAATCTGATCAAGCCCCTTATTCAGGATGAAACGGTAACACAAAATGATGCACACTGCATTTCAGATGATGCAGCTGATGCTGAAGTCAAGCCACGAGCAGGAATCCCTGGTCTGTCATTGACTTTCAGCAGCATCTGTCAACCAAAGCTTTAACGTCTACTCCCCTGGTCTCATTACTGTTGTCAAAGGAAATCTACCCCTCGTCTTTAGTGGGTGTTGATTCGCAGATATCTTTGTGCAACAGCTGCCACAATATCAGCTGAAACTCCAAACTCACTTGTCTGCTCTGCTCATCCTCCTCCTCCCCTGTGAAGGAGCTGGCCTTGTCGACTTTAGAGGAAAGCAGTGGAAAAACAGCACCGCAATCAGCAGAAACGGAGGAAGAAACGGAAAGCATGCAGATGAGAACACACTTTATGGTTTTAGAAAAGAGGCAATTTCAGGAAACAAGGAATTCGTGCATTTAAGGAGTTTTTCATACGTGAACTCTTGGTTTTCTGAGCCGGGGCGGTTTTCATCTCAGGAGGGGCGGGAGAGGGGCTCTTTCTAGAGCGCTGGGGGCTCTTCGGCCTGTCTTTGGATCCCCAGTCCTCCTCCCAGTCTCTGTTGTGTTTCCTCTCTACAGACTCAATCCTACAAGAGAGCATATTTCATCAACCATAAAACAATATTGAGTTTGCCACTAAATCTGATATAAATGATGTACTTTTCCATCTCTTTCTTATAACGCTCCTCTTCCTCTGCAACCTTCTGAGAGATCTCCATTTTCCTCCTGCAAAATGCACCATAAACTTACAGGTCAGGGCATAAATCTCTCTGCACACAAGGTTAAAGATGCAAAACATATTACCTTAATCCAGTTTATATTTGCAAATAAATGAATGAGAGACTGTCAACCCTAACAGGACATGAAGTCGTTTTATTGATCTCTCAATCTTGTCTTTAAAGCACTGACAATTTCTCCTGGATTTAAAAAAGCCTAAGAACTCCATATTATTTAGTGATGTGAGCATTAATATGTGATGATGTAACAGCAGATTAATACAGAAGGAAAAATTTTTATTTTTCCTGTATTTGTGCATCATTTTTTTTTGCTTTTTGTCAAGTTAATTCTGCACTGATCTGAATGCATTTTACAGATTTGATCCACAAATAAAACTTGAGAATTCACTCCCCATAAATCCAGTTAAAGGAAGAGTTTAAACACATTAAAATGATTGTCATGACTGGGTACTTTTACCTGCAGGTTGTGCAACAATATCTTTAGGAATCAGAACAAAACAGTTAGAGAAAAGTTTGAGACAACAACCTTGAATGTCGGCTTTCTGTCCCTCACGTCACACCACACTAGATATTTCTCTTGTCAAGACAACGCCAATTAGGAGTCTTGTAGTTCACTCACTGTCTCTCCTTCTCCTGCTGCTCTTTAATGATTTTGTTGGTCTCCATTGCGACCCTCTTCTGATGCATCAGCTCCTGCCGGTCCAGCTCCCGACGGGCCTCTGCCGCCAGACGCTCCTCATCTGTCATGAACAGCTCACTTCCCTGAGAGAGTCATGGGAGACACAGATGATAGTCAGAGAACGGCGTCATGTAGGGCAGGGGTTCTCAAACTGGAAGTCCAAACTGGCTTTTCATAACAGGGAGAGAAGGGAGATGTCAGGTTCTGTCATGAGGGATCTACAAAGCCTCATTCGTAGCAGGAGATCCACAACAAATTAATTACATAGATCAAGAGTCAGTTTAGGTGTCAAATCACTCTTACCTACTGTAATTGCCAGAAATCTACTTGGAGATGCTCTAAAAACATCTCGTCTTAATTCTACCTTAAGAAGATGCTTGGAAATGCCCTTCTCCTAAAACCAAAGAAAAATCTATAGAAGTAATGACGCTTGTTAGCTGTCTCTACTAATGACAAACTTTAGCTCCAGGTATTGATCTTGTGATCATGTCACCTGCTGGTCTGCTAACGCTTTCTTTGGATTCAGCTGATTGGGCTGATTAGAGAAGGGAGCTGCAGAAACCTTCAGACTAGAAAACCTCGACACCACGCAAACCCTTTTCTCTCCTGCTAGTGGCGGCATCTTCCTCACAATCAGCCAAGTTATAAAGGTCCAATTACTTTTCCATCTTGCAGTGGGTATTTTATTGATTACTGAGTTTTCTGTTCAACTTAATTATGTCGAGTTTAAAGTTTGAGCAATAAAGAAAATGTTTTCCTTAATTAAAGTGCTATTTAGTGAAGGCAGCAAGAAATCAATTGTAAACTTTTATACAAAGAAATGCATGTGGTCAATTATTTAAGCATTTATTATTTTGTTCACAATTCTGTAATAATGTTCTGTCTCTTTTCATGCTCTGCAGTTTTGAAAAACATGCAGTTCAGTCACGAACATTGTGCTAAGACGTGGTGTGTCATATGACAGAAAAATCTGTAAAAAACTGAAATTTCCCATAAGCAACAATGGGGTTTGGACAAAACGTGTAAGAAAACCTCACACGCTTTCAAGCTCTATGGCTCAGATAGACGTCACAGTAAAAACATCGTTTAAAGTTTAAGCTGGTCACAGAAAGTTGGACTTCACATTTTGTTATCTTTAATGGTTTTTACCCAATCACAGTTGAAGTTTATGATTTTCCACTGAATGTTCGACTGACAGTTAAAATGTCTAAAAATTTCTAATCTTTTGCAAATAATCTATTTTTACCCTCACAACTTTTTAAGTTTACTTACAAATTATACCGTACTGGTCCGACAGCAGGACGACCCTGAATATAAGGCAACCCCACTTTTTCCTAAATGCACTTTTTGGAAAAAAAGGCTTTTTGACAACAAAATTTCATGTTTTATAAAAAACTTACATTCAACCACATTCAAAATTAAACACTTTATGACATACATCATAAACTGGTCTATTAGTTTCTCTGAACCGCCGGTGTTATGCTGAGATTTGCATGCTCCATCGCAGCCAGATTACCCCACACCCAGTTTTAAGACCACAGTTAGCTTTAGGGCGACTGCTAGCATTTTAGAGGCATTCTTTTTCCTGACATCACACTCTGACACGTAGCATTTCTTAGCTGTTAGAGTTGTTTGTTGACTCGCTGCTTTTATCATCATGAGATTTGCATAAAAATGTCTCCTTCTCTGCTGTTACCATATTGACCTAATGAAACACTGTCAGCAGCTTTAACATTTCTTTAATCTTGGTTCCATTTATACTTCTTCTTATACGGATTTTTTTCAGCTTAGATTATTAACAAGTTGATGTTGGACTTTCAGGCACTAGCTGCATTGGCACCCTTAAAACTATTCTAGTTAATTCATGTACATGAATTCTAAATCTGTATTAAATACATCAGAATGTTTATGTGCTCAGAGTATTTGGCCCCAGCCATCTTTATATATGTGGAGAGGGTTTTTGTTATTGTTGCAAAGAACACTATTTGTCACATACAAGCAGCAGAAGACTGGTTACAGAAAACATCGCTCACTTTAAATGATGACCGAACAATGACAAGATAAATGCATCAGATCCAGGAAGACAATGAAAACACTGAGCTGCTCGTCTCTTGTTGACTCTCAGATAATCTTTGGAGGGACTTGACTGAGGATAAATGTTGCTCCTGCAGACAGTTTTCTGAGACACAGACTCGATAAAGTGATGCATTCATAACAATGAGGAGCATTATTCAATGCAAAGGAGAAGAGGGAGATGTTTGTGTTCCTGCATCAATGACAGATGCTCCATAAGCTGATTTATGTCCTGACAGAAGACACATTTAGGCCAGTAAAGCAGTTTTACCTGAATTTCAGATTTATCTGCAATTAGATTTTATACTCTAACGCTATTAAAATAAATAGAACTTTTCCAGATTATCATTTAATGGGCTGTCTGCCTCAGTAATAACTCATCAATAGTAGCATCTGAGCACCTTGTTGTTGTTTATGTTGCACATGAGATTAAAGTATAAAACATAACAGATGTTTAGCTTACAGCTCCTGTCAGAACGGTGATGGTCAGACTCCTGCTGCTCTTCAGGACTTTCACAGCCTGGAAATATAAAGAACACAAATAATGACCTCAATTTAAGAGAAGCAATAAAAACAGTTATTCATTGATTGTTTCTTTAAAAGACTGCTCGATAACCTGTGGGGAGTACGTTTATGTGTTTACTGTAAATTACCCTTAAAGTTAGCTATATAGGGATTATTCTGTATAATGTTACTACTTTCTATTAGACCAAAGAAGGATCTTGGCTGGTTAAATACTAATTAGAGTATAAGGTTGTGGCCATCTTGAATTGGAATGACTTCAAACATGCAATAATTATATCCCGAGTTTCATTAAAATTGGATATTTTGCTAAACATTTGCTAATTATCGGCGACAGGTGATAATTAGACTAAAGATTCACCTCGTTGTGGTCCACGGTGGTGAAATCCACTCCGTTCACCTCCACAATCTGGTCTCCCATCTACAGTTGGTATGAATCAAATGCACATTTTACAGAAGGTTCTTTTGCATCTTTTATATAGGCTTTTAAAAAAAGATCACCTCAAGTCCGACTTCTGCAGAGAGGGAGCCTGGCTTGACGTTGCTGATGTAAATACCAGGTTTCTGCGTAGGACCGCTAGAGATGCTGATGCCCATACCCTTAGTACCCACAAGGCTGAGGAAAACCTTCTTCTCCTTGATCTCCTTCCCACCAATAGAAGCCAAGCCAGCTACGCTGCTTCTCCTCTCCTGAAGATGTAAAGAAGAAGAAGAAACTCGATAAGTCTATGAGCTAAAGCCATGAAGAAAAAGAGAATAGATCAACCTCCTACCCCTGACTCAGACACGAACTGATCCACAAACTGCCACTTCAGAGGTTCATCAGATGAGCTGGATAAGATAAATAATCAGCAATAAGAGGCGTGTTAATCTAATGCTGCAAGAGGAAATCTAAAAACAGTATCTTACCTTTTAACTGGGATCATCCCTACATCTGCATGGAAAGAAATGCATGATAAATAATAACACAACTGATAATGATTTAAACCTATTTATAGGGGGGTTTTTTTGTTGCTGTAAAATGAGTTTGACGTACGCCGAACTTTGAGTGACACAATCTTCTTGGTCTTAATGAGACTGATGACTTCCTCGTGGATACAGGAGGCGATGGAGTAGCCGTTGATGCGCACGATCTCATCCCCCACCTACAAATCAACACAGAGACGACACTTTCAATTTCAATACATCCATCAAAGCCTGAGGTGGCGTTTCATTTAATTCAACATTTACATTCTTGTTTGCTGAACACAATGTGATTCAGGGGCTCTATTTCAGGTGACACTGTATTGATTTGCAGTTGGTTTACATTTCTGTTCTCCAGAACGCTGAGAGCGACGCACTGAGGAGACGATGGGATGAAATATTGACCACCTCCTTCTGCTCGGAGCTCAAGATTCACTTTCCTGCTTCAGTCTATCATTTCTGCTTGAATAATGGAAGGACACATTTGTTTTCCAGGTACTCCAGCTTCTTCCCAAAGTCCAAAAACCTTGCATGTTAGTAAATAGGAGCATTCAGGGTTTTTTAACATATTCTATAATGAAACTCAGCCATATCCAGAAGCTGAAGTTCATTTTAGGCACATGTTTATTGCATGTCTTGAAGCCAGAATTTGTGAAGTAGAAACGCAATCCTGAAAGTCCCTCTTACTCCCACACACACAATCATGGTGGGTTTTTAGGCATCAAAGAACAATTAAAGCTGCATTTGTTAGAAAATGAATGTCTAAAAGTTTCTTATAATTTACAATTTGTACTGAAACCAGCCACTAGGGGGTGTTTCAGCTCCTTTGGACTTCAACTTCAGCGTCGCAATCTAGTTTTGTGCATGTACAGGAGGAACAGGCGTTTCCTTTAAATCCTGTGAATTTAGAGGAAACAAGCATGCTCCAAAAGCATTAAAACAGAATGTATGAAAAGATGCTGCAGAAAACTGGGAAACATGCTTCTGGAAAATTATATATTTTTCATTTCTAATAAGTCTGTTGTCCTAATCATAGAGTTCAAGTCATCAATCAAACAAGATGTTCAGATTGTGAGCATTTAGAGTTTAGACAAAAACAACGCACATCCTGTCACAACCTCCTCTAGATCTAGGAGTTTAGGAGGTCTAACAAGGAGCTGGAGGAAACCAGTGGACGATTTTAACAAAAAGATTTTTATTTTTAACCCCCGCAGGAGAAATTTTATGTGTAATACAATAACAAAAAGAGGAGCTATTAAACTAAGGTAAATAACAAAAATAAGGAGCTCTATAATATTTAATAAATAACGATCTAAAAACGCTGGAGGAAAAACCTCTGGGAAAAATAAATGGTTTAAAGTAACTAAAGGAGAGAATAAATACTGAGGTTGTTTCTATAATAAAAGGCTCACAAAACAAATCAGACTTTTAACAGACCCTGTGAACCTGAAACAACAAACAAAACAACACAACAACGCTACTACTAATATGTTCTAATTAACACTAAGAGAACTATTTTTCAGTCGCTCCTTGATGAGCGGATGAGTCGCAGCCGTGCCGCTCTCCGTGGTGTTGAACCTAAGGTGACAGGCGGCAGCAGCAGGAGAGGACAAGGAGGTAACAAATCTCTCACAGGGGGCGACAGACCAGGAGACGTAACACACCCCACATTTCTCCAAGGCAGAAGGCCCCGCCCATTCTGAGCCCGGGTCTGCTTCCTGTTAAAAGGGAGTCACTCCTTCCCACTGTTTCAAGCTTTCGCTCAACCCTGAACACTAAAAGATCAGCAGCTTTAAATCAGTTACTATTACTCAATAATTTTTTAACTATAATGCAAATTAACAAATTCTTAGACCATTCAGATCTACAGGAATAGAGATGCTTTCAGCCTGATCTGCATAAATGTATAAATGTACATGTGTTTTCAGATTTATGTTTGAAATTTTTGGAAAGTCTGAGAATTGCAGGTCTACCAGATACGAATGCTCAGCAGGAGTTTAACAAACATGATGCTGACCCCATCTAGTGGATCTTAATAGGACTCTGAGGAGCAACGAGCCTCACAAAACAGGAAATAAATCAAAAATGTGATTTACTGAAGAGTGGCTGGTAGAACAAAATATTCTATATTCAGGTTTAATTTAAAACTGTGGGATTAGTTTTGTGAAAAAATAAGAATATGTTTTAGCATGAAAACTAAATTGTACACACCTGAAGTCCAACATTATCAGCTTGTCCATCTTTGACTATCTGTGAAATGTAGAGTCCACTTCCAAATTCTAGTCCTCCTCGGACGCTGAGACCCAGACCATCACGGAGCGATCGGTCCAAACGCACCTCTTTAAGCTTCCTAAATCAAAAACATTAAATAAAAGAGCAAGATTGTGAGCTACGGAGAATTTCAGTAAATGAAACATGTGACTGACGGTAGGAAGACGAGTGAAATATCCGTCTAGACTCACCGTGACCTCTTGGGGGTGAGCTGGTCGTATTCTACCTGGTGTTTGAGTGGGATGAGAGGTCGGATAGCGTCGAACAAAGGAAGTCGCTTTGGTTCGTTGATCACCAGCTTCAGGTCCCCCACCAACACCGGCAAATCCATCGACCTGAGAGAGAGAGAGAGAGAGAGAGAGAGAGAGAGAGAGAGAGAGCGACAGATTTTACATTTACACCAGCTAACACCATCTACTACTCCAGATAGACAGGAAAGAATAAGACTGGCGAGGACAAACATTTAAAAGTGGAATACGAAGCATCGTTTTTAAAAGAATTAGGATATATATTTACTAAATTTCTGTTACATAATGAAACTGAGAATAAATGAAGCAACTATACATAAAAACGACACCCTAAAACCAAATATTACCTTTTAATTATTTAATTACAGACTAGGGGTTCAAATATTGGCCCTTAAAGGATCCTCTCAATGAAAGTAATAACATCTTAGGGCAGCGGTCTGCAACCTGCAGCCTGGAGCCACATGCAGGTCTTCAGCTAAGGATGACAAAAACTTGAGTTGCGCCATTTTTGCAGTTTTTCTGTCCAAATTTTTGCAATAAGTGCATGGAGCCTCCAGAGCACAATAACTAATTATGCAAATAGGTTGCTTCCCATTTTTTAGTACTAGGAAAAGCTACAAACACTTTTCTCCAAAAACGTATAAATCAGTGATTATTTTTATTGTTTGGTTATTGGTTTAACCTGCTTGTTTCTTTGTTTTATGCAACCTTCTGACATACAGGGCGATTTCACTTCATATCTACCAGAAAACTAACATTTTCCTACATATATGAACCAAACTGCTTTTAAAATCGCTGCACATCTATTCATATTCACTACACTTTAAAGTATCAGACCATGACAGTATACAACAAGTTATTGTTAGAACAAAATTAAATAAATGTACATTAAAGGTTTGGACCTGGAGCTGAAATAGCTCTACATTAAATGAACAAGGAAGTGTCATTTTCTTATATAAAAATAAAATGTATTGCTTTTTGGTTGACGCATAAAAATATAAAAAGAAAAAATATTGGAACATAAACATAAGGGTCAAGTCAATTTAGTAGCTCAATACAAGTTAAATTTAGAAAAAAGAACAAGCATAAAATTACACGCTGATGGAAAATATAATCCAATCTTTTCTATGTTGCAATTTCGAGGAAAACAAAAGCAACTAGAAGAGCAACAAAAGCAGCAAAATAAGAGCTACTGTCTGCGAGGCCCCCTTGTTGAATTATTCATACGAGTCATTTCAGCCTCATTTGGACGACGAACATGAAAAGAGCTTTTGTTGATAACTGGCCAAGCTTGTCAGAGCATAGTGGAAATGGATCAGAGGTTTAACCAGTAAGGCTACAGGGCTCTGTTCCTGCACAGAGATTAACTGAAACCTAGAAGACTTTTAGCCTCCCTGACCTATAAAGAGCACCAACCTACAGATTTCTAAATCCCCAGGTTGCTTAAAAAACAGAAACACGATGAAAAAGAGCAAATTTAACCTGGACATTGATTTAAATTATCACAAAATTTTAAAAGTCTAATCATTACATCCCCTTAAAAGTTACTGCTCCAAAAAGATATTGTTTAATGACACAATCTATTAAATAACCATTAAATTACCGGGAGTGAATAACACGCACTACAACTACCTGAGGAGTGACAGACGGTACTTACTGATGATACATGCGGAGGACATCATACAGGTAATCCTTCTCTGCCTCATTTTCAATCAGCAGCTCCACCTGCAAGATAACAGAAACATCTGGTGCCATCTTTCCTCTGTCAGCTCAGCATCATCCCACGCTCCCGTCCTGCGGTCCTGTCATCACCACTGGCTTTACCTGTGTGTGAGTCTGGAACCATACAAACCTGGTGACGGCTCAGGTGGAGCAGGACGGTTTTGAGGAACCGCTTCGGCCAATCTCTGATACACATCTCCTGCTGTTGTTCCAAACAGTGTCTGTCACAAACTCAGTTATAATTTAAATTTAAAGAGGGGGGGTTTGAGGCTTGGTTTTAGGATGAGCTGTGGGCTGAGGAGTAAGGAGGTGCCCTTCTCTAAGTATCAAACCTCTGGGAACGAATAAAGCCAAGAGATGAGGAGAGGCAGCTGTAGTGTCACCTTACATCTCAGACGCAGACATGACACGAGCACACAACTCATCTTAAGCTGAGTTTTAAACCCCAAGAAGTCGAGTACAAACTTCTGATGTGACTGTATGATTTTATTATGAGGTTAAAGTAAATGCTGAATGACAATGGGTGTGTGCCAAATAGACTTTATGACCGTCATAAATGGCTGCTGTTTTCTCCTCCCAGGGAATGGACTTTAGCACCATAAAAGAACTAGATTGGAATGAACTCATTAAAGCATTTTGAAAAGCAAAAAAGTGTTTGGAATTCATGTTTGGAGCAGAAATAATGTGTGCAAAAAGACACAAGGCCTGACTGTGGAGAGTCCTCCCCACAGCTTCTAATTAAACCCATAAATTGTGCCATCTCTTCTGCTCAGCTGCTCATATCTGACACATCATCTAATGCTAAGTTGCCCTTTGTGAAGACAATATGGACCCCTGCTTGACAATGAGCAGCACAGATGGCTGTGTGGTGATCCCTGAATGCTCTGAGGCTGAAAATGCTCTGAACATATCAAGTTCCCTTCCTTGATAATCATTAGCTCTTTGTCACCTTTTAAAGACCTGGCTGAATATGGAAATGAGCCAACACCAAGTAAAATCAGAGGTTAAATTGTGCTTTACTTTAAATATTTTATAGATATAATTACAAAGTGTCATTTCATTATTATATTAGTCTATATATATAAGGCTGGATGAAAGAGAAGTACCAGTAATGCCTTATTTTTAATCTTAAAGAGAAAAAAGATCAACTCAAAAAACGTTAGGAACTAAAGCCTAAAATAGATTTTAATGTATGTTATACTTAAGACCGTAGAAAAGAAGAAAATACAGTATTATAACATGAACTATGTTTCCATTTATGTTAGAATGATGTCACACCTGTCTACTAAACCCACAGGATTTTGAACTTTAACAAAGGATACATGTCAGGACAAAACAGTTTTTCTTTTCGATACACCATTAGGGTTTTTAAACCGTTGTGTTATATTTATTTTTACCAATTTCGGTAGCCAGCCAGGCCTCAGTCTGACCGCGCAACATCCACCAGGTGAGACACCTGAGCCTGGCGCGTGACAGCCAGGCAGGCGAAGGCTCGCTCTAAAAGACGTTCAAATATAAAAACCGGGGGGAAATTAAACATTTATCGTCTTACCTTGTGCCTAAATTCCCGAGCAACTTTTCGCTCCATAGCTGAGAGAGACGGAACGTGAGACCTGAGAGGTGAAGTTTCACCGGGTCAGTGCGTCAAGTTCTACGAAACACTCACTTCCGGTATAATTTACGCGTTAAAAAAGGCCATATGTGTTCTTTGAAACAAATTTAAAATAATTGATTAGATTATATTTCATACAGACAGCTGTTCAATCATTTAAAATTCTGATTTCAGACTTGTTTTTTCTCTCATTTTTAATCGTTTGTCTTATTTTGAAAGGACACGCATTTAACGTGTGTTTAACAGCAAACTTAACTAGTGGGCTTGTTCGAGATGAACTGCGCCTCGCCTGGAGAACAGACGAGAGCAGGCGGACGCAGCACGGGGCGTGACCAAAAGTCTGCTTTTAAGTCGGACAGATTTTCCTAAATGTAGCTGGTGGGTGATGATAAGGCTGAAGATATCGCGTTAATGTCCGTAATAGCAGATGACGTTCCTTTTTTTCCCCAAAAAATCTTTATTTGAAGTTCAAAGTATTTCAAAACAAATTCAAGAGTGAACAAGTATCAACAACACTAAAGTAATAAAATAATAGACATATATCCAGAGAGATCAGATCAGTCAAAGAAAATAAACAAGATGGTGCTCTGTACTAAATGATCTGATTATAAAAATCAGACAGTAGTTTTATTAGAACTTTGTAGAAAATGGAAACAGTTCCTACTGAAAACTCTTTGAAACAAATCACATTTCTCACTGTGGCCTTTATAGTTGACATCATCAACGTTGCATGTATTTACAATATAAAAAATAACATTTCGCATTCTGCCACAGGATGTTTGGATCAAAACGTGAACCAATCAGATCTGAGATCAGGTGAGAGCCAGGCGTTTCCCATCATGCCCTCGGTTTTGCAGTCGGTGGAGAGCAACTGCAGCGTCTTGCTCCAAAATCTGCGTCTGCCTTGATCTCACGAGGTTATCGTTGCCTACGTAGGCATGACATCAGAGCAAGTCGGCGTCAAGTCGGACAGAAATCTAACCGGCATGCACTGGGCGCCGATCACCGGTGATCGGATCTGCGCAGAACTGGCTAATCTCGAACGTACCTAATGTTTCGATAGTTCCGGTGTTATGCCAATTAAAATGATGATCCACTGGCAAAAAATTTTTTACAAATCAAACTGACCCAGTTTTCTTTCTTTACAATGAGACAATGCGACTGGAAAATAAAGGATTTTGTTTTGTTTAGGGGACAAGATGAAAGCATAAAGAGTCTTTTTCACCACAACTTTAAAATGATTAATCACACTGAATTTAACTCCAGAACGACTTATCATTCTATATACATGTTTTTTACAAGTCGAATTAAAAATGAACAGAGATCAGCTGGTCCACTGCTGCAGTCAGAACCACATAGAGCTTAACCCGCTCAAATGATGGGGGTGGACTTCCAGAGAACACCCCCTTCACTCCCCTGTTCACCATCCTCAACACCACCTTGCCTACTATGAACCAGTTCCAGTTCCTAGGAACCACCCTTTCTCAGGACCTGAGATGAACCTCACACATAGGAAGATGACCCAGCAGGGACTTTACTTTCTGCAGCAACTGCAGATCAACCTCCCAAAGGAGCTACTGGTCATCTTCTGCCATTATTCAGTCTGTGCATCCATCACTGTGTGGTTTGGCTCAAACACAAAATAGGACAGGTCCAGACTGCAAAGAATAATCAGGTCCGCAGAGAGGATCATCAGGGCTGATCTTCCCTCCTCCATGCAAGACTTGTACAGGTCTAGGGTCTGGAAAAAGGCAGCTAACATTTCTGCAAAACCCACACACCCTGCTCACCCAAAAAAAAAAAAAAAAAAACGTGCCTTCATACAGATACATTGTTGTGTCTGTCTATCTTTTATTATTTTATCCATCCATCTTCTGTGGCCGCTTATTCCTCCACAGAGGGTCGCGGGGGAGCTGGTGCCTATCTCCAGCGGTCAAGAGGCGAGAGGCGGGGGACACCCTGGACGGATCGCCAGTCCATCGCAGGGCCACACAGAGACGAACGAAACAAACAACCACACACCCACTCACACCTAAGGACAATTTACCAGCCCAATTTAGCCTGACAGTCACGTTTTTGGCCTGTGGGAGGAAACCGGAGTACCCGGAGAAAACCCACGCATGTGGGTTTCCCATGTCTTCCCATGTGCATGGGAAGAACGTGCAAACTCCACGCAGAGAGGCTGCAGAGCCGGGACGCGAACCCACGACCTCCTTGCTGCGAGGCAACAGTGCTAACCAACTGCGCCACCATGCAGCCCTTTTTTATTTTATTTATTTATTTTTTATTTATTTATTTTTTATTTTATTTTATTTCTTTTCTATCCTTGCTGTGAATACGTAAAAAAATAAGTACAATTTTGGTAAATATAGCTGATTCTAACTTTTATAACACATTTCAGAGTTGCACAGCCAGCCGCTAGGGGGAAGTATAACTTCCTTGTCCCAGTTGACCGAGGCATAAACATCCGGAATTTCAAAATCCGTTGCTCAGACCGACCAAACATCTCGGACTGGAAACACGTTGTTTGGTTTGTTGAAATAGATTAATGCTATACAGACGAAATAATTAGAGATGAGTGTACTGCAGTATGTTAATTAACTTTTGAATGCTGACTTTATTTTGCTTAAATACTATTTAAACTGACGTTACACTTTATTTTGAATCAAGGCGAACCTGCTGTAAATGTGTTGGTTTGCTAAAATGAGTTCGGTTATCCAGAAAGTTGAAGTTTACAACATGTTACAAAAGTATCTTAAAGAGTTACTAATGTCCAGCTCACCCAGCCGCCAGAAACAGAAACGTGTTGTTACTTTACATGTTGATCCCAGTTCTGGCTAAACTTAAAAGTTATAATATTAGAACGTGAAACAAAAATAAACAGATTATATATTTATATATTAGAATTTAAATATTATGTGAATGATAAAAAAGCAGAAGGTGTTGGTTCAGGAGCTTTAACTAATGAATTATAGTTTTAAAATGTATTCTTGTAATAAGAGATTTTTAACCCTCTATAGGTCAAGTGACCATATTTGATCATTTGTGTGTGGCTCTAAATTTAAATTGCAGCCTAAAATAGAAACCTTTAATAAAAAGCTTTTACCTTTAATGGCCCCCAATAACACTGTGGTGGAAACCTTTACTTCCAAGTATTTCAGTGAGTTCCATTTAAAGGGGTAAACAAGGAAACAGTACCCAGAACTAGTGTCTAAAGTTATGATTGAGCAGACCTTATAGAATATGTTGCATTCAGTCTTGGTGCTGATTTACAATATCACTGCTTTTTGTTTACTTTCATAGTTGGAAACTCTTGTCTCATTTGATACAGCGTTGTGTTGTTTCCTTGTTTTGTAGCTGTCTGCTGGAAAGCTGAATATTAAACACGTTTGTCATCAGGCCTAATAACATTAAAAAAAGAAACTTTTCATCATTTTAGTGTTTTTTGCTGGGATGGGATCGCCAACAAAACACACAACACCCCGCAGGTAAGACCATTCAGTTAACAAAAAGGAAAGTCTGTGTTTAATATTCCTGCAGACACACATTTATATTATAATGTTTCAGATTTCACAAGTATTAAGGTTTGCATAAAGATTCAGTAGTGAGTGCTGCTTAGGTGTTTGGTAGGAATCATCTCCAGACTGAGTCATACATTTATTTTTTGTTGTTGTTTTTCTGCAGAGTCATTATTCATTCCCCAGATCAGGAACATGACTCCCCACTTCCTTCGATCCAGGAGCGTCTGGCGAACCTCCGTCCTTCCAGGGAGCTGCTGGAGTTCTACAGAGAGAAGATTGCCCAGTATGATAGTGAGCATGAGAATTTGTTGCAGATGCTGGAAAAGTATAGAAGCATTGCAGGAGACCAGGTGGGAATTCTAATGGATGTGTCTGTGATCTTTAGCTGTGTCAGAGATGGATAAATCAAATTAAATGATGTTTCTTGTCCGTGCCCTCTCAGCACAAGATGCAGTGGGAGATACGACAGCGTGAAGGAGAGATCACAGAGCTTCAAAATGCCCTGAGTGACATGCAGGTCTACCTTTTCCAAGAGAGAGAGCAGTCTCTGCGACTTTATGCAGAAAATGACCGACTAAAGATCAGGTAGGTGTGCTGCGCAGGTTAAAAACAGTATTGGTATCTTTTAATGGACTTGTTTGTACAATTGTTTTACCATCTTCAAAATGTTGCAGAGAGTTGGAGGACAGGAAGAAAATCCAACACCTTCTTGCACTCGTGGGTCCTGATGCAGGAGAGGTCACGTATTTTCATCAGGAGCCTCCCCACAAGGTGCATCTTTACTAGGCCTCTCTCATGGCAAACCTCAGGATCAACGAGTAAAGCATCTCACATGGATTTAGTTTGAGTGGACATTTATTATTATTTGTGACTTTTAGCCCAGGACATAATATATTTAGTATTAAAATTACAATTTCAGAAATTTTAAATGTAATATTTGATATGTGGTGCACATATTTCTAATAGTTTAGGGTTTGGGTTATAATGTTCTCTATTCCAATGAAGAGTAACTTTTTCATTGTGGTTAAACAGAAATATACTTTGTTTCTAGTTTCCTTTCTAGATCATGACAGATGATCTAAAAGAAAGCATGATTTATTTAATTTCAGGTCACTATAACTCAGAAACGCCTAGAGTCCCAAATGGCGGAAAATCTGAATCTTAGACCAACAAGATTAAGGCCAGCTGCAGCAACCAAAGGTTTGAAAACAACAATTTTTATAATTTTTAAAAAGCCTTTTAAAATATATGACTTTTTAACTTTAAACGAACATTCAAACAGAAACCAGTAGGAAAACCAAATCAACGGATTTCAGTAAGGAAAGCTTGGAACAATACAAGAATGAAAACCAGACATTGTTGCTCCAGGTAGGACTCCACTTTCTGACTGAATCAACTAAAACTTACGTCCTGTCATCTCTCACAGCTACATGTTCTTTTTCTTGCTCTTTTTCTAGTGAATCTGTGTTTAAATAGTTGTATTAGTGTATTTCTTTTTAAATATGGCTCATATTTGAAGGTGGAGGCACTGCAGGCTCAACTGGAGGAACAGACTCGTCTATCCAAAGAACAGGTTGAAGCTCTGCTTGAGGATCAAAAGATTAAAACGGAGGAAGCTCGGGCACGACGACAGAGAGACCAGGAACACATTACAGCTTTGGATGAGAAGTGGGTCTCTTAAATTATCAGGGTTTTAGTTATTTTATTTTTAAGTCAGTCAGACGTTGCTTCTGCTTTTTTTGTTTTTAATTCATCTTATTTGATTCTTCAGACTCCAGCAAAGTCAGAACTTGTTGCATGAGAGCACCAGAGATTTCTTACAGCTAAAATTTGACACTCGAGCTCAAGAGAAATGCTGGATGGTTGAAAAGGATCGGTTGCTGAGAGAATTGGACTCCCTGAACATCCGCTTGAGAAAATTTGGGCTCAGTGGTGCTGAGCTGGGAAGAACGTTGCAGCCCAGCAGCAGCAGAGCGGCCCCTCTCCTCCCTCGGCCTCAGCCGGAGATAGAGCAGCCACACAAGGAGGAGCTAACGGTAACATGACATGATTTTTTTATTGTGGAACTTTAAGTGATTTTCCTGGTTTAGTTTTCTATATCGTTCAGTTTTGCCAGTGAATCCCAGCTTCTCGTTTTGCTTTTCAATTGAATATATTTTCTCTGCTTTTGCTGTGTTATCAGGCACTGCAGGAGGATCTGAAGCAAACTCGCCATCTGGCAAAGATGTACAGGGAGCAGGTTATTACTATGGAGACAGAACTGTCCCAGATCAGGGAGGAAGGAGACGTGGGCAGAGAAATATTCAAGGTTTGCTATTTTCAGTCATTCCTATCCTTGCAGGGTTTACTTATGTCTTCTGATTGGTTATGATATTAAAAATACCATCTACATGTGCAGGAGCGTTCAGACAAAATGGCCAAGCGTCTCCAGCTGATGACTCAGCGTTATGAGGCTTTGGAGAAGAGAAGAGCTATGGAGGTGGAGGGTTTCAAAACAGACCTGAAACACCTCAGACAAAAACTGAAAGATGTGGAGAAACAGCTTCTAAAGGTAAAGATTCTGTTGATGGTTGGACTTTTATTATTTAGCATGTTTTAAATCATCATGACAAGCTTTAAATGCAAATAAAAATGTTCACATTGCACTTAGAATGATCCTGTTGTTCAGGTCACGTTGAATATTGGACCCAACCAGGACTTGGCCATTCTGCATGAAGTACGACAAACCAGTTCCAGGACGAAGAAGGCTCAGAGTGAGCTGATGGCACTGAAGGCTAAAATCTATCGACTTGAAAACGAGCTTAGATTTAGTTGAAATGTGGTGATTTGTTGCCTCGATGTTTTACTGATTGTACTGTTTGTATGATAGGTATTCTTTTCTGTTTAGTATTTGCACTGAATGTCTTTAATTATTTCTGCTTTGAAGCAATACATTTTTTTTAGTCCTTTTAAATTCATTCATTCATAAAAATAGTTGCAGCATTGAGGCATTTTTCAGCCTTCTCATAAAATAGAGCCATAGATAGATAGATAACTTTATTATCTGTTTTACTATAAAACTGAAATTCATCTTTGACACGGCTTCATAAAGAGATAAAATTGATGGTTCATTTGAATTGTGGCTCATGTAGGTCAGTGGACGTGTGCAGGCCCAAGTATAACAAGCTTTAATAGATGGTGGTGATACCCTGGGAATTCAGGTCAGTGAGGACCTCTCCTGGTCACAACACTATTAAGAGGGTCATCATCAGGTTCTTTATTTTTTTGAGAAAACTTGAGGTTTGGTAGGTTGGGCAAATTTCTACAGTGAGAGCATCTTGACCTGCTGCATCGCTGCGTGGTATGGCACTACTGTCTTCAACCACAAATGCCTGTGCAGACAGCGATGAAGACTGCTGAGATCACCAGGTCTCCACTGCCATCTGCAGAGCATTTACTACTATGGAGTCTGCAGGAGAGCTGCCTCTGTCCTCATGGACCCCACCAGCCCCAGTGTAGACTGTTTACTCTTCTACCTTACAGGTACATAAGTATGAAATGCAGGACCTCCAGACTTCTAAACAGCTGTTAAAAACTTACATCAGGATTAGCTGCTAATTGAAGCTCTGCACAGTTTTTTTAATCTGCACAGCTCTTGTGCCTTAAATATTTAAAATTTTGTTTTTCTTATTTAATTTTGGAATGACATACATTTGCAGAGTTTTACAACCCTGCTGTTTTTCCATAATGCATGTTTCCATTTGGCTCCTATTGTAAATTTTATTTAGATACATTTTTTTTTATTAATCGTGTCATTTGAATTTGTCGTGGGCAGCAAAGATAGAATTTTTATTTAGTCCCCACTGTGTATATGATGATAAACTTAGAATAGAATTACTTTATTGATCCCACAGTGGGGAAATTCACTTCAACTGGTCTTAAACAATTAGTTATTTCTGGCAAATTACAAATGCAGGTATGGATGAATGGATGGGCCATCTTATTATATAATATTTAGAAAAAATTCCTGAGGTGGATGGGGTGGTTTTGAGAAATTTGTGATGCCCTTACATCGTTTGGCCAGTGGGTGGCAGCATATGTGACTATTCACAAAGTCCGCTTAGCGCATAATACTGATTTATAAGTCCAATAAAACAACTTTTAAAAAGTTGTTCACGGCAGTGACCACTATTCGATATATTTTTGGAACTCTTTATCATATACATATTTTTAATGTAAATGTTGCTGATTTTTTGCTCCAAATTGCGTCATAAAGTCAGAAACATCACTTTCGCTTCTACAAAAACGGTGCACGTGCGCACATGTTTCCGGTGGGGTAAAACGTGACGTAATGAGGTTCGGTTTCTTTCTTTGCGCATGCGCCCAGACTGTCATTAGCTACTAGTGCTAGTGTTTGTCCTGAATGGAGACGGGAAAAGTACGGGAACACTCAGAGTTGAGTATTGATCATCTCTTGTCGGAGGTATTATGAGGTCCTTCCTCAGCTCTCGGGTTCGTGATCGGGTTCAGTTCCAGTTAGCTCGAAGCTAACTCGGCCGTTTCCACTGTTTATCCGCTTCTCCTCCCAGACAGAGACATGCAGAGACTGAAATATTTTAAAAGTTGCTGGCAGCTGCTGAAATCGAGCTGTGAGGGAGCAGCTAAACAAGCAAACACTTTGTCTTTCATCTCAAGAAGCTACAGCCATGTAAGTGACTCCTTTCAAACTTTAAAGTATTGTGATTTGTTGTAAACACTTTATAAGACAGAAAATAAATATAAAACAGAACAGAAACACTGTGCTAATACTAAACAGCTGATTACTGATTTTATAGCCCTTGTTTTACTATGACTAGTGTGTAACTTGCCATAAAACCCTGATATCTTTGCACTCAGAGAACAAAGTCCCAGGGGGTTCATTCAGTGTGTCTAACATGAGATCACAAATACACATCAGATTACTCAGTCCTCTATAAGTTAATGAACAACCTCTCTCTGTCCCAGCTCCCTCCTCAGGGCCCCGGCTCCTTTGGGCTCCTCTTTGACATCGATGGGGTGCTGGTCCGAGGCAGGACCCCCATCCCTGCAGCCAAGCAGTGCTTCAGGAATCTGGTGGACCAGAATGGAAAGTACAAGGTTCCTGTGGTGTTCGTCACAAACGCAGGGAACTGCATGAGGCAAACCAAAGCTGAGCATTTGTCTCATCTGCTCGAGGTGGAGGTAACCAAACGCCACTTGAAACATGATTTATTATTTGTTTGTTTTTGACTCTGACAGCCTTCACTTTGTCATCTCAGGTGTCTCCGGACCAGGTGATGCTGTCCCACAGTCCTCTGCGAATGTTTACGAAGTTTCACAAAATGCGTGTGCTGGTTTCAGGACAGGGTCCTGTTGAGGAGGTGGCTCATAAGTATCCTCTGGTAACAGGGAAACCAGCCCGTGCATGTTCTATTTATTTAGTGTGTTTTTGTTCAGGCTCCACTTTATCAGTATTTAATCTTTGTCCCCGTACCAGCTTTTTCTATTTAGCTGCATCTTACTTCCTTTTGATAACAGAGTTGTGGGAGTTTTAAGTTGTGGTTATTTATAATGTTAAAATTAGTACTAATACATGAGTGTTTTGTGCCTGCTGAGTTGTGTTTGACTTTAACCCTTTAAATGCCAGCCTGGGCTTTGAGGATGTGGTTACTATAGACATGCTCAGGGAGGCGTACCCTGTCTTAGACGTCGTGGATCACAGCAGAAGACCCAAAGACGATGTCAGTATATTGACACAGATGCTTGTTATTGTTTGCACTATTAGACATCATCATTAATGTGAACTTTCTCACAGATCCCACCCACTAAAGGCTTGCAGCCAATAGATGGTATGTTTCCTCAAATAGCCAACATGTATAAAAAAAAAGACTTTAAGGAAGTTAACAGTATGATGTTGTAATTTCTGTAGCCATTATCTTATTTGGAGAGCCAATCAGATGGGAGACCAACCTCCAGCTCATTACTGATGTCCTCCTGACTAACGGGAACCCAGGCAAAACCTGGAATTCAACCCAGTATCCTCACATCCCAGTCCTAGCCTGTAACATGGACCTGCTGTGGATGGCAGAGGCAAAGAATCCAAGGTGCATCTGCGCATCACACTTTTCAAATGTGCATTTTAAAGTCTATATTCTAATAATGAATATCCCACGTTGTTGCAGGTTTGGTCATGGTATGTTCCTGGTGTGCTTAGAGAATTTGTACAAGAAGGTCACAGGCTACGACCTGAAGTACGAGGCTCTGATTGGTAAACCGAGCGTTGTGACCTATAACTACGCTGAGCTTCTGATTCGACAGCAGGCTGAGAGTCTTGGTTGGACCACGCCAGTGAAGAGGCTGTATGCTGTGGGGTGAGTGAATCTGACTGCATTTCAGATTATTAAATTGTCATGTCTTGCAAAAAAAAAAATGCTAGAAAATGTTTATTTTAATGTGTTGCTGCTCATCTGTTTTGTATAGTGATAACCCGATGGCTGATGTTTACGGAGCCAACCTCTACGACCGCTACCTTCAGACCTCTCATCGTACTAAAGCTAAAATGCAGGCTAAGAGCAGTGGAGAAGGTGTGGGTCACGCTGCAGCTGTTGACACCCCTAAAGTGACATCAGGTGGAGCAGCAGGTGTGTATGGGTCAGAGGAGGACCTACCCGAGGGGTGCAGCTCCATCCTGGTGTGCACAGGAGTGTACAGCAGGGACCAGCCGGAGCTGCCGTCAGACCCGGAGCAAACCATCACAGAGCAGCGCATCTTCCACGGCCACAGGGACTTCCACTTTGACCCCACCCTCATGCAGCCGTCCTACGTGGTGCAGGATGTGAAGGAGGCGGTGGAGCTGGTGTTCCAACGGGAAGGCTGGCCTCTGGAGTAACAGCAACCTCTCAAACTCTGCCTTCTATCTACAGGTTTTTAAAGATTAACCTACAACAGGTTTTATGAGATTGTTTAAATCATCACAGATCAGGGTGTGGCTGTTACTGTGTGATATTAAAAAAAAAACAGAAATGTTCAGTTATACCTCTAAAGTTCAGTTTCTAGTTGTTTTTTTACAGTTTTCTAGCAAAACCATTTTTACAGTTACAGTTTTAACTGTAACCTTTGTTCTTATTTGCCTTTGCACTAATATCAGCATGTAAGTCTTGTACAGCACATAAGATAGTAAAGTTACACATTAATGCATTCAGGTGTATTTTTATCAAGTTAATGTATAGTTCAAACGTTTCTGCACCTGTCCTTTTGGACAACAATCAAATTGATATCAAGAGATGTACAAACATCGCTCTGACACAAAGAAGCACTTGTGGAGATTCTTTTTACTAACACACAGGGATGTGCATCACTAGGTCCTTCAAACAAAATAAACTCCCTTTTAGGTGTCCTTAACTATTTATCTGTTAGAATTCTAGCCTGTTTGGTTTCAAGTCTGGTTAAATGTGTAACCAATACTTGTGAGATTAATAAGCTAATGTCTGATTTTGCCCCAAAAAAGTGCAATTAGGAGTTATATATATTTTGTTTTTAGTAAAAATATGAAATATTAGCATTTTAAGAGTGCCTGTTAAAAGAAAAAATGTGCTATTTTTCTATGAAGTGGTTATCATGTTTTAAGTAGACTTTAATAATATTCACAGCACCAGTAAATGTTTATTATAGTCTGCTATGTGCAATCAACAAGTGTGACAATGTATAAAATCCATGTTGAAACTGTAACAATGGTAATGTAAAAACGCTTTGTTATAAAGATGACAAACTGAGTTAAACTGAAAATGTTTATTGTGTTTAGAGTCCTTCAGTAAAAGGTGTGGCTTGTTATCACAATCAGCAGCAGTTAACAGAGGAGTAATACGGGCGACTGTGGTTCAGTGGATGAGAGGTCGTCTACCAAGAATGAGACCAGGGTTCAAACACCGGTCGGTTCTTACCTGATTAAAGAAATGTTTAAAAAAAATACAAAATAAGTCTGATGAGTCAAACCTTCTCCTTAACTGCATAAATACTATTTGTTTTCACACATGTGCAAAATGATATATACATTTTGTCCTTGGAGAAACTTCCAAGTTCCAACTTAGACAAACCTATAAAACACCCAAGTTCAATAACAGAAACTAAACCTTTCTTCTGCTCAGCAGCCACACTTTTTGTCTGAAGACACCGCGCCATAAATAGGCTGACAGCTGTCGCTCAAAATTAACTGTGGGGGGCACTGGGAGGTCTGGTCTACCATGCTCATGCCGTTGCGTGCTAACAGTTCTCGAGCCATCAGGATGAAGGCAGCCTCTATGTTCTGGGCCTCCTTGGCTGAGGTCTCTAGAGCAGCCAGGAGGCTGTTCTTTTCAGCCAGAGTGCACGCATCCTCGAATAACACCCGTCTCTGAGCCTGGAGGTCTGATTTATTACCTGTAAAATGAGAAATGAGGAAACACGTGTCAAAAATATGATCATCTTTACATTAGGAGTAAATTATTCTGTAAAGCAAATAAATAATCAAATCCCCCCCCATCTGGAAAATCAGGGAAACAGAATGTTCAGTTTTGAAATCCTTATTTATCAAAATAACCAATCAGAACATCTTAAAGTGAATTGCATCTTATGAATCAGAGTCTTCAGAGATGACGCAGATCTGTTTTTACTCACCGATCAGTATCACTACCACGTTGGCTGCTCCATACTGCTCCACCTCCCTGATCCAGTGGGAAACCGATTCAAATGTGCTGGGGCGGCTGATGTCGTAGGCCACCATCGCTCCATGGGCACTGCGGTAGTAGCTCTGTGTTATGGTGCGGAAACGCTCCTGTCCAGCAGTGTCCCACACCTGCATCTGAAATTACACACAGCACAAATATGGGTCAGCTGGTGACAAAATATGGGGAAAATGCTGTGTATGTAGGTGAAACAGACATGAAGTATGAAGGTTATTAGTCTGTTTAATGGTGCTCATTTGAAAAGAACTTCAAAGAAAACAACACACGCGTAACATCATTTGAACAAAAGACAATAAATGATTAAATGATCACAACGATGTGAATACTTTAAGACAGGAATATATCAACAAACATAAAAAATTAATACATTTTACAGTGTCTCAACTTGGGAAGAAAAAAACAAAAGTTAGGGAAAAAACACCTACTTTCACCTTCTTTCCATCGATATCCAGGGTACGAACTGTGAAGTCGACCCCGATTGTGTTCTGTTGCTTCTCAATGAAGATTCCAGACTTGAAGCTCTGCACCATGCAGGTCTTTCCAACATCTGAATCTCCAACCAGGATGATTTTAAAAAGAAAGTCGAAGGAATCCTCAACCGCCAGTTCAGCAGACTGCATGGTGACAAAAACACTGAGGTTGAAATATGGTTTAAAAGAACTCTGTGCTTCCCTGCTACAGAACTGGTTTCCTCCAAGTTGTGTCAATATATCAGACTATTTACATAAACTGCAGACACATCCTTATGAGGCAGAAAAAAAGTTTAGTTTTGAACCAACATGTCCCATCCAGGTTAGAGAAATGAAAAAACACTTTTAAAATAATTTAAAAATCCAGCTGTTTTCTTGTCATTTAACCCCCATTTAAAAGGTTAAAATGACACACCTCATGGAATAAACATAACTAGTGCTCAACTCAGGCTAATTATTGTGCAAAAATAAAAATTAACTCCTGAACAGTTTAGAAATGTGAAAACAAAATCAGTGTCTTCATGGTGAATTTCTCTACGCTACACGAAGCACAAGTCTGCACTTCTGCCCTTTAGACCGTCACTCTTTGCCACGCCACCTTTCCTCCTGTTTCTGCCATTCTCAGGCAGTAGACACGCCTTCTACCTGTCTCACCAAGTGTGATCTCCAACCGCCAGCCCACTTGCACCACTGCATCTTGGGATACTGGTTCTCTGTTCAGGGTTTATAATGGGATGCAGTACCTGGAAGAGGCAGATATAAAATTCAGTGACCTGAGACTTGAGCCATTGCCAAAAGCAATCTGTTCCATAGACTGTGCCTCGTCTGACAAATAAACCATTAAAGAGCTGAAGGCTGATTTTGAATTGAAACTTTATGAGTGACAGATTTAGTTTATACGGCTCGCTGAGCAAATAGCCCTCAGCAAAGAAAACGAAGCCTAAGTAACTTCTCACAATAAATTTAAACCAAACCTAAATGTTTAAACTTAACAATGATTTTTCTCTTCTTTAAAAAAAAAAAAGCCCCCACATTACTAACCCCCTGCCTGACTGCTGTCAACACATTCCACAGCAGTTAACAGCTGACAGGGTTAACCATGGAATGAGAGACCAAAACACAGCAGGCAAAAAGTACAACAGCAGCATTTAAGAATGAAAACAAAGTACTTCAAATCATTTTACCTCAAGCTTCACACATTGGCATCACAGCGAGATGCTAACCCAGAATGAGCTCTAAATCAGTCGCTCGCCTTCCACCCCCCACACTCGTCTCTGTCGTCATCTCAGCCCACAGAAGAACAAGGCACAGCTGGACACGGAACAATGTGTGAGTGTGAGGGGCACTTGAGTGAGCTGGGTCTATCTTTGGCTGTGACCACCAGATACCGTCTGTCTTTTGTGTGGTTGCTGTCTCATTAAACGCAGGCTGACTGCTCACAGATCAGGAAAATAAGGCAAGAATGCAAAAAAAAAAAAAAGCTCCTTTGCTTTTTTTCCCCCAAACAGAAAACATTTTAAATTTACAAAATAATATAGAAATACACTCTAGGATTAGAAATGCTTAATCACCGTTTTTACTGAATATTGTAGTATAAAAACAAATTCAAGTAATTGTTACAAAAAAACGTAAATAGTCTCTGTAAACTCATTAAAACATGTGTAATCATTCAAACTCATTACAGCTAATGAGGTGTTAAAAAAAACTAAAGTGTAAAATACAGTAGCAAGTCCTCATCACCACAGGCACTTAAAAAAAAAAATCCTCTCATGAATCAGCAGAGGTTTATTCCAGGAGCAGTGCTGGTGGAGGTGAGTCATGGTGGAGTCATTCATGAATCCCAGAGCATTCATCAGCCGGTTTGTGTCATCTCTTCTGCAGCAAATGAGCCGTGGTCAAAGAGTTTCTGAGTCTAAAAGCAGAGAAGGAACTCTGCTGAGTTTTTTTCTGTTTTGGAGGTTTCTTTCCACTCGTCTTGCTTGGGGATGTTTCTGGAGGAGGAACATGAATTGGCTTCCAGGGGATCGGGTTGAAGAAACTTGGAGCTGGGTACGATTTGTCATAGGGACCTGAAGGAAAACAATCCATTATGATAGGTATGAATAACAAATAATAGCAGGAATTATTAATTCTGCTGGAGTTTATTTCTGTGTTATTAGAACTGTTTGATATACAATGCCTCTAGGTAAAAAATTTCATAGTTACGAAAATGATCTTACTTATAGGGTAGTTGGTTAATTTGGGACTCGCTCTGCTTTTCTCGTTGGCCTTAGTCAGCCACTCCTTAAACTTCTCTTCTGCCTTCCTGCGGCGCTCACTCTCCTGCTCCTCCTTCATAGCAGCTTCCTCCTGTCAGATGAAAACTTAAATAATCAATTTTTCTTAACTTGTTTTACTGATTTAAAAAAAAAGCCACATTACTTTCTCCTTCTTTTCCTTTTCGTTTTTCTCCTGGTTCTTCTTCTGCAGCCAGCCTTTATATTTTTGTTGAGCTTTCTGTTCAATCTCCCTCCGTTTCTCTCGCTGATTCTGCAGCTCCTCCTCCTCTTTCTTCTGTTTCAGAAACTGCTCATACCTTTCCTAGGATTGCAATGAGTAAACAGATAATAACAATTCATTTGGTAATCACAAATGTGAAAAACAAAAAGATTAAACAGGAATTTCTTTACCCGTTCTCTTTTATCTTTTAGCCATGCTTGGATCTTCTCTCCAGTGACAGCCTTTTTTAGCTCCTGCTCTCTTTCTTGCTGTTCTTGTTTTTCTTTTAATAGGCGGTCCTGAGTTGTAGGACAGAACAGCTGAAGTAAATTCACTTCAAATTCAAGTCTTGTAATAACTCAATATTTAGATGATTCATAAGTAATACAATGACTAAATGATTCAAATATATTAAGGTAGAAGAGTAGATACTTTTTAACTGCATAAATCAACATGGAAAGTAAAAGCCACTTGCCTCTTCTGCTTTTTTCTCCATTTTAAGGTGATCCTCCTTAGTTTTATTCAACAGCCACAATTCCCATGCACTGAGAGAAGGTGAGGCTGCTGGATGCACAGTTGGACTCAACACCTGCTCTGAATGAGTTTTTAGTAGCTCAGATCTAAAAATTAAATGATATAATAATTAAGTAACATAAACATAATATAAAAACATGTTTACAATTGTGCAGCAGTACCTGACTGGTGATATGCACAGACTGGAGTTTTTGCCGTGACTGGCTGAAGCCGGGGCTGACCCCAGCTCCTCTTCATCACTGTCAAAGCTGTCATGATAAATCGGAGAAAGCAACGAAAACGTGTCTTCGTCGTCAGACACAACACTGTCGTCCAAACCCTTGGCTATTTGGATACCTTTACCCTGTCCCGTCTTGACGGGAGTCGAACTAAAGCCTTTGGACGCAGATGCAGGAGACTTGGGCATGATCCTGCCTCCAGACATTACTAGCCGATGTCTGCGGAGAAGCACACAATTAAAATACGTTTTATTCGCGTTGTTTCATCAAAGTTTGCAAAGTTAATAATCAATTAAGTAAACATAAAGTAGGTGCATGACACAACGTGTCCATTACTAACATTAACTATGTTAAAATTAGACTGATTCGCATATTAGCCAGTTTGAGCTAACTTGTTAGCTAACTTTAGCATTAGCAAACGCTAATATCAACAACATTCTCAGCTATGTGCAGCAAGGCTATCATTAAAAGGAACTATACAAAAGTTATTACGATAACTTATTCGTTACCTTCGCGTAAATACCAGAAAACGTTCTCTTTTTGCTGGTCTACTCTTGAAAGACAGAGCTGCCTGGAACTGATTTTATTAAACTTTTTTTTCCCATAATACACCACGCCCCCAAGCTTGCATGGACGCTGTTGGTAACCACAGTGACACCTGACGCGTTTTTGTTTACTTTTTACTTTTAGACGAGATTAATTGTAAAAATAAATTATATTATATCATATCATATTATATTATATTATATTATATTATATTATATTATATTATATTATATTATATTATATTATATTATATTATATTATATTATATTACAGTATTATTATTCAGTAGTATTATTCCTGGTCATGTAATGCTTTTTATCATTCAGACGATCTGTTTACTCCTTTAAGAGGTTGTTGTTTATCTCACGGCTCTAAGACTGTTGTGGAGGAGCTTCACTCTTTCTCACTCCCACTTAACATTATCAGTCTAATTATCAGCAGGTGACTCAAAATTATATTGTTCAGTGAGGGTCTGTTTTCACAAGTCGGTGTCACATTTTGAGAGAGTTTGCAATAACATGCAAGGTTCATTTATCTCTGTATTTTGTTGTTGTCACTGAAAGATCTCTTAGCTGATGATTGTTTAGTTTTAATATTAAAACTCTGACCAAATCATTGATTCGGAATCTATTTCAAGTTACAGTTTAACATTGGTGCAAACAGTGTGCAGCTAGATAACAATAAGAATAATAGAGTCTCCCTTTTGGGCAACCTGGAGGAACAGTTTGTTTTACTAATGAATTGTTTTGTATTTTTTCTCATTATCACAAAAATTATTAGCTCTCTCACAGGGATCAAAGTAACAATCTATTTACAGACTGAGACATTTCTGAATTTTGGATCATTTAAAAAACTTTTTGTAAGAAATTTTACATTATTTGGATTTTAATTGTTCATTAAAGAAAGGAAATATATTTTATATTTTTAATATTTTATTTCATATTTCAGTATTCAAAAAACTGTTAGAGGAATTCATTGTGAAACTCTTTGTTACTTAAAGATTTGTAAAAAGTTATGTTGTTTAATTTATTCTCCACACAGTAAAAATACAAAACTATGTTATATTTCTCCACAAAAATCTGTGATTATTCACAACAAAGTACAAAAATAAATTCCTTTTATAGTCTAAAATTATTCTGGGTATGCTCTCCCATCCATCATTCCTTCTTGACATAATTTTTCATGTCATCCTAAATTCCTGTAAAGCATCCACAAGGCTGGGAAATATAATGACTCAGCATATCTAGACACTCATACAGAGAGAACACAGGAGGGTGAGATTACGTGTTTGTATTTCTGCTCCAGAGTCACACCAGTCTGTGGGATTCCAGCTCTAACTTCTGATGCTCATTCGAAGCTGCCTGGACCATTAAACACAGACTAGCAAAGCAGCTCAGCCTCTCAGACCAGGCAGTATGGTGGCAGGAGAGCGTCAGAAACTGCCAGAAGGCAGAAGTCGAGTGCATCGGATCTCCCAGGCTTCTCCTCCACATCAAAGACAGAAGAAGACTCGCAAGAAGCTCCAAGTTGTCGTCTGTGTCCTGCTTGTAGAGCTGTGTGAAAGGTTTACGTTCTTTGGGATTGTGTGTAACATGATTCTCTTCTGCACCGTGAAGCTCGGTTATGACAACTTTCTGGCTGCGACAGTCAACCTGTGCTTCATAGGAGCCAGCACCCTGACCCCTGTTCTGGTCGGCTGGTTTGCAGAAACCTGCTTAGGACGGACTAAGGTGCTCTACTTGTGTGCTCTTCTTCATTTCTTTGGTAAGACATGGCATGATCCTGCACTCATCACTGCTATGAAGAAAACATATTTGCATCCTGATTTATGTTAATATTTGGAACCCAAGAAACAAAAGATGATTATCTGAATGTAGAAAATGAACAAGAAATATGAATAGTCTACTGTTTGACGCCTCCACATCCTATAGGCACAGCTATGCTGCCTGTGGTTGCATTTCCATTTGAAGATTTCTACATTGATACTCATCACATGACACACAAACTGGACCCTCTGGAGCAGCAGATCCTGTTTTACACTGGTCTCCTCGCTGCTGCGTTGGGCATCGGTGGCATCAGGGCCATCCTCTGTCCCATGGGGGCCTACAGCCTGCAGAGCTACAACCAGCACCAGCTCCTGTCCTTCTTCAACTGGTGGGTGGTGCGTTTATGTGCACTCAAATGATGTTCTAATTTTTAATATGATTTCAAGGACCTTTTAGGAATAATGACAACATTAATAGGAATTGCATTATTTTTTATCTGCTTGGTAAGATTTTGCTTTCAGAAAATATAATACTATCAGTGTTGAACGCTTGAAACATTAGCAGCAGCCAGAAAAGTGTTTAAAAAAGAAGGAAAACAAAGACACAAACAAAGATCCGTTGAGAAGGACTTACAGGTATATACAGTCATGTCAAACAAGAGCTGGTGAGGTTGATGCACAGAGAATTCAACAATTAACACAAAGAGTTGATTATGAGAGTGAATGTCCACAAACAGGGTGAAATTTGGAAATAAACCACTGATGAAATATTTTAACATAGAAAATTTAGCAGGACCACCACAAGTTTGTCAGAGGTAAATTGTGTGTATATTTTGTGGAAGTTATTGACTTTTTGTTGATCTGCGTTCAGGTTTTACTGGCTGGTGAATCTGAATTCCACTGTTGTGTTTCTGGGCATCGCCTACATCCAGCAGTCAGTGGCTCAAAATCTGGGCTTCCTGATCCCCTTCACCTCCGTGCTGCTGGCTCTCATCGCCATACACATGATATGCAACAAGCTCACCTACAAACCCAGGAAAGGTAACACAGACACACACTAGATTTATGGAGAAAATGTTAAATGAACACCTGTTTTCTCTTTCTGCTCTTAGGGGGGTCTTTGTTGACCACACTGGGAGTCTTCCTAAACTCTTTCAGAATGTGCTGCCTTCACTATCGTCACCTGAGTGGAGACGTGGTGTCTTGGCTGGATCGGGCGAAAGAAAACAACGGCGGCAGATACAGTGAGATGCACGTGGAGAATGTCAAAGTCCTGATGAAGCTTTTCCCTCTTTATGGGCTTCAGCTGCTCTACAGAGCCTGCGTCACTCAGGCAGGTCACTGGAAAAAACAAACAAATAGAAGATTCATTTCTGTTTTAATGACCAATAATATTTTCCACAGATTCCTTCAGGTTACTACATTCAGACCATGAACTCCAACCTTCACCTGACCAACCTCCTGCTGCCCATCGCAGCTATGAATGTGATCAGCATCCTACCTCTGCTGCTCTTAGCTCCTCTGATGGAGTTTGTGACGACCTGCTTCCTCTCCATGGACAAAACTCCTCTGGCGCCTGCAAAAGTCATAAGTAATTGGTGCAGACATGCACAACAGTCCACACATGACCTTTGACATCATCACCTAAATTACCTTATGTCTCCCTCGCTCCCTTTTCTCTCCTTAAAATCACACCTCCTCATTCTGCAGCCCCCTGTCTCACCACCCCCTCCTGTCCATCCTCCCTTTCCAGCTCTGGGCCATGCGTGTGCAGCTCTGTCTGTCCTGGTGGCAGGTTTGTCTGAGCTGCACAGAAAGACGTTCCCCCTGGTGGAGCAGACACTGTCTGGGAAGGTTCTGCATGTGTCGTCCATGCCGTGTTTCCAGCTGGCGCCTCAGTACATCCTGCTCGGTGTAGCAGAGGCTCTTGTCACCCCATCATGTGAGTAAAATTCTCCTTTTTGTACGTTTTTTTTAATGCATCTTCTCCCACAACTCAAAAAGCTTTTAAAACATTTCAGAATGTTTGTTACATCCCTCAGCTCGTAACCTGTCACTTTCTTTTGGTCAGGTTCCCTCATTTCCTTCCAGCTGACCCCGAGCCACATCAGAGGAATCTCCCTGCACTTCCTCACTCTGTCCTACGGAGGGGGCACTTTTCTTGGAGCTTTCATCATTCAGCTGCTGTGCTTCTGTTCTGGAGGTAGAAACCAGAACTAATGATATTTTACGTTTTCTTCCTAAATAGTTTAACAAAAAATGCTTTGATGCCATCACAGGGAACTTCTACCCAAACACACTGCATGATGGGAATCTGGAGAGGTTCTTCTTCCTCCTGGCATCACTGATGGCTCTGAATACTCTTGTGTTTTGGAGAGTGTCAGACAGGTACATTCCTGGAATAAAAAGATAGACTGAGGCGTAATTACAGTCTAATTTCTCACACGTCTGTTCTTGTTTCAGGTACTTGGACCTGAGTGTTCGGGGTAAATCTGTGACCAGCAGCTCACTGGCTGAGAAGCTGCTGCATTACAAGGCCACTCTGCGCTTCTACGACACAGTTGAACACCTCTCTGTTGACTCTGTTTCCTGAGTGTTTTCATCTGGACCTCCTCTGTGGGTGGTGCTGGCGCTGCTCTTTGTTGTGTAACATGTAATAAGTAGCTGTGCAAAAAAACTATAAACAGATTAGAATCCGTTAAATGTGAAAAGTTGTACTTTAGTGTTTGAGTTTAATCTGAAAATCTATTTCAGATTTATCATATTACAAAACTTTATAGAGTGTCAACCAAAGAACAGTTAAGCCAATATATTTTTAATTTACGTTTGAAACAATCAAAGTTACAATCAACATATAAAGTGAGTGAAAAGTTTCAGAAATATTCAGATTTGGGGTAAAAATCTACTTCCACGTGTGAAGTTTAGGCATTGAGGTAACAGACCTTCAAACTAAAATAACTTCAGCTTCATTGTGCACAAAAACAATCAGAAAGAGCTATAAAACCTGCTCACATGCTTTATTTTAACAAAGGCAATTTTAAACATTTACTTATTTTCACATCAGAGCATCAAAGTATTTAGAAGTATTTTTATTTAAACTTTACTATCTCTGCAGTATTCAAGAAAAAATATCAAATTACCCTAAACTTCTCTTAATGAATCCTCCTCTCTTCTGAAATAAGGCCCTAAAGTTATGGATGAATTCTGTTAAATACTCAAATCTTTTCACTGCATTAATATTTGTGCTGTATTTATTTGACGTCTGATTTTATTCCTATATGTCCTGATATTCCTGTTGATAATGTTCATTATGGCGTTAAATGTTGCATATTGTCAGTGTTGCGCCTAAATCAGCAGTAAATCCAGGATAGAGCGGCTCAGTGAAGGTGGTCTGGGTTTGGTGCAGGAGCGTCATCTTGTCAGGACCTGCAACGCTGTAGAAACTCAGCTTTCCTTCATCATACTTGAGGTGCACACCCACTCTGCGGGAGCAAGCTGGAGGAATCTGGCCTTTGTGAAGATTATTGTGCCAAAACGTGCAACCAGAAGGAGAGCAGATTAACTTCCAGGACAGCTTGTTATGTCCAAAACAGCTCCCTTTGCCTGAGCCCTTTCTTTGTATTCCTTTGTATGACACGGCCACCTCGACGATACCGCCGTCCCACTCCACCTCCCAGTAGTGGTTTCCCCGAAGGTCGTTTTGGCACAGAGCCTGGTAGAAGTGGGTAAATCTGTCAGGGTGATCAGGATGAGCTTGGCCTGTTATTCCCCACGACATCTCTTTCTTTGTGTTTGTTACATAAAGACATTCATGTGCCGTGTTTGGATCCAGCTCCAGTGTGGTGCCTACAGGGGAAGATGAAACCCTTGCTCACATGGTGGAGTTTTAACACATGTTTGATATTTTTGAGTTACTTACACTTAAACATGCACAGAATGTCTGCTCTTGAGGTCATTTGCATGTAAGGAAGACTTAAAACTTTCAACACTGGAAACGTAAAAAACAATAAATATTTAGCATTACATTTATGAAACGTGATAGATTTACTGATCTTTCTGCATTGATTATTTAGCCACAGCTCTGTACTTGATCCTACTCACTTGAAAAATCTTTAAATTGACCAAACAAGTCATTTTTTTGTTGGTTGCACATTTTTTTCAACTTGTCTTTGTGTGCAGTTGCAAACTCAGCCGGTGCTCTGTGTCCTGTGTGTGAGTCTGTGCACACGGGAAGTGTACCCAGGGCCTGGAAGTCCTGCAGCAGCCAAACAAATCAACAACACAGACTTTTAGATCGACCAAATTAACTCTAAAATGTGAAAAGACACAAAATTACCTTCAGAAACTGAATGGGATTATCATTTATAGAAAGCTGGTAGAGTTCATGCTCCATCCTTCTCAGTTTATTTATTTCACGCTGCAGTGACCCGAGGTGACCTCTTGCCCAGTCCACTCCAGCTTTCTCTTCTTCTCCAACTTTGTCTCTCATCTCGGAGCATGTCCTCTCCAGAGAGTGGACGTATATACGAATGTGATCCGAGCACCGCCGCTCAAAATCATCACACTCTCCCCAGGCAGCATCCTTGTGACAAACATAAGAACAAGAGTTTCAGTAATCTGATGATCAGATGTTTACATTTTTTGTGAAGCAACATCAGGAAGGAAAATTCCTGAACAGGAAACAATGATTGTACCACGTTCTACTTCCTTGTATTTGCAGATTTAAAAGCACTAATGTATTGATTAACTAAAAACAAAAAAGGAAGACCTGTGTTTGAGTATCACACTCACTCTTATGGAGTCTGCAGCTTCCATCAGTTGTGTCACTTCGCTCTGTAAAACCATCACTCTGTCTGTGATTTCCTGCCTGGTACGATCCACTTGTTTCTGTAAAATTAAAAGCAAACTTCAGGAAGGATCAACACGTAACTTCAGGATAGGACTGAACTGATCTACCTGTTTTTCATGTATTTCTGCTGTAACTTCTACAATGTCGTGACCTTTGTGCTCCACCACACAAAGTGGGCACAGCAGCTCCTTATCAGAGCGACAGTAAATCTCCAGACGTCTGTCGTGACGGGAGCAGATGCTTTCTTTGATCCTCGGGGAGGCTTGGATCAGATTGTGCTTCTTCAGTGCTGATAGCTCAAAATGAGGCTGAAGGTGCGTCTCACAGTAAGAGGCCAAACACATCAGACAGAACATTTTAGCTTTTCTTTTTCTCCCTGTGCAGGCGTCACACTGCACATCTCCTGGTGCAGCAGCCTCCTCTTCATCAGCAGCTGCACTTTGACTTGTTTTCTTCTGGTGCTCTTCCAACAAGTTTCCCAGGAGTGTGTTCCTCTGAAGGGCAGGCCTTGTGTTGAAAGCCGTGCGACATTGAGGGCAGCTGAATGTTTCTCCGCTGGTTTGTGTTGAATCCCAGAAAGAATTAATGCATTTTCTACAATAACTGTGTCCACAAGCAGTGGTCACAGGTTCATCCAGTACCTGTAAACAAATAGAGCAGTCGAACAGCTCCAGACTGAGAGCCATGTTCACCCGCTCAAACTAACAGTTCTACTTTCACTTTGCCTCAGTGAGGAAGTGGCTTTTGGCAGCTCCTTCTGAGTGGGAGGACTCTCCAACCAGCCCCTCTAGCCTTAACCCTTTAATGTCCACACCAAGAAAAATACATTAGACTTTTTCTTTCACTTTTATTTATTTGTGGCAATAAGGGTTGTTATAAATCCGTGTATGGTTCGTTCTTTGGTTTTTCCGTTTCAAAATAAAATCAGAAATAACAATAAACTGCATAGTTTTTTGGTTTTTCAGTTTTTGAAAGCCAAAAGTAAATATTTAACAAAGACAAAATCCACAGTGGTGGATTTTTACCTTACCTTTTTTAACCTAAAATGCAAAATCCGGTAATTGTTTTAATTTGTTGTAAAACTGGAAGTTCCAGAAGTCAAGAGTAAAAATATTTTGTTATCATGGTTTTATGAGATGTTTCTCAGGAAATACTTAGTCATCATCATCAATAGTGATAGGCAGGTAAGGCTGATTAACTAAATGAGGAGCAGGTGTGCAGAGAGACTGACACTGAGGGAAAAATTAACCTAATTGAATTCAACTGGGCACAGATCAGGACAACTGAAGAAAAAAATAATTTATTTTAGTTAAAGGATGAGAATCATTAAAATGCAAACCTCACATCACTCACAAAGCAAACATTTTAAGGATAAAATCAACTCAAAGATTTGTTTAAAAAATGCAATTTCGTGCAGATTTGTTATGCATATACACAAACAGCAGTCATACATAGCATTCAGTAATCAAGCTAATAAGCACAAATCAGTAAGATTGCTTTCAGATGAAACAACCTTTGTCAATATTAATGTTTAGGACCCTAATGTAAAACAGAGACTCTGCATCGCCTACTCCTGTGTGATTATCCTGACTGAGGATCCTCTGGAGACCATAAAACCAGCGTACAACGGCTGGGAGAACGTGGTCTGGACCTTGTGAAGGAGCATCATCTGACCAGAATCTGACACACAGTAAAACGATAGGTTCCCTGCTTTATGGTTCAAGTAAACTCCCACTGTAGAGGAGCATGGAGCGGGTATTTTGGTTTTCATTTCATTGTGCCAAAAACTGCAACCAGAATTTGAAAAGGAAACACACCAGGACTGATCTGTGTATCCAAAGCAGTTTTCTTCCAGTTTTTCTCCTTTGTAGCACACAGCCACCTCAGCCCGAGGCCCCCTCCATTCAACTTCCCAGTAAGAAACTCCAGATAAACCCTCAGAGCACAACACTTGATCGTATTTTGTGAACCGCTCTGGATGGTAGGAATACTTCTGGGCTTTCTTAGTCCAGGTCACTTTAGTATTTCCCTCAGAAAGCAGCAGGTTCTCAAATGCTGTGTTTGGATCCAAACTGAGGCTGCAAGAGTCTGAAATGTACAGTCAGAAAATGTTATTCAGTTTGATGCTACTGAAGCCGAATGGGGAAATATGTGTTACACAAACAACTCACACAGGGACATTTCCTGCCTGGTCTTTGGATCTGCATCAGCTTCAACTAAAAACAGAGAACATGATATTTTAATGAGAGCAACACACACAGACACACGTATAGATCTTTATCTCCTTACTTGTTTCAGACATGTCTTGAATAGCCTTTGTCATGGTTTCCATTTTGTCTCTCAAGTCTGATAAAGCCTTTGTCACAAAGTCAAAGGCTACTTCTGGGTTAAAGTTGACATTAGGGCTCGCGTCAAAATCTTTGCGATAAAAAATCTGCATGTAGTGCTGAAAAAATACAAAATAAAAGCATCAAATACAGCCATGCACACTCTGTAAGCTGTGTATTTGTCTGCGTGTGTACCTGCAGGAAATAAATGTTATCCTCAGTTAACGACAGTTGCTTCAGTTCATCCTGTCTCGTCCTCAGATCGCTGACTTCCTTCTCAAGTCGACCTACAAGGGCCTCTACTTGACCCAGAGCTGCTTCTTCCTGATGTATGATCTGCTCCTTCAGAGCAGAGCGTCGTTTGTCTGCCATCAGGACCAGCTCAGCACAGACCTTCTCATTTTGATCAAGTGCTGCATCCCTAGAGCACTGAAGGATAATTATTTAACTCAAAGAAAACATGCAAAGGATTATAGGTAAAAAGAGGCCGGTCACCTGTAATGCTTTTATTTTCTGTCTCAGCTGACGCAAATGCTTCTCTTTTTCTTGAAGTCCTTGTTGGTATCTTTGTTTCTTGTGGCCAAAGTGTTTCTAATTAAAATATATATAGCTCACTTTATTGTTTTTGCAAAACATTGAGTTACATTTGACATGCATGCAGTAAAATAATATAGAAATCATCCAGTTTTATCTCACATGTCTCACATAACTGACCAAAAGTATTTTACCTGTTTCTCTTTCCGCTCTGCTGCGGCTGACACAGTGTCATGACCTTTGTGTTCATCCATGACACAAAGCAGACAAATGCACTCGTCATCAGTGCGACAGTAAACCTCCAGCAGCTTGTCATGCTTAGAGCAGATCTTGTCTTGTATGGAGGCTGACACTTCCACCAGCTTGTGTCTTTTGAAAGCAGCAGACTCATAGTGAGGCTGCACATGTGTGGCACAGTAAGAGGCCAGACACACCAAGCAGGACTTAACAGCCTTCAGCTTCCTCACAGTGCAGAAATCACACTCCACACCTCCAGAACTAGCCTGCTCAACAGGGGTGTCTTGTTCTGCTTTCGCCACTTTTCCTATCAGATCAGCCAACACCATGTTCTTCTTCAGTGCAGGTCTCGAGGAGAAAGTGTGTCGACACTGAGGACAGCTGTAAGCATCTCTCTTATCCTTCAGGTCCCAGTAGCCATTCACACAGTCCATGCAGTAGCTGTGTCCGCAGTGAAGAGTCACAGGGTTCTTCAACACTTCTAAACAAATAGAGCAGGACAGAGAATCTGCTGCTTCTCTTCTTTCAGCCATCTTCCTCTCTGCTTGCAGTAGCTTTCATTTTCTGATAAACTGTTGTTGTATAATGGGAGTGGCTTCAGCTATTCCAGTGCAACCCAGTAACTTTCATTTTCTCCTAAATCAAAACTTATAAAAGTGTGAATAATGTTACCCAACATGATGTTGATTTATCAAACAAACTTTCATTTTCTAATTAAACAAAGCTTGTGTGTTTTTTTTCCCAACCTTTATTTTACCAGTTAAATATTTGAGAGCATGTTCTCCTTTACAAACATGACCTGGCTGAGAGGTCTCAGAAGGTGGTACAAAAGACAAAAAACCTAAATACATCTGAGCGTATAAAAATAAATAAAACGGCATATAAGATCAAATAAAATCATAATAAATATGATAATAGGCAGGCATTAGAAAACTGGGAAAAAAAAGAAAAAAGAAGAAAAATGAAAACCGGAATCTGGATTTGAAAAATGTATGCACATACACATTCATGCAGAAGATTTACATCATATAGGAGATTGTGTGTATGAATGTATAAGTGCGATCTGGTTGATCAACAACTTTTACAGATATATTCACTATCTGTCCTTTCTACATGCCCAAACCATCTCAGCCAGACCTTCTGATCTCAGTCGAATAAGAAATAAGAAGTTAATTTCCTAAAAGCATAGTCAAATTTGTCTGCTTCAAATAAGCCACAACAATAGTTATCCAAAAAAATTAAAAAGCTATCTCTTCTTAGCTTATTTGCTCATATTCCTTTCACTTTTTACGCCAGCGGTTACCATGGAAACGACGTCGGCTTTCGTGGCGCGTGCAGTGTAGGGAGAGGCGGAGTGTTTTTCCTCTGCTCGTGTTGTTTTTAGCATATTTTCTACACAATGGAGCTACCAGAGACAGTTAGAAAACGCTTAGATGAGTTTTTTCGCAGTGTTTTATTCGACCAGAGTCGGACCGAGCCGTTCTCAAAAGACAGCGGCTCGTTTTTGCCTCACGGTAAACCAACAAAACATTGCTATGAATCGAGCTAGCTTTTGATGTTAGCATCTGTGTGTGTGATGTTTGCTTAGTTACGTTGATGAGACCGAGTGGGCTCATCTCATTTGTCTGTGTGTGTTCTGGTGTTTTTATGTTTACAGACAAACGTGTTCTGTCCAGCCTCCAGCTCCAGATGTCTTTGTACTTTAACATGTGGTTCTTCCCGCTGTGGTGGATCAGTGAAACTGTAATGCTTCACCTCAAGGTAAGGAAGGGAACGGGGAGTTAGGGCAACCTACAGAAAAAGTGTCTCATCTCAAAACTTTATTTTCAGTTAGATTTTTTTTTCTTAAAAAATTTTTTTACATTTTCGGATGTCTTTTATACAAAATGTTTTTGTCAATTATTGCATCAATCTATCTCATCTTGTTTTATTAATGTATTTTTTTATTTATTTATTCTTATTTGACACCTAAATTTGCAGTACTGCATCAGATTTTTTTAAAGATCTGTTAGGGTAAAAATATTCCATATAGGAAATACTTTTAATAAGCATTCGTATTGTTATTGTTTCTACAGTATGCTGCCTTGCCAGATTACTACAAGTTCATCCTTGTGACTGTTCTTCTGCTGATGACTCTGATTGAAGGCATCAGACTTTACCTTGGTTATACTGGAAACCTGCAAGAAAAGGTGAGAACATCTTGGATGACGTTATAGACGTACAGTAGCTTATGTCTGAGCTGAGTGCAAAGTGGAAATAAATCCATCGTTTGGCTTTTTGTTCGTGTGGAAGGTTCCAGAGCTGGCTGGCTTTTGGCTGCTGAGCATCCTGCTGCAGTTTCCACTGATTCTTTTTCAGCTCTTTAATGAAGCCATCCTTGTATTGCCCTTGGAGAGAGGCGTCCATATTGTTCTTACCATCTTTATATTCACACAGGTATGACTGTTCTCCAACACTGACTGATGAAGTTACAGTTTCCATTTTAAACGATGTTATAATGTGTTTTGTGGATTTTTCATCAAATAACTGCAAACTGAGAGAAATCTGTTTGTCTTCCTGAATGATCCAGGCTGTCTTTGGTTTTGTGGCACTGCGGGACATGGTCAGACACACAGGAAGCCAGTTTCACCTCCAGCAGTTTGACTGAATTATCAAGTTTTGATGACCACACAAAAATCTGGATTTATTCTGACTTCACACCTCCCAGACTCTTAAGACTGACAACCAGTGATATCCACTGTTTGTATTCAGGATTATGGAACATTTTGTTCAAATAATTTTATAGAAAATAATAGAATATGATCTTGAAAATATTTATTTTTGTATTTTATTTTTGCTTTACATTTAATTTTATCATTCTTTTTGTAAATTTCATAGAAATTGTGTCTATATATCTTACTGTGAATCATTTGTTAAGTACCTAATGTACTGACATTTGTAATTCATTTGCATAAACCATCAATTTCATCAGTTCAGTGTTATTTTAAAGATAAAGCAGACATTCACTGATTGATTGATAGTCCAAATGAAGTGACTTGCAGGAAAATCTTGAATCAATAATCAAGTTTAGGTTAGTAGAGTCCCACAAATCATTCAAAAGGCTCTCAGATCTCAGGCTGATTATTGTGAATTACCTTGGGGGAAGAAGAAAACATTTTCAAAAGCTTAATTTCAGTCCAGGAGCACTTTTTCATCACTTTTCAAGTCTGCATTTTAAGGTTGGAGGGGTTGGATGGCAGAGTTACATTTAAACAAACAAACAACCCCAACATATTATTATAATCATTTTGAGAAGGTTGACCTTTAAGAGTCACATTAGAACTTTGTCTACCTGCACACCACAGCTTAAAATCACAGGTCTTTATTATTTCCCCAGATGCTTTGTGTAGCTGGCACATTTTGTGGGATTCACTTTCAATATTTCAGCTCATATTTTCATTGTAATGTACAGCCCTATACCTGCTGCTGTCGACTCATTCATTTACTGTTTCAAAATTAAAGAAAAGTTGAAAATGAAGTTTTTAAAAAGAAAATTTAACTTTACTACAAAAAACTAATTAAATACCCAGCAAACCTTATTTACATTTAGAAAAAAATGCAGCTTGGAAAAATGCATTTGTGACATCATCAGGTGGAGTTGTTACAGTATTTTAGCTCCTGTACATGCACGGTGTCTGGGCTAAGTTCAACTTTCCTTAATGTCTTTCACAGCTCATGACATAGGCAGAATTGACACTGTTAGAAGGTACATAGTTTATTCTTTACTGTTTTCTTTCTTTCTGTGATGTCTCTGCTTTCTTTTAATATGGGAACAAAATGTAATTCTAACACAACCAAACACACAGTAAAGCAAAGTGCAATTATTAAAGTTAATAATGTTTTTAAACCTAGTTGAGGTCTACATTGTGTTTTTGGACTGAATGTTTATGCTACAGCTGAGACTACGGAGAGTCTAAATTATTTGCAGTTGGCGTGTCAAACATTTTCTCTGTAAATAAACCCAGATGTGTTTCCAACTGAATTAGATTTTTTTTAGGACTGCTTTTTAACTATTAATGATGAAATTGTTACATATTCTTACTGAATAGATGACAGTTTGAGACAAGACAGTTGTGATTAAACCTGGCAAAATGTGGGATTCATTAAACCAATGACAGAGATAAATTAAGAACCATCAGCAGTAAAACCACTGAAACAATTCTAAACTGTTAGTTTGACTCATCTATTGAAATAACAAATGCTTATTCTGTAATTATGACAGTGTGTTAGGTCCAGTGAAAAGAAAAAAAGAACAAGATAATGTGGAGAAAAAAGTCACTATTTAAAGAATAAAGTTGAAATGCCGTTTTCTAAAAAAAAAAAAAGTCAAATGTTTTGGATTTCAGGAATAGCCAAAGAAAGCAAACAAGAACAAACCTTTGATTTCAGAGCTGTGGGGGGACACAACCGGCTTGAGTACACAGGGGTGAGGGACAATTTACTGATCTAAAGGTTAAAACACTAAACAATCATGACCAATGTTTCTGCTGTGTTTTGGTGTGTTTGGAAATCACAAAAACATAGTTAAATCTGATTTTTCTGCCATGATCTGAACCTGTCATATAGGTGTTCTGGTTTATCGCTGCCAAAGCCAATCTAGTGCAGCTGCATTGCAGCCAATTAGCCCTCATCTTGTTCACCTGTCTCCAGCATAAACACTCCTCTCTGTCCTTCACTTAGTGCCAGATTGTCTGCAGCCTGGCCTCAGAGGTCCAGTTGTTTGTCACAAGTCCCAGTTGTGTGACGTTTGTTTTCTGCCTCTTGCCTGTTTCAGTGCTTCTGCTTAAGGTGAATCAGACTGGACTTGATGAAGACTATAGCATTGAGAAGCTTCACCCTGCGTGACAAACTGGTGCTACTGGACATTTGTTTAATTACTCACTTAGGTTTTACTACAAGAATCTACCAGAGTAACTATAAGCAATCTTTCTGTTCCAAGTCATTGAAAGAAACTGTGATTTGTTATGGAATTCTGTTGCAGAGTGAAAAGACAAGCCAGGAGCCTGCTTACACATTTACAAGCTTGTAATAAATCCATCCTTGGATCTGGTGCATTTATCGGGTCCAGCCACCCCCTATCATTACACGTTCAGAAATATTTAACATACCATTGCTTTCAAGCAAAAATATCTCCAAAAATGCAACTCTTCAGGAAATGAAAAATGTTTCTTCTGCAAATAAGAAGCCCTGTGTGATCAGAAGCACTTTTTTGACTTTTTCAAAGTCTATAAAACCATTGATAGACATGAAAGATGACCAAAAGCCTATAGCTGATTTATGTAAAAACATGAAAATGATGAAAAATTGAGATATGAGGTTTTAGCCTGACAGCAACGATATTTAGCTGTGTGTGCATTTTATTGTGACAACGGATGAAGAGAGTTCAAAAGAACTAAACATTCTAGATTAATTTTCTGTCAGGAAGCATTTATGACTGATATTTTCTGTTTTGCTGTAGAGACAGTCTTATTGCATCCACTGTAAAAAAATAAAATATAGTAGTGAAGTTTACTTTACATATCAGCAACAGCCTTTATTTCCACTGACAACTTCCTTGATTGTCACAATATAAGTCGTTATAATAAAAGCGCAGATGGACCTTCAGAGGAATCCTGGTTCCTGTTCTGCTGCTTGGTTCTGGTTACGTCTATGTTTGGTGAGGAGAAGGTCTGCAGAGATCTGTTTCTAAAAAGATGCTGACTGCTGGATTTGGTGGAGGCGAAGGTCATCGTCACAACAGCTGGAACCATCCTGGTAGATAAAGATGGTGGAGATCTGCTATGAAAGAAACACATTATCCTTTACTACACAGCACACCCCCGTTTAATAAAATCAGTTCTCCATTAAGTTTACCTTTGAGATGCTGCGAAGGAAGATGTCAGCCCTGAAAGAGGGAGACAAGGTTCACATAGGAAAGAGATTAGTGTGGAGGAACATGCTGGTGCTGCGTGGAATGAATGAAACAAGTGAAGCATCCTTATCTGACCTCCGATGAGTCTCCAAAGCAACCTTACCTGACTGAGGTGACACAGCTGTGTGTGTGTCTCCATGTGAAGACATCTTTTGATGAAGACATGAGGTGCACAGGCTTTGTTCCTAAAACACAAGAAATCCTTAGTAACTTATTGAAATCAAGATACCAAAAAAGAAGATCATGTAATTTGTAGAATATTTTTACCTTGATGGGCTTGCAGTCTTTCCACCGAGTCAGCTGACTGACATCTCCAGGGTTACTGGTGGGAGATGAGAATTCAGGTTTTCTTACCGGAGCGCTGAGCTTCACAAAGACAGAATTCAAATAACTCTTAGCTTAAGAAATTAAACTTCCCATCTGGTTGCTTCTGTTTAACATCCACAAACATTTCCACCTGGTTTTTACCTGCTGTTTCCTTCTGTTTTCTCCAACAGGCTTCTCTCTCTTGCTCTGCTTCTCTGTGTCATCGTGAGGTTGGCTGGACTCCTGTAGAAACATTTCATCAGCTCTAACAGAACTAAAGAGAACTCAAATTACTGTAGTCTTACGGTATTGTTGCTGCTGCTTTGCAGGACCTTTGGATGCAGATTGCTCCTCACTCTGTCCGACTGCAGCCTGTTTCTTTCTTTGCGAGTCTTCAGTTGTTTCTTTTTCTTCTTCAGCGTTTTCTGCAGGAGAGAACAACATGAGAAGGTTTAAAATGGAGACAGAGGGTGATGTGATTTAAAACTGACTTTATAAAAAGATTCTGCCATATAACAACCACAAGTAAAGAACAAAATATGGGTGGAGGAAAGTAATATTTAGTACAATGTACAGCATTCACACAATTACAAGATGTTAAAATTACATTTTTATTTCTTGTCTGAATTTAACTCAGACTTTAAAAGGTTCAGTTCTTTCAGGACATTATATCTCTGACTTGAGCATTTTTAACTTTCATACATTTTCATACATTTTAAACTTTTTTTCTGATAAGAAATGAATGGAGACATCTTCAAATAATTCAAAACTTTGTGCTCTTTGAAAACTAACTACTTCCAAGTTCTTCAATATAGATCAAACATTTAAACATTAAATGATCTAATAACATTAGACTATCACTTAATTCTTTTGTAGTATTTTGGACCCGTTTATGTTCTTTGGCTGCTCCTACTGTGAGTGACATCACAGCTCTCAGGTCACATGCTGCTCTAGAACTTTTTTAAAATGTGAAGTGTAATTTAAATTGAATATTTTATTATTTATTAAGAAACTTCTTAGACTTCTTGCAAACTCCTCCTACTCTCACAGCTTTTAAACTGCATCTGGTAAATTAGTTCTAGTTAACACATGATGATAACTAAAACCCTGTGAGGGACAGATTTTGAATCTCGATCATCAAAGTCAGAGGACTCAAATCAGCCCCCTGATTGAAATCAATTAACCCATTAGTCACGTTTTCTGAAAAACCCCAAAATAAGAATAATTTTATCTCATTCCTGTTTTGATCCTGGGAAAGTAAAACCTTCACAACTGTGTTTATTAACAATTACTGATAGTAATGTGGGCAAAATACCCAGAATGGAATAGTTTGGGTTATAAAATATGTACTTTTCCTAAATTCCAAGTGTGCTTCGTTTCATACAACCAACCATAATTTATTATTTCTGTATTTATAATGAAAAATGTAAAAATACAACTAAATAATTTCCCTTTGGGAATCATAAAATAAAATTTTATTTAATTTAGGTCAGTTACATTTGTCAGCGTACCTCTGGATTTTGCAGCTGCTTCAGTAAATGAATAGGAAGTCCGTCTGAATCGGAGCTGTTTGAACCATTGGTGCTGCAAAGGCAAAGCAGAACAACTCACTTTTAATTCATCTCTCATTCCCCTCCTGTGGCTTCCATGTGATTTAATAATTACATCACCTTGTTTCCAGTTCAGACACAGAGACGTTTTGGTTGGTGTCCAAATCATAGCCAGTTCTCGCTCTGATCTTCTTCCCCAGCAGTGTTGTCAGTTCTGTTAAACAGTGTGTAACCTAAATGGAAAAACACAAAGAAAACCTGTTGAATATTTACACAGTGCATACATCTAATATCTTTTCAAACCCAGTTTCTAGTTTAATTCAGGCTACAAGATATTTTCTTTCCTTGAAGAGAGACTGAGCGTCAGTAATCTGTCACCTTCTTTTGATCGGGGTCATAGAAGTCCAGCAGGGTGTCACAGAAGTCAAAGCCCAAAGACTTCAGGTCTTGAGTAGAAAAATGTGTTCCTCTTCTGCCATCTACAGTAAGAAAAAGGGAAAAACTGCGTAAAAACTTATTCAAGAAACCTACATTTATATAAATGCATGAACCTATTTAGGGAGTCGATATTCACCCAGAGTGGAGCCTCCAAAGGAGGCCTCCATGGTGTAGCTGTTCCTGATGCCGAGTCGCCACATGGCAATTCGTCCGGTTCCCTCTTTGTTTCTCTGCACCCGAAATTTACAGCTTTTAAAGGAGAACTGAGAAGAAAAATGATTTAGAGGAAACCCAGAGTCCAAAATACTAGAAGTCTCTGATAACATAATATAACATATCAGAGTTCAAAAATGAACTTCTTATGTCATCAGCAAAATAAAAAAAATCAGATTTTTCTCAAGCAAAATGTAAACATGATATAAAACAATATAAAATATATAATTTTACCTTATTGCTGGCATTCTTGCTCATCATTAGTGGAAAAACCCTCTCTTGAAGTTTGAGGGAAGCATCTCTTCGGCTGCGACATCCATACATGAAGACGTTGTTTTTACAGTTGTGTCCGTGGAAATCACAGTAAAGAACCACTTCAGTTTCAGCCACAAGTCTGGAGAAAGAGTACAGAAACAAGCACCTCTCATTCAGAAAGAATAAACTAAAGGTAGGGTGAAGTCTGACAACGGATAGAAAATGTGCAACGTACTGAGTTCAAACAGGATCAAATAAAGAAATTAGGAAGAGCAACTTGAAGGTTGTTATAAAATATAAAATATTAAAATTATTCAAGGCCAAGGTGTTTCGTTTTGTTTTTGTGATTGTCCCTATAGACCAGTGGTTTCGGTTTGTAAGTCCTACCTCTCCACCATATTCTGGGTGTGCCACACACAGGGAAAGAAATCCCTGAGTACTGTCTTATAGTTTCTGTTGAGGTCCCTGCCTGCCAGAGAGCAGCGGTAGTTGCCCACCACCACGCCATCCGGGTTCAGCATTGGCACCACCTTCAAAACCACAGAGGGGGTGAAAAAAGCAGTCAGATTTTTTAAAAAGCATATCACAATGAAGAAAAACACACAATGAGCACCTTGAAGACAAAATTATCCCTGAGTATTCGAGCATCATCTGAGTCCCCAAGCAGGAAGTCCAGGAATCCCTCCATCACCCAGGACCCATTGGTCTCCCCGGGATGCACTCGGGCCGTCACCACCACAGCTTTCTTGTTCCTATTGACCTCTCTAGAAGTTATGGTCATGATGTACACGGCATTCCCCGCAAGGCTTTGACACAGGACCCGCACGTTACAGAATGACATCACTGCTGGGTTGGAAGATATCCGCCTGAGGTAGCACTGCAGGCGTGAGTAGGTGTAGGGGTAGCAGTGGGCCAGGTAGCAGGTGTCAGCGTCGTAGGGGAACAGGAGAGTCCAGGTGAGGGAGTACAAGGTGACGGCATCGCTGTTGTCCTCCTGTGTATTTGAAACAAGACAATGTTTTGGTAAAAGATACTGTGTTCTAAATTCTTAGTTTATATTAAAACCCATGCTCACTGTATAAATTCTGGGAACAGGTGTTTCTGGATGTGGCCTTTTACGGCTGTTACACCTAATATAATATACTGTTTATAATATACTGTAGCCAGAAGAATTAGGAGGAAATTAGTTTGAAGATGTGCTAAAAAAAAAAAAAGACGTCATAAAAAGAAGTAAATTGATGTGCAAATTTCTTAATGTAGTTTTTACTCAGTATGTCAGAAAAAAAATATTTTAAATGTAAAGATTTTTGATTTTTTTCTAAATAAAGTGTCTACAAATAACAAGGGCAGATCAATTAATTTTCTACATGATTATTTTTACTAGATGCACCTGATTTGCCTTTTTAATCTGTCATTAAACTTAATTTCAGTCATAAATTGACAGTAATAGTTGCTTAATAATTTGACCAAATGACTGAACTTGTTACCTGACTGATGTTCTGATAGTGTCTGATATTGGAGCCTGTGCGTTGCCACCCAACACCGTTCTCCTTAGCAGCCCTTTCAGAGTACAGGAGTGGTTTCAAGCCCTGACAATACAGACTTCTGCTCTTCATCAGGTTGGTGATGGTGAAGCGGTACGTCACTCCAGCCTTCATGTTCCTCACCCTGAAGTAAAACCACTGTGTGTGCTTCAAGGTGTACAGGTCTGTACGCAGCGTGAGCTCGTAGTCATAGACACCTCTGACCAAGCATGAAAACACACAGAGAAAGTGAAACTGTGATAATGACTGAAAAAGAGCAAAAGCAAAATGATCAGTTAGTATGAGAAGACTCACACTTGGACAGCCTTCTGAAGGTTGCCGCTCTCAAAGCGAGATTCAAACTCAAGTGAGTGATTGGAATGGGAAGTGGAGGTCTTAACAGGTTCTTCACGTCCCCCCAATCGAGAACAGGTGTAGTAAGGATGCTTGGTAGCTAAACGGGACGAGAAAGTTGTGAAGAAGAAACTTATTTGAACACATTCAAAACTGAACTCTTTAGTGTTCTTAAGGAGGAGCACATTTACAAGCCATGGTTACATTTTTAAAGTATTTTATTACTGGTGATGATTTTATGGATTAATTTCAAGATTTTTCCAATGCTCAGTCAGTGGTGTCCAGAGTTTTCCAGGTTTCCAAGGCCACAAAAACTAGATTTGTAATTCACACAACCACCAAACAATGTTTGGTCAAATTACCTGGTCAAAAATACATTAAACTCAACATTTTAAAGAAAAGAACTAAGTGTTTGGCTTTTTGTGCATCAACCGCCTGAGGGCCGCAAATGGCCTGCAGGCTGCATTTTGGAAACCCATAGATAATATACTCTAAGGAGGTACTTGGGTCAAAATAATTAAGACCAAATCAGTTCCCATGACAAATGACCTGTTGGCTCAACAAAAACACTCTTATTAGGATTTACCTGGATCACTGCAGTATACCACCTTCCCCTGCACCTCTCCAACTGGCATGGGTGTCTCCTCATTGCCCAAGGACTGATAAAAAGGCTCTGGGTCTGGGGGCTCCCATTCTACAAAACATACACTATCTGAGTCATTACATGTTAAACTGACAGGAAAATGGAACGTGCAAAGCCTAAAAACTGATTAACTTGGATGAATGTCAGTAACAAACCTGGTGATAAAAGAAGAGGAAATAAAAATGAAGATACCTATGTGTTGTATGATATCGCTGATGACCTCACACTCTATGGGCCAACGAATGCGGGTGATAGATGGGAAGTTAACTAGGCCCAATGGCTCCCTCACTCTCAGGACAGGCCGACCATCACAAAAACTTATGAGCAGCTGTGTGGTGCACAGGGCCCTGCTTAAGTTTTCAGATACTGTAGGAAAACACATTATTGTTTTTATTCATAATACCACAAAACTCAGATATGAGCAGTTATTTACTTAGCTCTCACATGTCATCAAAAATTACAAACATCATAAACACATTTTTTAAATGCTGACAACTTAAAGGCAGTCTTACATTGCTTTATCACGGCTAATTCCTCTTCCTTTGTGTGGGAGCCACTGATGTCCAGCTTGGCCAACTCTGCCTTCCACAAATTCCTGATCATGGAGGAAGTAATGGTTGAAGTTTTCACTGCCTGATAGGAAAAATTTAAGTCATTAATGTTTACCCTATTAACGAATCCCAGTGTTATTTTATTATTTTTAAACATTTCGGTTTATTATCAGAATGTTCTGTGGTTAGATTTTTGTTTAATTCTGTTATTCTTTTCAAAATAAAGTCTGCAGAAACATGATATATTTTTTTTCAGGGATTTTTAATACAATTTGAAAAATTTGAGGCAGAGCAATGGATTGATGTAGGAAGAAATACTGCCAATTTTTATATATGACTGTTCCTTGTCATAAAATCATGGCTTTAAAATAAACGCAGGGAAATGTGACTTCGGTAAAGTAAAGAGTTGAAACTAACTGAAGGTGAACATTTTATTTTAGGTTGTGGTGAATTTGGGTCTTTAGGGAAGAAAAAAACTTAGCCAAAATGCTACACCCTGAAATAAGCATTAGAGGTTTGAGCACTATTACTTTGAAAGTTATTAATAGTATTTTATACTGAATGACTTCTGAATATTATATAAAAAAAATGTATTTCAATAACAAAAGTGCAAATATGATTCCTCCTAAGAATAATTGTTCTTTTACGCTTTTATCCAAATAAACGACGTGGCATGTTCTGATGTTTTGGTAGTTATTCATATTATTTGCTTTCTTTTATCGTTACAGTAACATTTTATATTTATGAGCGTATTGTGATAGAAATAGCGACATTGTAGTTGCCACTAAATTATTTAGGCCAACCAGATTTATTGCTCGTGTTCGTTATTGCTAACAAATTAGCATTAGTTTACACAACGCAACTTAGCTTAGCAGTTTCTAAAGCGGGTGAATCTGTCTGGTGGTCACTTACCATAGTCATTTTAACAATTTGAAAAATAAAAACCTAAAAGGTATTGTTGAGCCAGATTGTGGCAAGCACGGACAGACGCCTAGCGGAACCCATTGCTAGGCAACCCAGTGAAAACAGCGGCTCCCATGGAGACGCGAAACAGCATAAAGCGTCTGTGGTTTATCTACCATAAGTTCAGCTTTTCATAGAAAATATATGCAGAGTATTAAGCTCAAACCGGAACAAATATACTGATTGAAGAGCAGCTTCCAGATTATGTACACACCATTTTGTAAATGTTTGTAAAAGAGAACATGTTCTCAAACATTTTACCTGGTAAAATTAAGATTTAATAAAGAATAAATAACAAATATATAAGTTGCTATATTAAAGACATTTTTACTGAATGCAACAAATTTTGAAAAAGATTTTAATAACTTTTTACAAAATATACAAGTTTCATTAACATTTCCTCCCTCCCCACAAACATGACCATTTCCATTTTTATATACATTGTTGTAAAAACACTCCATAAAATAGACAAGTCTGCCAAACTAACTGGTGGACATCTGAACTGGGTTTGTACAAAAATTTGACAATTTTTTTTAACCTCAGAACATTTGGCACATTTACAGATGTAAATACAAAAACACAGAAGACATTTAAACCCCTCTATGAGAATGGCCTGCCATGTAAGGGCTTCTAAATGTCCATTAGGAACAAAAAGGATTAAGAAACTCCACTGAGCATCAAACAGATGTTTGTCCATTGTAAAGGATGACATTAACGGTGTAGGCAGGAGTGGATTTACACACACTGCCAGAGCAGTGCATGACCTAGGCTAGATATTATGTGGTATTCATCGTTTTTCGTTTTTTGAGACGTTCTCGCCAGTTGTCGGGCAGGGCCTCAAAGTTGGCATTCTTTGAAGCTTTTCCCCTAGGAGGAAAAAGTATAAACCAATTAAGATGATCAGGAAAAAAATCTGTACCATTAATTCAACTAAATAACTATAATCAAGTATCGATCTGGACACATACGTCACAAGCTGCTGCTGTTTCCACTCCTCGATACTCTTCTTGTTGAGCAGATCTCGGTCTTCATCACTGGAGCTGGTCTTCTCTTCCTCATCTAACTCTTTCTGGATGCTCTGCCACTTCTTAACTAGCGAAGGCATTTTGGTTTTACTCTTCTTTGACGACTACACAAATAGAGAAGGGTGAAAATGAAGGAGACATTTTTTTTAAATATAAATTTAAGTAATGAGTCACAATAATAAATTCTAGACCAATTTGATGAACACTAACTTTTTCCTTTTTTGGTTTCTTGGTCTTGTCCACAGGTGTAACTTTGGTTCCAGGAGGTTCATAAGCAGGCTGGGATGGTGGCAGTGGTGGCTGAGGTGGCAGAGCTGGTACAGGTGGAGCAGGAGGTTCACAAGGGACCAAGGGTGCAGCTACAGCTGGTACACCCCAATACGCAGCTGCTGGCATTAGAGGTGCTGCAGACAAAGACAAACCATAAAATTACATTAGATCCTAAGCTAATGGAAAAAAGATAACTGGAGTCTGAACTGGTTTTTATCCCCAGTAAGTATAAATTGTAAAAGTTTACCTGCATTAATAATGGGCTGAGTGTAGATAATGGGACTGCTGCCAATCATAATGGTTTTATTCATCTGACCAGCTTTCCGTTTCTGACCCTTCCCAAAAGAATTAGTTGACTCAATCAACTGTCAAAAACCAAAAGAAAAGCAAAAGTTAAAACTTCATGCTGGTGAAAGCTACTCGGATGAGCAGTGAAACGTCTTCAAAGAACCAAATAAGTCCAGTTGCCTTTATTTAAAACCCTTTTTTGGATTAAAACTTCATCTTCACAAATGAAAAACTGCACAAATAAAAATCTTGAAAACAATTGCTCTCACCTTCATGCTGGCAGAGCAAGACCTCCCACCATCCTCCTCTGTTCCAGGGGCTGGAGGCTCCTCGTCATCATCATCCATCTCCATCTCCACCTCCATAATCTCTTCATCGCTGTCAGGGGGTGGAGGAGGGGGAGGGGGTGACTCTGGAGGGAGAGGTGGAGGTGGGGGGTTGCTGGGAAGTGGAGGAGGGCTGTCAGGAAGTGGTGGTTGGGGTGGGGACCAGTAAGAGGATGAACTGGGTTGAGGTGGCAGAGGTGGAGCAACAGCAGAATGAGTTGAAGATTCTGTTGAAAAATTAGAAATAAGAACACAGGGGTGATCGATTTGTTGACGTCGAATTAAGAAAAAATAAGAAGTGCCTTCCATTATGCTGTGTCTCTCTTAATTCTAAACACAAGTTTTCTAACATCTAGAAGAAAAAATTAGACTGACCCGTCACACCAGATGATCCAGATGTTTTGGCATCCCCCTGACTCAGAGTTTGTGCACATGGACTGTCTTTTGGGTCCTCCACTATGTCCTCCTCTGTTGGAAACTCCCACTGGGAGGCACCAGTCCGTTCCCTCACATAGAAATACCGCCTGTGTTCTCTAAAGAATGGAACAACAGAGATAGAAAACAACAGTCTCAACCACTGTCCTTAAAACTTGCAGAGTGCCATGATACCCTGGGACAGAAGGGCAAGGAAGTAGAAATGATGGCAACAACAGGGAATAGGATTGTTGGTATGGACAGCAATTTTAACCATCCAGAACAAGGGCCCAATTAGAGTGTCATTATGGGTGTGGACAGGGGACCCACCTTGCTCTCAAGAATAAATAATGTAAAACAAGTCATCTCTAGGTCCTGAAAGTAGTTTTCAGCTGCTCACATCATGGTTGTCATATTTTCTGTTTTAGACAACCATTCCCTCCCAGATACAGGAAGACATCAGGGAGGAAACACCACCATCATCATCATCATCAGCAATCAGATCAGACAATAACAACTCACACAATCAATTCATCTTACATTTAAGAGGAAATAGTAATTAAAAAACAGGAAGACATATAAAATAGAGTTGGTCTGACCTGCAGGATTCCTCGTCATTGCTCCATCTTCGCATATTGTTTTGATGACACTTGGTGCTTCCAGGGCATCGATCTGTCTGCTTTGCATTCTGGGTGTTGCAGTCCTGTAAAGTGCAAGGCTTCCCCCACAAAAACCAACCCTTCTAACACAGACCCTCCCAGTTTTGTTCTCTGAATCAACTCGGTCTACAAAAGACCCCAAAACAAAGGGCTCAAGAGTCAGTTACGGGGACATGGAGTCCTCTCTGTGGCAGGTATATTTATCAGGAAGCAGGCTGGCTCACAGTGGACGTTTTCTTATAAGGACTGTATCTCAGAAACCTTAAGTCTATTTCTGGAAATCCACTTGGACAGGTTAAGCTTCTCCCCAAGTCATGTTACATAGGCTGCAACCTCGGCATTGAGGGATGTGTTGAGACACTGTAAGATTTCTGGGGGGCGAGGGAGGTTATAGATGTGAAAGGTAAGGAGCGCGTACCTGTCCCAGTGGCAGGACCAGCCTTTAGGGGTGGCGTTAAGTTCATAATATTTTATGTGTTCTGCAGCTTCTTGCAGCTTGCGGCGAAGATAGACCCCATTCAGAGCACCTTCCCTCCAGTCAGCGATCCTTGTCTAAAAAAAGAATAAAAGAGAAAATAGAAGAGAGAAAGGTACAGCAGTGAGATAAATGACAAAACTCAAGAAACAGATAGATAGGAGATGATGAATTAGATGTGAAAGTAATTACAGAATGCTTCCATAGGGACATCTTATGATGAATTATCATGAGAATTTTAAATATTAAACACACTCCTGTGCAAAATGACACAAAATGTTGAATATTTTAGAAGTCACAGTGAGGCGGCTGCTATCCTCTCACCTCAGTTTGTAGCAGAAGTAAGTGAAAGTTTGAGATTGTTTTCTTGTTTATACCCAAGAACTCCATTTTACTTGTTAAAGTGTTGGCCAGTTCGCCTATCTGAAACTACAATGTCAGAGTAAAAAAAAAAAAAAGTTATTACATGGTAAAATTTTATTACACATAGCAACAGTGACATTATTGAGCTTACCTTTAGCTCGGGGGTCTCCTCCTCATCTTTGACAGCAAGTTTTGAAATAGTCATGTCGTCAGGTTTTTCTTCTTCTTTGTCCTCTCCTTCCCCTTCCACAACGCTCTCTAAGACTTTAGAAGGTGCTAAAAAGACACAGACGGGCATTTTGATATGCAGAAATATAAGTAGTGGAATTTTTAATACCTTTGTTCCCTTCTTTAAATGTGATGAGGAAATTGAGGACGCTCTTAAACGTTTTAACAAAATGTATTTAAATAATATGGAGGCAGGGTGGATCCTTTGTCCAAACAAAGTTTCTGAGACTCATCTTCATGTAAAAGGAAAAATGTCTAACCACCTCACATCTGTTGTTTAAAAACTCACAATCAGCTCTTACCCCCTCCCTTCTGTCTTACACTATCAGCTTCTTGTCTTTTGTTTATTCTTTGCCACAAATTTTCTCTGAAAACTATCTACAGTTGCTCTTCTATCTTTATGGGAGCCTCCCAGTCTGTCCTTGATGCAGGAACCGGAGCCCCAGAACTCACTGTCTTCAGCAGGTCTCAAGGTCTTATATAAAACAACACCCTTTGCACAGATACTTCTCTGCGTTCTGACCAGAAATTTCACATTTCTGACCCTGTTTTAACAACTTTTACCCATTTGAAGTCATATTTGACATTTTCCCTCATAAAGGCGCAGACAAAGTTGGCACAGACACCTTAAAACATCCTACTGTTTAAAAATTGTTACCATCATAATGTATGTGACCCTCCATAATAAACACTTAAACTCACCTGTCTCTGTGTTGTCCAGTAAGTCTGAGCCTCTACTGTTAGAATCGGGGCTGGCAGCAGAGGGAAAGACAGTCTTCCACCGCTTCTTCTGTGGACCACGGACTCCTGCAGCTTCTTGACTAGCCTCAGACATTGGACTAGAGCCTCCTGCGCTTCCATCCCCCTCCTCAAGTGCTCGGAGCTCAGCCTAAGAACCAGGTGTTAACAATGAGTTACATCTAGGTTCCTGAGACATTTACATTACATAGTGTGACATGTTAGTGGCAGACTGCATGTGAGCCTTATGTACTAAAATCCAATCCTTCACTCTGTGTACCAGAGGAGCACAGATGATAAACAATTTAATATAAAAAGTTAAGACACCTTCAAAATAATTCTTTCCAATAATTAAAGTTGACATATAAACACAATTAAATCCCCACCTTCTTCCTCTCCAGGGCCAGCTCCAGGTCCACTGTGTCTTCCTCTGGCTCCTCCTCAGCACTTGAATTGTCTCCTGACTGCTTCTTAGTGCAAACATCTTTCTGGACTGTGATGGCCAAGTCTGATTCCAGAAACGGTATAGTGGGAGACCCCGCTGGCCTCGCTCCTTCTCCGTCAGAATCCAAACTGTTCTCTGTCTCATCCAAACCCTTAAGCAATTTTTTCCTCCATTTTTCCTCTGATTCTTTTACTTCAGAAGGAATCAGTGGACCAAGGAGAGATGCAGCCACTCCCTGATGCTCCTCCTCTTCACATGTAAGGCCTATGACATTTTCTATTACCTCCTGTCAGACAAAACAAAAATAAATTTGAATTCAGACTTGCTTTCAAACATGTAAACAAACTAATCGACATTAATGTAAACCTAAATGCAACTTACCTTAACTTTAGTCTCCCTTGCGGGTGTTTCAGCTGCAGTAGGAGCATTTTCCTCTGTGTAGGGATCTGAATGGACTGAACCATTGCCATTGACACTACTGCAACAAGGAAAATCAAAAAGCAAAAACTCTTAAGGACAGAAATTCTCTGGCAGCATCAACATTTTGTTTAAATGTGTATTGCACCAACTCACATTCAAGAGTCATTTTTCTACTTTACATACCTGTTTGCACCATGTCCGAGGCTTTGCACCTGATCAGCTAAATAGTGTGGCAGTTCCCAAGACACCTCATTGGTCAGAGTGTTCCAGTAGTAATAACAACCAGAGTTGTCATCCCATACTTCCTGCCAGTCTCCCATCTCTACACCCACTGTAATACAAGCACACATTGAATGCAATAGACGTATATTTAAGTAATGCTTTCAGCACAATATTAATCTTGTGTGATTTTAACATTTTGTAAAACATTTTAAAGGGAAAAACAGCTTTTATGTCAAACAATGCAGGTATCACAATCAAAATGTTTGGGTTAAAATAGAAACAATGTTTGCAACTACCGTACATTTTAAACAATGCTGTTACTTTTTATCAATAAATGGTGTTTAAAGAAGTTGGTCTCCAAAGTTATTCTGGGAGTTGTTACTTGTTTTTATTAATGCATGTAGAATGAAAAACTACTTGTTTTAGAGCTATAATGTACAAACAAAACATGGCAGCTCAATCTTGATAACTGCAACTATAAATACCTCCAGCCAGAGAGTACTGTGTATTGTACTCAAACTCTGTGCTTTGTTCACCCTCCCCAGCTGGCTCCTGAGTTTTAGCCTCAGGTCTTGGTGGAGTAGCATTTGGAATGGAGTGGTGAGCTGCTGCATCATCTGTACTTGGCTGAGTTGTGATTGCATCAATTTCCTGGAGTATGAGAAATGGTAATAAACATATAAATTGTGCAAGAGAAATATTTTTCAGGAACAATGAGCCACAGCCATCTAAGCTTTGGACAAATTAAACAATTTTCTGATGAAAACAAGACAAACTGAAAACTAAAGGGCTTTAAAGATCAGAAGACTAAAATTTGCAGTCGGTTTCAAAAGTAAATAATAATTAACACTCATCGTGTTTACACAGAAAGCTGCTTTTATTTAAGTACGGAACAATAAAACGACCTAAATCTCATTAACAAGACATCGAAATTAAAAAGAAATTATATTTCTATTCAGGAAGTTCAGATGTTTAAGCATGCTTTTAATTTATCCCATTTTTCTTCTGTTTAACCCAAAGCCAATCACATTTTATCTCTGTATGACGAAGCCCTAAAAATAATGGATTCAAAGCCCATCCATTGGCCTCATTGTCACTTTCTAAAGAATTTTGATACTGTAACTCATCTTTTGTTTTTTCAAATACAGTATAATCTAGCTCCAGCACATTTCTCCAGGAACACCCAGAAACAAATGCCAACAGAGTAACCATGAGCATGGTGAATGGAAACTGTAAAATATCACACCGAAAAAATATATTTGGACAGTCTAATTTTCCCATTAAAAGTTGTTGATTCAACTTTTATCAAACCATTTCCTGATAATGATGCTGAACCCATTAACTCTGTCACTTTATGCAGGTGTAGCGTTATAAACTCTATTTTTAGTTTATAATTTGCACACACTTCTGAGATATCACTGGTCCGTTTTGTAGGTTTTAGAATTTTTCTTTATGTTTAATATGTACAGCTATAATTTTTTATTGACTGCAGTGTCGTTTTAGCATGATTACTAGACTGCACTTAAACTAACTGCACATATTATGTATAGGCTTTCTATTGTGTAACATACTATAGTTTTAACTTGTTGATTTTGTAATTACTGTGCTGATTATGCAAAAGGCCAACTCTGGACAATAATAGAAAATTAGTTATAACCTCTCTGTACAGCACATTAATTGCATCCCATATATTTGAAGTATGTTTAACTGAATAGCAACTTTATTTTCATTTTATTTTTCCTGTTGTGGTCATTAAACCATAACAAGGCATTCAGAGATATAAAGCTACTAACATTTGCATATACTTATTACCAGTCTTATACTTACAGCCATGAAATTAGCTAGTGTACTATCAATGTCTGCTGGCTGGTTGTTTCGAGAATTTGCAGCTGAACGATCTCCAGCGTCTTCTTCATCACTGTCCTCGTACGCTCCAAGCAACGACAATCCCTCTGAATTCACAGAGACACAACTTAGTCTAGCCAAATTAAACCACAGTAGATATACTTGTTTGACATAAACACGCGTTTATCTCACCTGTTGCTTTTACTGTTGGGGGCTTCATGTTTGTGCGTCTCACGAATTTGTGTCTATCACCGTCCTGTTCATCTGCAAAGAAAACAGTTCACAAAATGTAAAGTTAGGCTTTAGTAAATGGCTGGATACGCTGTTAGAGACAATAACCGATTGCGTTGTTTCTGTAAACGGAGACTATTCTTTTCCTCCTACACAAAAAGTTAATCAAATGGTATATATATATGTTATAATCTGATAACAACCAGCGTTAGTTGAGTCTAGTGTTTATATGTAAGACAACTTGACAACTGTAGCGTAGCGCGCTAGCCTAAACTAGCTTAGCTTTAGCCTATGGTAGCATACCTAAAATCAAACATTTGGATCCGTCCGTGAGCAAAAAAATAAATAATTTAAAATGTATTCACATCTAGTGTAAGGTAAAACGTTACCCAGATAAATGTATTTTAAAGTGTTATTTTATCAATAGGTAGGCCCATTCTTCAGGCTTTAACCTTTTTAGCACTGAGCTAGCTCTCTGCTAACATCATGTTACAAAAAGTACCATCGGATCCCGAGTTCGCCTCCTCCCTCTCTCCAGTATTTCCACCGCGGTTTCCGGGAGGGGATAGCTGTAGAATTGTTCTCCGACCGACAGCTCCCCCTGTAAGACGACTTTTCTTTCCCATTGTTGTGTGCCCGCTAGAGAAAAATCTGCGTCGATGAAGCTCCAAACCTTCGAGGCTGATACACAAAAAATGAAAAGACGTTTTTAACAATATCCGGGTCAGGGTGTGTGTGGTTTTTTTTTTTTACAACATCCGGGTCATGCAGTCGTGTTTTTGTTCTTCCGCTAGCTAATGAGCTTAAAGAAGAAAGCACCAAATTTCAACCTCTGATGGTCCTGAATATTAATGTTTTGTGAGAATTTTCATCTCAGAGTAACAAAACCGATTAGCTTCCGAGTGCGTAGCTATTTAAAAAGACTTGACACATGACAGGTGAAGATAATCGATTTTACATTTTTGACTTGGAACCACCCACTGATGCCTGAGTTTAAGGAACCACCTCAGATGCAGCAGTCTACCGGACTCCAGGGAGGATTATCGGTCCAAAACAGGAGCGGATCAGACAGGATGGGACCAGTTCTTCACTGGCTACAGGATGTAGCAGCTGTGACTCTCCTCAAAGCCCGACGGACATTATTCCAGGCCGCCATCCTTTTTTGCACCTTGGTTTTGCTGCTCTGGGTGTCTGTATTTCTCTATGGGAGCTTCTATTACTCCTATATGCCCACCGTGAGCTTCTCCACTCCTGTGCACTTTTACTACACCTCTGATTGTGGTGCCAGAGAATCAGGTCTCTGCTCCTTCCCTACAGCCAACATCTCATTCATGAGGAATGAAAGGAGCCAGGTGATGGCTAATGGTCAGCCTTATAGAGTATCTTTGGAGTTAGAGATGCCAGAGTCTCCAGTGAATGAGCAGCTGGGTATGTTTATGGTCAAGATGTCTTGTTACACCAGAGGTGGGAAGATTGTCTCTTCAGTGGGGCGATCCACGATGCTGCATTATCGCTCCAACCTTCTGCAAACCCTGAGCACTTTATACTTCTCTCCTTTCCTGCTGACTGGGATGGCTGAGCAGAAGCAGCTAATAGAAGTGGAGCTCTTCTCAGATTACAAGACAAATGCTTATGAACCTACTGTTGGTGCTGTCATCGAGATTCAGTCTAAATGGGTCCAGATCTACTCCTCTCAGCTCCGTATCCACGCTTACTTCACTGGTATACGATATCTATTATACAACTTCCCCTTGACATCTGCAGTAATTGGTGTGGCCACCAACTTCACCTTCCTCAGTGTCATTGCACTGTTTGGCTACCTGCAGTTTATTTGGGGAGGGCTCTGGCCTCCAGATCAATTCAGAGTCCGTGTCATGATGGGAGACAACACTCGCATCCAGAAGAGACGAGAGGAAGCTCGAAAGCGCATGGAGAGGGAAAACTCTCTGAAAGAACTCAGTTCTCCAACGGTGATTGGGGCTATGAATGGGACCTTTGATATCCAGGGAAATAGCACATTAGAAGAAACGTCATCAAATGCTCCCACTCTAAACCTAGATTCATCTGGAACTGAGGCTCCAGATAACAAGGAAGAGGAGTCTCATGACTCAGAGGGGCCTGAGGACATGGACTGCTCAAATGTGTCGAACGGGAACCTTCCATCTCAACCTGCAGAGACAACAATTCGCCAGAGACCAGGACCTTGGATGAGTCTCTGAACCCTGAAGTCTGCATCATAAATGCTCCCATAATGCATATGTACTCTTATTGTTGGCACCTTAAATACAATTCATGAAACATAGACTAAAGCAGACCCACAGTGTGGTCAAAGTAACACACGTGAGAAAATGTTACATGTGTTGCTTTAGCTGGCACACTATAGTTTACTGTATTGGCTGTAGCCGTTTACCTCTTTGACCTCTGTTCATGTATTTCCTTTGATTGCAGCGCTGCTACAAGTTTTATATTTGTGCCATTTGCTGGTGTTGAGTTTCAGCTCCGGCATGTTCTTCAGCATTGTTACAGTCGTCAGACAACACCCTTTTAAATCGGCTGAACCTGCTTGTGTTTTGTTGTCTGTGTGGTGTTTGTTTCTCACATCACCACCTGCCTTTAATAAACAAGGCACCAGTTTTAGGAGTCAAAGTAATAGACAGTGAGTCTATTGATTTTTTTTTTTTCTTTTGAGCTCAAACACCATTAGACCTGAGGTTGTTTTTGGATGGTGTGTAATTGAAGCTAAAAAGCTAAAGTGCATGTGACTTTTATTTGTAATAAAAGCTCTTTCAGAGCAATTTGATTTGGAAATTTTGCTCAAGAAAAGCATCTTTGTTGTTAGGAAGGAAAACATGTTATTCCATCCTGAGGGATACAAATAGTACATTTTGTCCCATCATGCAAATCCATGCTCTGTCCTGTGTAATTGACTTGAAGCTTGGCTCTTTACAGTCATTCCATGTTTAGGTCATTGTAACTGTGCAATGTAAATGTGTCAAACTTGTATTTATTTAAGCACAGAGCATTTTAGATGGGAAATATGAAACATCTTTCTTTAACTTTATAACAAGGATAGGTAAAGTTCCCGTTTGGAAGTTGATGTCATCAAAAGCAGTTGGAATAAATTGATGCAAATATTGCCGCCGGTGTTTGGTTTCACCTCTGAGCTTTTTCTCATTTTCTGGGACCGGTCATGTGTAAGATGTCTACTTGATTCAGGTCTTTGTACCAAAGATTGTCAGAGGATGCATGAGGAGATGGGTTTTTGAACATATAAAATTAATACGAGTGAACTTCACCTTGTTTACTGGTTTTACAGCTAAGCAGCTCCATCTAACTGAACTTCTGTGTTAAATTAGAAATTCAGGATTTTTACATGAAGTTTCTTATATTATTTGAGAAGTAAAAATATTCAGTTTTTATTTCTAGGAACCTGCTATCTTCAATAAACACTCCAAAAAAGGATGAAAAATGCCTCTAAAAAGATTTTTTAAAACACACTTCAAATTGTTTTATTTAATAGGTAATATAATTTCTCTATAACTTTAACTCAACACTTTTACAAAATTTTGATAATTACAGATTGTTATGTGCATTTTCTCAGAGAAACCTTCAAAAATGAGACCTTCCTGACAAATCATGTCAAAAATGTATTTTAAATAAAAATGCTCATTTTTTTAAAAATAGGATCAACTGATGAAAGGACGACAGACTATGAATAAAGTTTTTTTATTCACAGTGAGAATGCAGAGTCAGTTTACAGAACAAACATAAAAAGGAGCCTCAATTTATCATAAAACCACATTATTTAATTCCCCTGCTGCCCATTTTTTAAATATAAATGCACTGATTTAAATCACCATAAAAGCAATATTACTTTAACAAATATTTTTTACAGAATACCAACATTCAATAAGCAATACAAAGCTGAGTAGAAAATATCTAAATATCCAAATTTTAAGATGGAAAAAGCACATTTTCAGCCCTTTTAAGGTCTTTTTGTACATTTTGCTAAAAGGGTTTAAAATGTCTCAAATCACACGCTGCTGAGTGGCACTCATTTCTGCTTAGAGAACGTTTTATTAGTCCACTGGGGAACTGCAGAGCTGCATTCATTATCTCATTCAAACCAGAAGCTTTTGGTGATGATATTAAGACCCATTAGTGGTCTTTATTCAAACCCACAGCCCTAATCTATCAGATGAATTATGCATTTGTCTGGATAAGGGGTGCACTTGATGACTTGGACCATCCATCACGTGTATTAAAAACCTAACTGCTTCCAGCCTCAGCAGATACAGAAGCTATTTCAAACTCTGTTGAAGTAGTTATTTAAATTCATGTTGCCTCTTTACAAAAGGTATGTCATTGTGATATGTTCCTCACACAAACAGGAACAACTGCATAGTTTTACATTTAAACTCCTGCAAATACTTTAATGAATTTATGAAGCAAAATACAAATTTGCTTGAAAAAGTTTTGTAATACTTGCAAAAATGATGTCAAACACTTGAAGAAATTTGTCCTGCACCTTAGGATAAAATGTGTGACTAACATGCTGATTATTTAAGGCACGCTAAGTTTTTAAATTCAAATCAAGACCTATACTAAAGTGAGACCAGCGGCAGGATGCTCCCTCGACATTCGCTGAAGTGACAGACAGGCGTCATCACAGCTGAGGGTCGCTTTCTCTCTCCTCAGATTGGACCTCCACCACATCAGCTGCAGTCTCACTCGCTGCTTTAGTTGCGTCATCTTCCAGTTCATCATCTGTGATGTCGGCCCAGCGCCCAACCCTTCTGACTCCCTCCTCCACCACCGGGGCATTAACGCAGGGGTTGTGGTCGTATATGATAAGTTTCAGGCCGTTCATGTGAGACAAGCTTGGAAAGTGACGTATTCTGTTCCGATCCACATCAATAATAGCCAGAAAGTGCATTTCCAGTAATACAGATGGGAACTCTGTCAGCAGGTTCCCAGCAAGCCAGATGCTTCGCAGCTCATCCAGCTGTTTGAGCTCATTTGGCAAACTACGTATCTGGTTGTAACCGAGGTGCAGGGTCTTCAGATTTGTGAGCTCACAAACAACCTCAGGGAAGTCGATGAAGCAGTTCGTCTCGAGCCACAGGGTAGTGAGTTCCCTCAGCTCTCTTAGTTGTTTGGGCAGACAGTGCAGCCTGTTGTTACCCAAGTAAAGGATGCTGAGCTGAGGCAACCTGCAAACAGCTGCAGGGAGCTCCTCAAAGCAGTTAAAGTCCAGAGCCAGGAGCTGCAGCTTCCTCAGGCCCTGCAGCTCAGCAGGCAAGCTGCTGAGGCTGTTGTCACTCAGGTAAAGCTTCACCAACTTATCGAAGACACAAGCAGCAACAGGCAGCCGACGCAGCTGATGGCTGCTCAGGTCCAGAGTTCGGTCCAGTGGCATCTCTTTCAGGTCCCCCACCAAGAAGCGTTGACAGCGTTCTGAGGGAATGAAGGCCACGACACCTCGCAGGGCATTTCCCATCTTTCCCACTTTCTTTCACACACAACTTCAAGTCAGCGTGAGACTAGGATTGCACCCAGTGAGTTTCATAAAGTTCCATTGATGCTCCTCCTACTCTCGTCTGTATTTAACGATTAATAAACAAGAAAAAGCAAATTAGCAACTATTCAAAACATTTTTTTGGGAAACAATGCTACACAATATAAAGAACACAGCTGTTTCGTGATTAAGATTTTAATATTTTATGAGAAAAAAAATGGATGCTGACTAAAATATTCATAACAAATGTTTAAGAAGGAAAAAAAGTACAAAGGTAATCATAAACTTACTTTCCAGGATCTTTCTGCTCATATCCACGACTCTCAGCATCTCCAGCAGTCACTCATTTGTTTATCCAACTTAATGAGCTGAAAATGTATTGTCTTCCCTGTGCAGATACTCCCTGGTGGTGTCCTCTCGCTATCTCTCAGCGGTGTGGAGCTCTGCCCTGACTTTCATGGCAACCACCAGCTCTCTCCTCCCCATTTGTGCCTAATGACTTTCCCCGCGACCCTCTGTGGAGGAATAAGCGGCTACAGAAAATGGATGGATGGATGGACTTTCCCCCTTCTTCTCCAGAATGACAGAAGTGGTAGTGAGAGATGGGGAGGGGCGCCGTGTCATGAAACAGAAACGCTAAGTAATGAAAGTTCAGCAAATGTCATTTATATTCTGAGCAGTAACTACTGGAAACCTGCCAGATGTGGTCATTGTTTTAATTTTCTCGTATGTCAAACTGACGAACAGCTTTTTATCTTTTTTTTTTCTATAACTAAATATTCACTGTGTGTCAGTGTCAGGTCACCCCTGCCTTCCAGAGGTGATCTATTCATGCAATCTTGCATTATAGGACTATTTTCCAGTGAGATAAAATTGAAAGGAATTTCATTTTCCCTATCAGAGGAGCCAATACTTGACTCTTGTCTGTGTTCACTCACTGGCACCCTGTTTATAGCCCTGCTTCCACTTGAGGCCCTCCAATGACCATGACCCAGTCAGAGGACTGAACTAAACTAAGGAAAAACAGTCAGTGCTGGTAAAAGTGCTTATTATGTCTTTTTTCTCTCAATTAAATATTGAAATAACATATTTTAAAGGTTGTTAGTGAAAAATCTAAAGCCCTGAATCTTTAGACCAGAGATCTTCAGATTTGATCATTTTTTAAAGACCCTTTTTAAAACCTGTTGACCTCATTTAAGGATGCTTTCTTTTCTGTTTAAACTTTTTTCTTTTTAAATTTAAATGTTTTAAAATCTGTGTTTTTTTAAACAAATTCTTTGAAAACAATATTTACTGTTTGACTTCATGAGTTCCTAATCCCAAAAGTCAAAGGAAAATTAAAAATACACCAATCAAAAGCTTTGTTTTCAGCATAATATGATTTCCAAACAGCCCAAAAATCTGCCCAAAATTAAAATAAAACATTTTATCAAGTTTAATTATCCTCTATAATACTATTTGGCATTTTGTTTTATTATTACCGGTATTATTATTTTTGTCTTAGGTTAAAAGAACAAATTATATAGTTCTATACGAGACAAGAAAATGACACTTTCTTGTTCTGAACTATGCAGAATTAATTTAGTTCAGATTGAGGAGCAAACTGAAAATCTGTTAGCTCAACAAGACAGTAAAACATAGAGTCAAATCACAGCTAAATCTACAAGATGTTATGTTTAGATGTACTCATTCAGGCAACGCTGAGTATGATTCAGGTTTCCTTTAGATTTCTATGGAAGAAACAAACTAATTTTCTGAAAAATCTTGATGAATAACTAAAGGTGGACTGAATTTGATAAATTACACTTGAATTGATTAAAGATCCCAACCTCCTTGTGGAATGTAATTCAATTTAGGAGGCCTTGTCATTCTTATTCTCATCAAATACAAAATTAACCAGATTCCCCTAAAATGATCTTCTCATAAACAGATGCTCCTGGCTTGGTCCTTCATTTAGCCCACATAGATGTTTTATATGAAATAACAGCTATATTCTTTATGAACACACATCTTTTTGTCCAGAATTGGTTTAGTAATGTTCTCACATTAAGCCTGAAGAAGGGCATTTACTTATGATGAATTTTTAATTTTACTATAAAATTCCTGTCTCTCCCAAAATATTCTGTTGTTTATCATGCTATTCCCTCAGGTTTGCTCTCATGTCATACAGGTGTGACAGGAAATAGATTCCAACTGGTTCAGGTCTGTGTAACTGAAATAGGCGAGATTTATTTTTTATATCAACTTCTGAAAGGAAGTTCTCAATCATTCTGGTTCTGCTTTGTGAAAAATTTATGTTGGGACAAAGTCTGGCTTTTACCACAAAAGTTATTTTTGACCAGATAGGAATAAGGTGATAATAATGTAAACTGTTTTGAAAACAGTATGAAAACAAAGGTTATTTTTATTATGGTATTGCTCATTTACAAAGCATCATTAAAGTGCAGTTTCATTGTTTTAATTTACAATGGCAATAAAGGCTTTCTGATTCTGATCTCTGGAGCAAACTCTCAGATTTTGTTTCTGATCATGTTTTTCTCCTTATTTTGGGAAAATGTCTTGTTTAGTTACACAGATAATAACAGTAAACTCAGTTCTCACCAGCTGCTTCTTAAATTGTCCAAATTCTATATGAATAAATTTAGATTGTTATTATGGTATAGGCCTACTCGTGTTTTATTTCCCTTCATACTCCTTTCTGTGCTCTTGTCAACTTGATGGGCACAGGTTTCGTTTTGTTCTTAATAAAACTGAAAGAAAAAAGATTCAGTTTTGTGTACGGAAGTGGTCAGAGGGTTGGAAGGTCAGAGTGTAAAGGCTCTTTCGACTGGAAGTACACACAGCCATCTTGGATCTAACGAAGCGAAGGGAAATTGATGCGGTGAGCGTATTTTACTTATTATCTGCCAGGTCTAATTGTATTTTATGAATAGAACCTCTCGGCTGGAGCTTAGTTTTGTTTTTTTCTTCCGTTTTGATTCGTAGCAGGTCGTTAGCCTTTAGCATCAGCGGGTAGTTGCTGCTTGCAAACGGAGCGTAAAGTTAGCCGAGAAAGCGGACAGCTGACTGTAGATATAGAAACAGGAGAGCCACTACAGCCATATATGGACTTCTTTGTGATCGTTTAATTGTCTGTGATCGTTTAATTATAGTGTTTTGTATCGTAAAAGCTGTCATACGTCTCTCACAGTGATAGCGACTTGGTTGCAAATTAAAATTAAGCTAACAAAACACCTAGCATGCTAACGTTAGCTGCTTAACATTGATGTTGGCTAACTAACCTGTTAGCGTTGCTGCTGTAGTTGTTTGAACTCTTAATTGTGTCTTTTGAGTTTTCATGAATTAAAACACACTGTCATCATGAAATTTAACTACAAGTTGGGCTGTCAGTCAAGTTATTGTTTCTTATTTTTCTTATTTAGATGCAAGTTTTCAAACATCTTCTAGATATATAATAGTGGTTTTGTGCAACATTTTTTAACCTTTCTGAAGTTTTTTAAAGCTTTTCTTTGGGCATCGACAATTTTTATAAAATTCAATTTGTCTAGCCATTTTCAGTCCAATAGTTGATCATTTTCAGATAAATAATTTTTGTTTAGATCTGCATGAAATCAGTCAGACAAAACACAACTTAGCAATAATATGTTAAGGCAGTTTACCAGTACCCTGTAACATTATTTTAAGTCTACAATTAATATTAAATGTAGCAGTTAAGGAAAATATATTTATGCAACAGCATGATGATTTCTTTAATCCTATTAATTAACTTATCAAACAGTAGATGATCATCAGCTAAAGGGTGGTACATCTTTCTATTACTGTATTTTATAATTATTTACCGGTATAAAAAGCAGACATTTTGGATATTACTCATCATCAGATGTGGTCTTTTAGGCTTGACACTTCATTTTTCCTGATCCATCTCATTTTACTCTGTTTTAAAATACACGTCGCATAATGTTCATGGGAAAAGGACTGAACAAGTAGCCAACGTCAAAAGACAAACTTGACCTAAAGCCTTAAGGACAGATAATCAAGACCACATTAAGATATTATAAGAAGATATGTCACCCTTTAAGCAAAGTATAAAGACATTGGCCCCTCTGTGGTGAATATCTTTAGTTTATTCCTCAGTGAGTTTCAGTTCGAACTAAGGTTTCTGTTTGTTTCTGTTGTTCCTTGTTGGGCTCTTTAAACCAAAGTGTTTCCAAACAGCTGAATTTTTTTTTAGTTTTCTTGTTGACCAAAGGTCATCATGGGGGCTGGAGCAGAGCTAAACTTGCCACAGTTTGGCAGAGAAAGAGTCTGAGCTGAGCTCTAAGGGAAAATGAAAGCTTAATGATCAAGTGCATTAGTGTGTTAGAAAACAACTTTAAAAGAACACAGAATCATATGGTCTCTCTATTGTCATAATTATCGAAATCTTTATTGAATAAAAAAAATATTGATTCTATGCCAGTTTTTTGTTGGAAAGCAAAAGCTGCAGAAAGTATAAAGACTTCACTAATGAAGTTTCTTGATTTCCAAGCAGGTATTGAGGCTTGAAATTCCCTCATGCTTCATTTTAAGAATTGTCCTGGTGTAGAAAGAGGTACATATACTAAAAACAAGAAAAACACATTTCTGAACAGATATTTTATTGTTTTTAGTCTATGTATTCTCTAGGAGGCTGCAAAGATTCCCCTTGAGACAAAACAGCTTTTTAATTTATGATGATTTTCACTAGTTATACTCTCAGTCTTACAATAGAAGCCATGCTGATTGTTTTGATGTGTCCAAACAGCAACCTGTAGTAAAGTGACAAGTTAAAAATCTTTATAACCTCAAACTAAGAGCTGTTTACTTTTGGTCAGTTACCCTTTCAGTGTGTGAGTACTAAGTATGAACAGTCTTGGAGTATAAACTGTTCAAAAAGTAAGTAGACCTCACTGATCATCCGTGATATCAGCAGGAATAATGTGTAAGACTGTCATATTACCACAGCATAAAGTCCTGCTGGGAAAATCTGGATTCTTGCATTTACATGGATATCCCTTTGACACCTGCCAACCACCTGAATGTTTTTGCAGAACAGTTTTTTGTAGCAATAACATTCTTGTGAAGTTGCAGCCTCTGCCTTGCTTGTACAGCAGAGAGTCTTCAAAGCTGAGAAATATCTTTAAAAACACAGTCAAGCCTGAAATGTTCACCTGGCCTCCAAACTCCACTTAATAATCTGATGGAGTCTGAGAGAAACAAGTCCAACTCACAGAGACCTGAACCACAGTCCTCTATCCCAAAGGGTCTATTTCTATCACCCTGAGACAGATGTCTTTGTGTTTTTGCCATAACTTTTCTTTAAGAAAAGTGTGATCTTCTTGTTGGTTTTACTGTTTTAGATTATTCTGTCACTTTCAACTATAAGTTGGTGATTCCAATGGAGAGTAGTTGTCAAAATAAGGGTTCAAATGAGAAATGTCAGTTGCAGCAAATGTTTTAGATTTTTTTTTTTTACATCTTGCCTCATTGCTTTTTTAAATTTTCTATCTTGAATTTTAAAAATCTCATTCTCTAGGTGACAAAAGGCATGTTTGGTGCTAGAAAGAAATTTCCGGACTTCGTCGAGGTAGTCGACAATGACTTCGCCGATGACATGTATTACAGTCAGGGGTCGATGTTCCCACATCGATCGGACAAAGACGTAAGTTTTGTCACATATCTGAGTTATCTTTGTGTTCTAATGGAGTTAATCCGGTTATTGATCTTGTTATTAAATCTTTTTCTGCAGTTGCTTTCCTCTCCTTCACCGTCGTCTGGTCAGCTGTCACAGCTTGGTCCAAGTTTGTACGGTCCACAAAGTTAGTGTTTGCTGCTCTGTTCACACATTCATACTGAACCAGATTCACATTTTATATACTGATTACATTTTAAATTGTGTATTTAAGCATATTTTTACGGTAACAGTAGTTATTAAAATGTTTAAATATGTGACATTGAGTAGATGTGAATTGGATTGAAACTGCAGAGTCCTGCTTGAATGATCTGATTTTATTCTTTGTGTTTCTTCTTTTTCATTTGTCCAGGTGCAATCGGCTTCCCCGTAAGAAGCATGGGTAACAGCACACCTCAGTTAAATCGAAATCTAACGCAAGGGACGCAGCTACCAAGTCATATCACCCCAACAACAGGTGTCCCCACCATGTCCCTCCACACCCCTCCATCGCCGAGCAGGTGTGTTTTGTTGCTCCTGTTTAGGATTTCGTACACAATTTAAAAGCCCGTCTGTTTTGTCAAGCTGATGATGTTTTTGCAGGGGGACGTTACCGATGAATTCGAGGAACATACTGAATCACTCTCAGGTTGGTCAAGGCATCGGGATGAGCAGCAGGACCAATAGTATGAGCAGCTCAGGACTCGGAAGCCCCAACCGCAGCTCACCTAGCATCATCTGTATGCCCAAACAGCAGCCAGCACGCCAGCCCTGTACCATAAGCAGGTAGGTAAAGTTAGTTTAGATGCTCACATTCACCCACATGGTTCATCTCTGTAAACATCAGCTGTAAAACTGGTCTTCTGCTTTGCTTTTGTTTTGTCCTTGCAGCATGTCAGGATTTGGTATGAACCGCAATCAGGCTTTTGGGATGAACAACTCGTTAGCAAGTAACATCTTCAACGGCACAGGTTGGTGGGATTAACCTAAAGGACACACGGCTGCAAAATGTCTGTTTACTAAGAACTATATGTTGCAGTCGAGTTAATAAATGACTACTAACTCTATTTTATCTTGTCTGTTACAAAGAGTAAGTCTTTAAACTTTGTAGTTACAAGAAGTTGTTTTTATTCCCAGAAACAAGCCGTATTTTGCTTTATTCAAATACTTTGAACATGCAAAAACTAAGAAAATAATACTTTTTTCATGTAACTTTGCTAGAATACAGAAGAAAAATTAGTTCGTTAAGCTTAATGTATTATCAAAGTTCGAGTTGTCACATTATTAGCCAAGCCAACTTTATTTATAAAGCACTTTAAAAACAGGCAACACTGACCAAAGTGCTGAACATAAAAGCATAAAACTAACTTGTTCCTTTTTTGCAGATGGGAGTGACAGTGTGATGGGACTGGATCTGTCAGATTTCCCTGCATTAGCAGACAGGAGTCGACGAGAAGGGACTGGAAATCCAACACCGGTGTCCAACCCGCTGGCTGGACGGGCTCCTTATGGTGGGTCATTATCCTCTAAGGATTTGTTTAAATGTGGATCTTATCACCACTGAGAAAAGCTGCCTTTGTTATGGTTGTGCTGTCATTTATTTGACTTTTTTCTTGGTAAATCATTAAGTTGGCATGGTGACAAAGCCATCGACTGAACAGACACAAGATTTCTCCATTCATAATGAGGACTTTCCTGCACTGCCTGGGCCAAACTATAAGGACACCACACTGAACAATGAAGACAGTAAAACTGTAAGTAAGAGCCCAACAGCTCAACCTGTTTTTTTGTGTGTTTGTGTCAGACTACCGATCAAAACGAGTTTTAGGTTAGTACTTTTTTGTGAGTTAAAATGTTTTTCTCCATTTAGAACTTGAACTCCACAAATAAGAGCACATCCAGCACAGATGGGCCAAAATTCCCTGGAGACAAGACGGCCTCCGCACAGAACAACAACCAGAAGAAAGGCATCCAGGTGTTACGAGATGGTGAGACTTCACAGCCAATCGTATCGCTCCAATTCCTCTGAGACATCCCTTCTTAATCACACAGCTTGGGTGAGGCAGTTGGGCTCTCTACCCTGTATTTTGAGTTAAATAAATATTGGATAAGCTACTGTGAGGAGACCAGAACAATAATGTCTTTCCAATAGGTTTTCTGTGGAGATGAATTTAAAGAAAATGTCATTGTTTGCTCTCCAATGTGTGCAAAAATTACAGTCTAGAAATATGGATTTGGTTTCACAGTAAGTATTTGTTGTAGATCACAGCCCCATAGTAGATCTGTTGTTTGTTGAGTCTGGATCGTTCTGCTGCTGCAGGTCGGGTTACGAACATTCCCTCAGGAATGGTGACAGACCAATTTGGCATGATCGGCCTGCTGACGTTTATCCGAGCTGCAGAAACTGATCTGGGGATGGTCCATCTGGCGCTAGGAAATGACCTCACCACACTGGGACTCAACCTAAATTCACCAGAGTAAGACCCATTTCCCCATCAGTGGTCACTTTAAGGGGTTTGTTACTCGACAGATTTGAAGCAGCTTTTATCTTTGCAAGAAAAATTTATGTCAAAAATAAGATTGATGAATTGATTTTTAAATAGTTGTTGATGAAAGTCAGTGTCTCATTTAACCCAGTAAAACTAATGTGGATACAGTTGAATGTAACAGCTGCATTTCATAGATGAAGGGTTTTTAATGTAATAAATATTTGAGACACCATTGATTTTTCAGTAGATCAATAGAAGCATTAAAGATGTTTAGATTTGGAAACAATCCAAAACTTTAACATTGAAAGACTTCTCTCACTGGACAGTATTTGGTTGTGTTTAAAGACTAAAATTGATTTCTTGACTCGTTTGGAAATGCATAAACTATGGAGAAAAATTAATAAGTATGTATAATAATAATAATAATAATATTAATAATAATAATAATATAAGTATGTATTATGTGGTGCAAACAATTTGATCATGTTTATTTTAAAATTTACGTCAGAAATTTAACAAACATCTTTTTGGTTATAAACATCATGACATCATGACATTCCTACACGGCAACAGGATCACATTGTTCTTAGCCATTATTTATTTATTTATTTATTTATTTCTCTTTATTATTCTGTCTCAGTCCCTTATTACCATATTTATACTCAAACTATAGAAATACCTGCATGTGTTCTTTGCCGGATGTCAGTTTTGAATCTTAGATTCAACACAGCAACCTATTAAATGTACACTCACTGGCCACTTTATTGGGTACACCTGTCCAACTGCTCATTAAAGAAATTACTAATCAGCCAAACATGGTGGCAACTCAATGCATTTAGGCATGTAGACAAGACGATTTGCTGCAGTTCAAATTGAGCTTCAGGATGGGAAGAAAGGTGATTTCAGTGACTTTGAACGTGGCGTGGTTGTTGGTGCTGGACGGGCTGGTCTGAATATTTCAGAAACTGCTGATCTTCTGGGATTGTCACGCACAACCATCTCTAGGGTTTACAGAGAATGTCTACTCTGAAAAAGGGAAAACATCCAGTGAGCAGCAGTTCTGTGGGTGAAAACGCCTTGTTGATGCCAGAGGTCAGAGGAGGATGGCCAGACTGGTTCGAGCTGATAGAAAGACAACAGTAACTCAGATAACCACTGATTACAACCAAGAAGAGCATCTCTGAACGCACAACATGTCAAACTTTTAGGCAGATGGGCTACAGCAGCAGAAGACCACACCAGGTGCCACTCCTGTCAGCTAAGAACAGGAAACTGAGGCTACAATTCACACAGGCCCACCAAAACTGGACAACAGAAGATTGGAAAATGTTGCCTGGTCTGATGAGTCTCGATTTCTGCTGCGACATTCGGATGGTAGGGTCAGAATTTGGCGTCAACAACATGAAAGCATGGATCCATCCTGCCTTGTATCAACGGTTAGGCTGGTTCAGGCTGGTGGTGGTGGTGTAATGGTGTGAGGGAAATTATCTTTGCACACTTTGGGTCCCTTAGTACCAATTGATCATTGTTGCAACGCCACAGCCTACCTGAGTATTGTCACTGACCATGTCCATCCCTTATGACCACAGTGTATCCATCATTTAAAGGCTACTTCCAGCAGGATAATACACCATGTCATAAAGCTTGGATCATCTCAGACTGGTTTCTTGAACATGACAATGAGTTCCCTGTACTCAAATGGCCTCCACAGTCACCAGATCTCAATCTAATAGAGCACCTTTGGGTTGTGGTGGAGCGGGAGATTCACATCATGGATGTGCAGCAACTGCGTGATGCTATCATGTCAATATGGACCAAAATCTCAGAGGAATGTTTCCAATACCTTGTTGAATCTATGCCACGAAGGATTAAGGCAGTTCTAAAGGCAAACAGGGATCCTACCTGGTACTAGCAAGGTGTACCCAATAAAGTGGCCAGTGAGTGTATGTTGGAAACTTAATATAAAATCATCCTCCAAACGAGCAATATTCCTCTAAAGCAGTGTATTTCAAAGTGTGGGTCAGGACTTTACTGTGGGTCATCAAACACCAACATGTGGGTCCTTAGACGAGCTCCAGGAAGCCCAATAAGCATAAAAAAAATGCTGCTATTGAATATTTTGAACTTAATATTTATAAGACAAAAACAACAGTGATGAATAGATGAGGGTAGTGTGTTGGCTGTTGTTTGTGTTTCACTCTTCAGCTGGTCACACTCAAGTCTGCTCAGATTTTATGAATTAGTAACTCTCAGCTCACAGCTTTTTCTAGATTATTGCATCAATTCAAACTCTTACAGTTTGTATTATTATATTTTGTTTTCTCTCTAATATGTTGATTTTAAAACTTTTCAACCTGCGTCTTCTCTTTGATAGAAACTTATACCCCAAGTTCGCCTCTCCCTGGGCCTCATCGCCTTGTCGACCTCAAGACATCGGTAAGACATTAGCTGTGTGGGTTGTTATTGTGACAGAACTGTCAAATTCTTAAAAGTGTTCATTTGTTAAATGGTCCAACTTTTATTTGTATCTGTGTTTTCAGACTTCCATGTTCCATCGGAGTATTTGACCAACATCCATATAAGGGACAAGGTAATTCTGAGCTCCATAACACCACAGTGAGTGTTTTACATCACAGGATATAAAACTAATATCTCTTTATTGTTTTGTCTTTAGTTGGCTGCAATCAAGTTGGCCCGATATGGGGAAGACTTGTTGTTCTACCTGTACTACATGAATGGTGGTGATCTACTACAGATCCTGGCAGCAGTAGAGCTGTAAGTAGTTTCCTCACACTAAACACGGATGACGTAAAACGAGCGATCATGTGACCTCTCAGGAGCCTGATCCAGATTCAGACAGAAAACATTTTGTTCTCTGTGGCGTTTGATGTTGTTAGGCTCAGATTTTTGCCACAATCTGTCGGCAACAGTTTTTTCTTTCTCTGTCCAGTTTTAACCGGGACTGGAGGTACCACAAAGAGGAGCGGGTTTGGATAACGAGAGCACCAGGCATGGAGCCCGCGCTCAAGACCAACACCTACGAGAGGGGCACCTACTACTTTTTCGATTGTCTTAACTGGAGGAAAGTTGCCAAGGTAAGTCTCATTAGGAGCTTTTTGTTTTAAGTTTACTGGCTGTTGCTGTGGATTAGTTTAAACTCTGCCTGAATCTCTCAGGAATTTCATCTGGAGTATGACAAGCTGGAAGAGAGGCCTCATGTGCCAACGACCTTCAACTACAATCCAGCCCAGCAGGCCTTCTAAGGCCCGACCAGTCCAACGGCTGCAGCTGTTCCTGCACACGGCGCCGCTGTCCAGGACCGGCGCTGGGGAACACGCAGCTTGGTTTTTATTCCTCAAGGATTTGGCTATTAGACTGCAGGGGTTGTGATTACCATTAAAGCTGTCCTGCCTTTCTGAACTTACATTCTACCCAAAACACTTGTTCCGTTTTTATTATTCTCTATGTTCCTCATTTTGTTTGTTTTTTTTTTTGTCTTGTTTTGAGCAGGGTCTGTGTTATGTTTACGTCTCTGAATTTGAAGCCTGTTTTCTCCTAGTGAGGAGGACTAACTTTGTGGCACGGGACAGTGACAGAACAAAGGTTCCACCTGTTATTTACAGCAAGTGTTAAGAACACAAAAACGTGGAAAAAGCTGTTAGCATTCTCAGACACAAGCAAATGAAGGGGTGAAAGAAATGCAATGTTTATTGTTGCACTATATTTAGTAATAAAAGAACACAAAATTTGTTTGTGCTTTTTTATATGAACACTCCCCTGATAGTGTTTTTTTTCCCCTCTTCCGTTTGTTATTTCTTGGGTTGGTTTAAGCATCCTCTCCTCATGCAGTCCATTTTTAAAAATCCCATCCTTTTCTTCCGACAACATCCGTAGATTCCTGTATTTGCACTACCAAACATTTTTCTGTCTGTTTCTTCCTCCGTGTGTCTCTGTCTTTGACTTCTGTGCCGACCAAACATGGACAAAAATCCACATTTGTAGAGGAATCCTCACAGGGGCTGAACATTTAACACAACTTTGCTCAAGAGCAAACAAAACACTTTCCAGTCTTTGTTACAATTTTGTAAGAAATGTGTAAATTTTTGTTCTTTGCATCACATAACATAGTACATGTATGTATGAATGTGTATATATGATTGCTATATATATATATATGTATGTGTATGTATATATATATATGACATCTATTTTGGAAAAAAAAAAAAAGCCCTGCCTTGTACCTCGTTTTTTTATGAGGCGAACATGGATGAGGTGTGTAGATGTAACAGAAACTTTCTGGATCTGCTGGACAGGATGCCGTTTGGCACTACGGGCACTTACATCAAAACAAACTGTCATCACAGGAAAAGGCCTGATTCTCACCATTTGGAAAAAAAAACAAAATGTGAAAATTACATGTTTAAAGTAAAAGAAGGGATGCATTTCAATTAAGACTCTGAACAGAAGTGAACAATAACATTTCATAGGGAAATGGAAAACTGGCAATTTGCTATTAAAAGAAATCAATCTTGTATTTTTGGAAGTGAACAGCTTCTTTTCTTTGTATTAAAGCAGAAAATGCTTTCCTGAACTTTGTCTCGTTTGTTACATAGAGGTTTAAGTTCATGAGTGAAGTCACTGCAAAGATATTTTACATTTAAATCACTTGTTTACACACCATTCACAAACTTTAGTCAAATTCAACTTTATGAATATTTCAATACAAAACACTTCAAGTCATTAAAGTTTAGAATCTTGAATTTTAATGTCATTTATGTACCACATTCATAGACAAAACTTAGGACTATTAAAAACTTCAGCACAGCTTGTATTAGAAAGTACTGCAAGTAAATTATCAGTACCTACCTACATTCATTCATGCAATGTAGAAAATGTTCAAATAGAACTGACAGTTGGCATAGACAAGATCTTCACTAGATCAATAGAACAGCTGCAATTAAAAATGTGATAAATTAATACACAGACGACTAAAAGAGACAACGTAAAAGAAGAATTAATCAACAAACTCCAATCTGATGAGCAGAGAACTGCTAAAATAAATCAGATAAACCAAAGTACAAACAAAAAGAAGACCTTTAATCTGTTACAGTAGTGGATCTTTACAAAAAGCAGGCGCTTGTTTAAAAACAAATTCAGACAGTTAATGGATGTTGGAAGCTGCAGGATCTTGAGTTGATGTTTCTGTAAAAGGAAAAGCTAAGAGACACTTCCTGTAGTTTTCTATGAAGATGACTTTGTTATTGTGGGATATAAAAACATTCATCAACAGTTCTGAGAATTTTCCACTCTTTTATCCCAAAACTGTTTGGAAAACATCCAAACACATCCGTTCAGTCCGTTGCGTTAGCCTCGTTGTTAGATGCAGGCAGGCTGTACGCTGCAGTGCTTTGATTCAGTCAGGGCTGCTGCTGATCTCACATGAAGGTTTCACTTTGAGGCTGGTTCAGTAGCTGTGGAGCCGTCAGGTGAAACTCCTGCTTTCCCAGCTTCTTCTGGTGGAAAAAAGATGAGGTTAACATCGGCTTAAATCACCAAGACAACGTCCTCATCTTAGTCTAAAAAATACGTACTAAAGGTCTAACATAGTGTCATTTTAAAACTGGGTCATTGACCACTGCGTCCTCTAACCTTTATATTTCTTCTCCTGAGTTTCCTCGGCTGCGGTTTTGTCAGCTCTGAAGAAGATCCGCGCGCTGCTTAATGAGAAGTAAAGCAGCTCAAACTCCTGGAATGAAAAGCAGATCAAAGATTTAACATACTGTAGATCCTATAGGAACATTTACTAAAGAAAAACAGCTGGACTGCTGTACCTGCAAGTAGTCATCCAGTCTCTTCTGGGTGAGATTCATAGTCTGAAGCAACTTTTCGTCCTGATTGGTCGACTGCACGTTCTGCTCCTTCACCACCGCGCTCAACTCTTTCCTATATTTGTCCCGGACCGCTTGGAACCAGTGCAGAGAGTCGAACTCCAGATACTGGTCCAGCAGCTTCAGAATGTACGCCACACCTAAGAGAGAGGAGATAAAGTTCTGAGCCAACAAAGAAAATAAGAGTTCGGAATGGTTTGTTAGTCTTTTTGTGTGCTCACCCATTGCAAAGCCATCATCTGTGAAAGCAGCTCCTGTTTTGTTCTTCTTGTTCAGTTTCTCTTTGCAGCTGATGGAGTGCTCCACAAAGTTCACAGTCTGTCAGTCAGATTTGTTGGTAATTATTACAGATGTTGTCCCAAAACGAAAAGATAAAGAAAGCAGGACATCATTTAGCACTGACCAGAGGGGGAACAATCATGTAGAAGTTCCTCAGGTGCATGTTTTTCACGCTACGAAACTCAGGTGCAAACACGGCCACCAGCATGTTGAAGTACTCCGACCCCTCTGCAGAGTTACTGGTCAGTTCACTCAACACTGAATCTAGAACACTGAGAATGAAGACAGAACAGCTGGTTTAAAAAAGAGACACTAGACAATGCTTCTCATTCATTAGGCTTTGATGCCCCCTGCAGACGAGGAAAGGAAATACACTCAACACACACTGAAGGCAATCAACTCACAGTAAATACAGAAATGAAGGTTTGCTAAAATAAAAATCATGCACATTATAAAGAGTTTTTGAGTTTCTACCTGGCAGCTCTCTGAGTCTCCTCTGACAGTCCTTCCTCCTTCACTAGCTCCTCAAAGTTGACTATATCCTCCAGGTCTGGGACAAATCTGTAGATGATGCCAAAAACTTAATGAGATATGACAAAAAAAAAAAAAAAAGACCTTATAAAGAAAAAAATATCTTAAATCACATAATATAAACTGTTGACATGTTCTTTCATTTTCAGTTCCCACTACCTGATTGCGCTGCTGCAGCAGTGGAGGCCTCCAGAGCGGATCATACGCACATAGCCCATAGCGTTGCCTGAAAAGAAAGAGTAAAATGATGCCGTGTTCCATTTTCTGATGCATTTCTGAGTTTATGTTAGGATTGTCTCACCAATCTGGCTGATGAGCTGTCTGAACTGATCCAGGTAGCTCTGTCCATCAGGAGTGAGGCCCAGCTTTCTGATGCCGCGGTTAAACTTGTCTGCACGCTCAAACGGGTACTAAAACAAAAACATCGACAGATGATCCTGAGCAACAGCAGGCAGGTGTTACACAGTAACACAGTACACTGAAGTCCGGTCCAAAAGGGTCAAAAGGTTTTGAATTCCTCTTCCATAAAAACTCACCATTCCTCCGATGTTTCTATATGTTCTGAGTTTTAAAAACAGAACAGAATGTAAACGGTACCTTCTGGTCTGACTGATCCTTTGTTTCCCTGAAGAACCTTATGTCCTTTATGAGTCTGGACTTGATGTGCTCGTCGTACATAAACTGACTGAAGATGTAAAACTTCTTCCGTAGGAACTGGTAGGTGAAATTAACCTTTTAAAGAAAGAGAAAAGTCGTTACTCTTTATATAAACAGCTGTTAGGTGAAGAGGTGGTGGTAAACTCACAGTGGTGTTCATTATGCCGGTGCCGTGCGTCCGTATCGAGTTCGCGACGTGACGAATGTTGATGGTGTTCAGATGCTTGTTGTTACTCGCCTTTTCTATGAAGATCTGTTAAAAGAGATCAATTTTAGAACAAGCTGTGATTCGTATTGAATGGTTGAACCCTGAGACGGTTGAGTCTCACCTGGTTGTTGAGGTTGTAGAGGTAGCGTGAGACAAAAACATGAATGTTTCTCATGATCTCCAGAACATCCAAACCCTGAAAAGAACAGAGGATACAATTAATCCTTTTTTAAATGTAGAAGTCAGCCTCTGACAGGACGAGTGAGGTGTAAGAGCTCAAACCTGCTCTAGCGTCTGGCTGGGCAGGTGTGCCTCCGTCATCATGAGTCCATAGCGCTGCGTCGCGAGGTTTCTCATCTCACTGTAAGTGGCCCAGTCATGTAGCGCGACTGTGGTCAGGTTGTAGAAAGTTTTATCCAGGTAGTGGGTCACGTAGGCTGCAAGGACATTGAAAATGTAAGATATTTTCAACAAAATCGCACCCTTTATATGCACATAGGACCAGTTTTTCTGCACCTTTGATGTGAATGAAGCGGTTGAAGAATCGGATGGGTTTGACAGAAAAGAAGTGAGCCAGGTCCTTCATGCCGACTTTGAAAGGGTTCCTGTCGTCGAGCTTCAGGTGTGTGTGGACGGAGAGACGCAGGTCCTTCTCGATCTCCTTACACAGCTTGTCAAGAAGATGCTGCAACGGAAGCAGGAAATGGGATATTACAACAAAAAAGAAAGACGCTTCAATAAATAACCTTTGCTTTTAATTCCTCCATGTTTAACTTCTCATATTGTGTACTTTAGGCTACAGAATTAAGCTTCTATAAATGTCATAAAAAATTTATCTGACCACGTTTATCATTTCTGTAAACTCAATCAGCTGAGTGTGTGGTGTGGTTGTGTGTTTCTTTGCACGTAGAGCGGATAACTCAGATCTAATCACAACAGATGTGGGCCAAAGTGTGTATAAAGTTTGCACCATGGCGCCATCTTTCATAACTGTGATGTGGTGACCGCAGCAGGCCACAGGTCCTAAAAGGAAAAGAACTGGAGGGCTGAGCCTATTCACAGAAAAGCTGAACGATAAGAAGTTTGAATAACAGTTTTTGTCACTGCCAAAACCGTGGAGCTCATTTCCTGAAAGTTGAAATGTTTTTGCCAAAAAGTGAACCTCGCCTGGACTTCACCCTTCCAATAACAACATTTCCAGGAAACGTGTTTTCCATCAAGCCAGATGTTCAAGAAGAAAAAAAAACCTCAGGGAGTTAAATGTCAGCAAGGCCGTAGCCAAACTAAAGAAAAGTTCCTGTGAGAAAACAGTCTGCACTGATGTCTGTATGGAAGATTACTGATTGTTACCAGAAGAGGGAGCAGACAGACTAGAACTACGAATCATCATGTTCTTTATTGGATGTTTTGAATAGTTGCACAGGAGCTGTGTTTACAAACTCTTCAATAAAATCCCAGAAGGCCGCAGAGTTGAATCGTGGCTTATATAAGAATTAAAAGTCTTTAAGATGATCTCACTTTTATGTAAAACTTGACTTGCAGCTGAAGCTTTGTGTGCATCTGAACAGCCACCAAAATGACCCTGACTGATTATAGTTTAGAAAATAATGATATCAGGGAGATGCCTGGAGCACATTTTATTCTCAACACACCCAAACATCAGATCTCCTTTGATTCCTCGACGCCATAAATTAAAAACACACGTCGTGATTTGGCAGATTTGATGGATTTGTGTGTAGAAAAAACAAACCAAGCAGTAAAATCCCAGAAACACAGAATGAAACAGCTTCTAACTGATTAGACTATTTCTTTATACCTTGTTACTTCTTTAATTCTCTTCACATGTTGCTCACCTCATTGAAAACATCCATGATCTCCTTGTCGTAGCACTCCAGCAGCTGGTCACATAACTCCAAGTGTTTAGCGTGCAGCATGGATGGCACGCTGTCTCTTAGAGCACTGAACATGTACTGCTCCAGCCAATCGTACAAAGACGATCATTACAAACAGGAAAAAAGAGGATTAATCAAAGACAAGTTAGGATTACGTTAGAAAAACATGAGTTTGTGCTCTTACGTGCATCCGTGCTGCATCGACAGCGTTGTCGTACACGTCATCTAGATAAATGGGAAAAACGGCTCGATGCCAGTAAAGGAAACTACAGTCACACTGCAGCTTAACCCTGAAATACAAAAACTGTTCTAAGTATTTTAAGCAGTCAAAAAATCTAACTTAAACAGGATAATTTGTGCTCTGATTTCATCTTTCACAGAAAATTTAACATGAAAAAGTCCAAGTCTTCTGCTGAGCATCCCACCTTTCACTGAGCTCACTAATTAGATCCAGCTTCTTCAGCACGAGCTGCAGGGGGAGCAGCTCCTCATCTTTGAAGGTTTTCTGGAGATAAAAAAGAGAAATAATAAAAAAAAGGATGGAAAATAAAGCAGCAGAGTCATGTTAATAACAGACTTTGCTCAACGTACCAGCTGAGTGCCAACACACAGAGCCAGAGACACCACCAGGCGGCGCTCCTTTGTGCTCGGTCCAATCAGAGCGTTTTCTGCCAGAACTAAAGAGGACAGCACATCCAGCCGCTGCTCGCTGTACTTCTTGTCAGAGATCACTCTTTTCTTTAGGGATGAAAAACCAGTAAATAAATAAATAAACTGAAATGAACACATCCTTCCTCACAATTACACGACCGTGTTCTACCTTTGCAACGCCGATAGCGTTCAGAGCCTGATACTGGAGCTGCAGCGTGATGTGAGAAACGGAGTCGGCTACAACCATCGAACGCCTGTAAAATGTGTGTTCCACAGCCTGAGGGGAGGGTCACGTTAGGTTTACTCTAATTAATGCATCAGATTAGAGTTTGAACACATTCTAGACTGCACACACACCTTGAGCAACTCAATTAGTCGACAAAGTGCTTTGACAGAGGTCTTGGTCATGGGCCGCAGCATGGACATGTACATGTTCATGGTGGTCTTGATGGTGGTACTGATGCTGTATGCATACAGGATGCCCTGCAAGAAAAACACAACATGGAAAAAATGTAAAAGTGGAATTATAAACAAGGATGGAAGCTATGGGCAGAACTTTGTGACATCAGAAACTGAATTTGCATAATTTACATTAGAATTGCTCAGATTGAAACTGAATTACACAAACTGAATAAATGGAATCTGAATTTGTGTCATCTAAAATCCAATGTACTGGTTTGAAAAAGATCATCACACAACTGTTGTCGTATATTCTTCTGTGAGGAAGAATAGGTCGAGACTGAGACACTGAATTAATGCGCATCATGAGAAAACTATGTCGAGGTAATCTGACATTGTGGAGAAGACAAATAAGTCCTTGCAGCTGTTCTGATACGATGAGTTTTGCTACCAGCTGCCTCATTATCAGAACTTGGAGCATGATGTGAGCAGACTTTATGGAGCCAGGAATGTGAGGGGTCTCAGGAAAAACCTCGTCTGGATGAGGGTCCTTGCCTCCATATTTTTTAAATACTTTTTTTTTTTTTAACTTTAAAGCATGCCTCATTGTTTTTCCTCATCACATCAAAAGAACTTAACATTACAGAATAACGGGGCGCAGCTTGACCAAGCTATGTTTTACTTCAGCGAGCCTGGCTGAGCTGGGAATAAAGTTGTCAGATGTCATTCGGTTAAACTCTCAGGTTGGTAATAAATGTATTACATGTATAATTAGAAGCACCATGTTTCCATGGTCCCTTTAAAAAAAAAAAAGGTTTGATATCAATTAAAGAGAAACCATTTTCACAACTTTCTCTGATTTACAACTGGCCCTAAAGAGACTAGGGATCTAAAGACCTCTGCTCATCTCTGCCTCAGTTGACATTTTCACCCTCTTTTCTCCAAGTAAAACTATTTGTGTGTGTGTGTGTGTGTGTGTACACCTAAATACCAAAAATGTAGGTTTCTCTATTCAAAAGAAGACCCTTAACCTAAACTCCATTAATCAGGTCAGAGGAAAAGCAGACCCATCTTTATTACAATTTACTGCCCCCGTGATAACCTTCCCAGAGTTAAACTCTTCACTTTTAAGTTTACATTTCCAACAGACCCTGATCCACCCCTGATAGATGAGTCTGTACAGACACCCTCTGTTTTACAGGCTTCCTGTGGGAAAGTCCAGCCTACTAAAACAATGGTATCTTCACCAAGGACCTTGAAACGGTCTGTGGGAACGTCAGTCCAACCAGTTCAGGATAGGAGTTCATCATAAGCAGATGCTGACTACTTTGTGGGAGGCAAACTTAGTTATGAACACAAGAATAAAAATTTCCATCACATTCGATGGTTGAGGTATATTCCCTCCACCGTTCTTCTGAAAGCCTTTTTTATGCCTCCTAAAGATTTGTATGAGTTCCCCTGCTTTATATGTTCATTCAACACGTTGAGTACTGCGTTACTCAATTTACAATTCACAATCCCTAAACATTTCATTTGGTTATTATACATTATAATGTTTTAATTCATTATTTTTTTATGTTTTTAAACTTTTTCCACCTTTGATTTTCAGTGTGAGATGCTAAAAAAAAACTCTGTTGCTGCACCCAGAAGAGCCTGATTTACTTCATGTCTTCAACCAGGAAACGTCACTTTAATGAGATATTTTCTCTACATACCTGCAAAAACACATTGCATCTGCTGTTATGGTCTTCTGCCAGCTTGTCAGGTTTATGCTCCTTGGACAAGATGGACTCCATTTTCATCATCCAAGAAGTTACAAAAACGTAGTATGACTGGACATCTCTGATGAGGATAAATAGATTAGATAAGAAGGATTTATAAGATTCCTGATTATATTGTAGTTAAGTTTTAGTCGTACTGACTTTGTTAATGTCTGAGCTCTTTGCTGCAGGTACACGTCTCTCTGCACTTTGATGGCCTGAATACTCTTTTTGTCAATCTGTTTAGCTGCAGCCTGGACTTTACTGGTGAGGAAGGCATCAGGAAACCAAATGATGCTTGCCACCAGAGTGATAGCAGGAACCTGAAATGTAAAAATACAAACAGCATGAGATGCTAAAGAAAAAAATAACGAGAGAAGGATTTCATGGATAAGAAAACCAGTTAACAACAGAAGTCTACCTTTTTACAGACATCGAGCAACGCCTTGTAGAGCTTTTTGTCAACACTCCTAAAGATGTGAAAGTGGAGGACGAACAGAGCACAGACTGCAGCATATTTATCTCTCTGGTCAATTTCTGTAGGTTCACCTGTGAAACAAGAACAACAAAAAAAAAGTCTAATTAAAATAAAAGTAGAGCAAATAAAGAAATTTAACGCAAAGCAAGAAACGGACCAATTTTGGACTCTACATTAGTGAATATGGTACGAATGTTGAAGGCAAACTCCTCAGCAAAAATGCTGTTTTTGGCAACAAAGACTCCTTCCCCTGGATCATCAAACCTCTGCTCCACACAGGCCTGTCAAACATCAACAAAGATAAAGTTTCTCAGCAGAGTCAAAGCAGCACTTTGTTGGGGTTTAAAAGAAGAAAATAACCTGCAGAATCATGCCATCCAGCAGCTGTCCCTCCAGCTTCAGCAGGAGCTTCTCAAATGGCTTCAGCTTCTCTTCAGGAATGGAAAACTTTCCAGGGTTATGATGTACAGACTTTAGTAACCTAAATAAAGAGAAATACATGTCGCTTCAAGTTAGTGAAAATGAATAATTGGTCTTCTGCAAATTCTTTAAAGTTTGTCTTCATCACCATCCATAAAGACTGAAGCTCGAGGCTAAAATCAACATAACGACTCTTTGATGTGCAGACGCTAACTTGGATCAAATCTGTTTTTCATGCATTTTGTTACTGGAACATTTTTCTGCTCCTATTCAACCATGACTGTCTCTTCCTGAGCAACAGTTTGTTAAAAAAACAAAAGGTTAGAAAAAATCCTGGGGCAGAGATCAGCATTCTCACTCAATTACTGCTCAAATTCAGAGTTAATCAACAAATCTCTTCAACTTCATTTAGTGTGAATGAACCTCAAGTCATCAAACAGTTAAAACCTAGCAAAACAAGATAAAAAAAAAAGAACAATAGAACTGTTGGCCATTTGCAGACGACCCATTCTAGAGCAGCAGAACGTTATCAGAGACATTAGGACCCCCAGCTGAACGTGCAGACGCCTGTCTGCGATCTGCCACTCAGGAAATCTACATTGAAAAGACCACAAAGTCGAGTGATAAAGTTTTGACTTTCATCTCAGATCTCATGTCAGGACATGTCAGGACATTACGTCTACTGATCAGGGACAATGAAAGCAGATGTTCTTCACATTCATGAAGACCTCTTGAGAAGCTTTTCACACCTACTTTTACATACAATCTGCCCTGTTCTCACCTTTCACTAACAGCTCTAATGTCTCCAATAGATCCCAAAAAGGGTTTTAAATAAAGGCAACTGGACTTATTTGGTTCTTTGAAGACGTTTCGCTGCTCATCCGAGTAGCTTTGTCAATTCAAAGAACCAAATAAGTCCAGTTGCCTTTATTTAAAACCCTTTTTTGGATTATCATGACCTGGATGACTGAGAACCTTCACCAGCATGTCTCCAATAGAGAAGACGTCTGCATGTCAGATTATCTTCAGATGGACAGGACTTTACTTTGAATGCCAACCTTAACAAATATATCTAAACATCATTCGATTGTCAGAGCTGGTCAAGATGGAGCCATTGTTATTCAAAAAGAAGCAGTTTACAGACAATAGTGTTTGAGACGGCTTCAAAATGGGAGACGTTTACAAACCATTGAGCCGCGATCCGACACTGAGCTGAGATAAAAGGTTTTCTAGACAAAGTTGTTGAGAACCATCACATAACACTAAATGAATATGATTGTCTGTGGCGACAACATCCAGCGGGCCTATCTTTTATACACTCCTCAAATGACATAAATCCAATGTAGAACCTGTCGGTCCACAGTGGCAGGTAATCAGTCTCACAGAACCCCTTTTAAAGGGATACTCCACCAAAAAGTGATTCAAAAAAACATTTTTTTTTGGTCAAATGCCATATTCCCCATAGTTAGATAAGTGGGCAAAAAACAATTTATAATTAGGATAAGTTTTATGGCAGGGGAAACAGCAGAGACACATGGATGGGTGGGAGTGGACAGTGCAGAGCAGACGAAAAGCTAATCAGATTACGGGGCTTCCCCTGGGAACTGGAATCTCAGAAACCCTCGTGTCCGGAACAAGCATCTATTCTTCGTCTCATTTTTATAATAAACTTTTGTTAAACTTTAAGAGTGACCAATTTCTTTTCAACACACCAAATAACCTAACAGTACCATCAGCAGCCTCTATACTCGTGTTCCCCAGAAAGAGGGTTTAGAAGCGTTTGTATATTTTCTGAATAAGAGACAAATACTGTCCATCTTCACGATCAAGGAGTTAGAATGGGAATTGCATGTGCACCTTACTATGTAGACTTATTCATGGGTACATTTTAAGAAAACCATGTTTATCACAATGATCCCTTTGAGCCAAAGTCAAAAAAGACACCTACTTCCGTAAACACGTATTCACACGTTGTTTGCAAACCGTGCGTCATGTCCTTGCGCTGTTCACCGGAGCTGCGCCGTTCAGCGGAGGGTTACAGCTGCTCTTTGTCATAAAAGTAGTCCCGAGTTAAAAATAGCACATGAAATTCCTTCGTGTTACTTGTTATTTTCCCTTGCAGTTGATGTTTACTGAGGTCACTAGGCCGAATTATTATCACCATTTAGTGAGTTTTATGGACGTTTTTTCTGGCAATGCTATCTGGTACCATTCACTTACAGTGTTTGATGCAAAGCTAAAGCAAAAGGAGTACTGCTGGATCAGTAAAACGGCTGGGCTGTTTACAAATAGTTTTTGTCCACTTATCTAACTATGAGGAATATGGCAATAGACAAAAAATAACTTGGCGGTGGAGTATCCCTTTAAGAACAAGATTACCTGTACTTGCTGTACTAATATGTGGTATACTTATTGAAATGACCATTTGACTTGGTATATATTTTAGCAAAACAGTTCAAATCAGGGTTTCTGAACTCAACAGTAAAATCTGTAACAGAGATTACAGATCTCCTGTATCTAGCCACTTTAGTTAGCTATGATATTTGTTCCTTGAAGTTTCAAGGTATAGAAATAATGTCTGCTCCCAAAAGAGGGTCTGACGGATCCAGACTTCACAAACTATAAATCCCAAGTGCTTGGATGAAGAATTGGTGCTGAACTGCTTTCTCTGAACTGTAATGCTTTCTCCAGCTTTGTGACTTTTATTTCTGGAGATGGTGTGTGTATTGTTGTCTGTAAGTATTACTGACTGAATTTTGGCTGTTAAAGCTCCCGACAGATGTTTCCTGTCCGAGTCTATTGCCCAGAGTTGTTATCCCTCTGCTAACGGAGCTGCCCTTATCTATTATGCCTCAGGACCTGACTAGTGCATTAACACAGCTGGTCACAAACTGATAATGCACTGCTCAGGGGCCTCATTTATAAAGCTTGCTTACCCACAAGACGAGGTCTGAAAGTTGCATAGGTCCTTTTCTACCCAAACTTTGTGATTTATAGAAAAAAAAGTGATGGAAAAACGTGTGCAACTTTAGCACATTTTGGAGATGTCAGCACAGCCAGTGAGATGGTAACCAGGTGATTTTAAGCCACATTTTCATACTTGCAGATCCTCACATACACACACACATAAACTAGTCACCCCACCCCAACCCCAGTTTCTGAACAGAATAAAAATGAGAATTTTAACAAAAAATTTTGCATTTAAAGAGTTATATCACAGTATGTTCATAAATATATCTTCAAATTATATAGCAACTGTGTACAGTGACACTAATGGATGCGCTACGCTCCTTGAAGATCAGCCAATGGCAGAATCCGAATGGGGAGAGTTTTTTTTTTTTAAATCAGCTGATTTAGATTTTCTAGAGCAGTCCTGTAGATCTGTGCTGGACTGGACCCGGTGTCAGATCAACCGACCCACTGGAATCATCTATGGTGAAATGTGGGTGTGTGGGAGATAGAAAATACAGCTGAGCACATTTCTAGGAAAAGGAGTGATTTATAAAGAGGAATTGTGTGAAACCGTGCGTACGCAGAGTTTTATAGGTCAGAAAATAACTTTGTGCAAGTAAGATTTTTTTGCTGAACTTAAGTATACTTTTAGTAAGGATTCTACACACAAGGTTTTATAAATGAGCCCCCTGGTCACTAATACATTTACAGTTCTTGTACATAAACCTTTCACATTGTATATATTTGAACTGCTGCTGTTTCTGTTTTCATTTGTTGTTCTTTGCCCTTTTTAATTTTGTTTTTGACTGTTTGCACCAAAATGCCAAAACAAATTCCTTGTAGCCGTTTGATATAATTGTGCATCTATTTGGCAATTAAGTTTTTCATTCACATCCAGATTTAGTTTTTAACCCTTATTTAGTCAGGTAATATTCCATTGAGACTCTCTTTTGTAATGGGGACTGAGAAGCAGCTGGGGGTTTGGTGTCTTGCCTGAGGCCGGGCCGGGGATTGAACCCGGGGCATCCACATGGAGAGCAGCCTCCCTTCCCCTAGGCCACATTGCCCACATTAAAGAAAAAGAAAGATAAGTGTGCTGGTTATCCATTTTATGAAGCATGAATTCACCCATTGTGGCCAGCCTCTACATGGAAGAAGTGATAAGAAGTGCTCTGGACTCCTATAAGGGAACAGCTGTTTTCATCACACCTGGGTCAAAATCTAAGCCAAACAAGGGGAAACTTTTACTTGAGACGTGACCTCAGTGAAGAACAACACCAAATCCTCCACCGAGGACGCCGTTTGATTTGAAAATAGGAAGTGATTAAAAAAATAAATGTTTTTGATGCTACTATGGTATGAGTCCTAATGAAGGAGGAAAATAATTTAGAATAAAACATTGTGGCAGTTTACTGTGGTATGTATCTTAAAAGGAGAGTGTCGGGTTAACCTGACATTAAGGTAAAACAATCTCACGTTCTAGAATGCAGAATAAGATTATGGTCTGACCTTGCAACTGTGAAATGAGATTCTGTTAGCAAAGATAAGATTCGCTCCCTGGAATTAAAGCTGTCCTGTTTGTAGAATTTATAGCATGTGAGCCAAGGAACGAGAGACTTCACACAGAAAGGGAAAGGTGGGGGGGCCTGGAGGAGGAAGGGTTTTCAAGCAGAAGGCAGACATGAGGAAGGGAGACTTTTGGAAGAAGAAGAAGGAACAGAGGTCTCAGAGATCTTGTTCCAGGGAAAGTGATGCATTTTGTTAATAATAAATTGTGTTAAAGCTTTTAAGAACAACTCATTCTTCTCTTCACATCACATCAAAGATCCGACAAACGACAACAAGTTTCTTATCTTGGACTGGTACGCATCGAGAAAGATGGAAGCCGCAACAAAAGTTTACAGGAAACCAACACACACAGACCATTACCTATTTTTTGTATATCACCACCCACTGGAACATAAACATCAGAACTCTATAGGACAATGGACAAGAACACATAAAAAAAGAACTTCAAACCTGTAGAAATCCTAATTGGACTTCTGCTAAGACATCTAGAAAATCAAAACCCCAACTAAAGAAGAAAAGAACAACTAGTGGAAGAACATCGTCCTGTGTGTCTGGAATTTCAGACACCTGCTTTTTCAGTGAGAAAAGAAATAACTCTGAACATGGTATTTGATCAGAATCTGTATGTTTATATAATACATGTATACATGTAATCCAATTACTTCTGATACATAATACATGGCGTAAACAACCTATTATTGTGACTCAGTTTCCATCTACACCAGTGCATCTTTGCACAGCAGCAAAATGTTTATTTGTACAAATATTAAACTGTAAATTCTAGATTTTACTGGTGCATTATCTTGTGTTGTATTAACATAATTTACTATACACTTTAAGAATACAGGTTCAGTTGTAATTAACCTCATTTATTTAACTCGTTTTATCTTACTGCTTAACTGAATGTTTTGATTCCTTTTCATGTACAGTATGAATCCTGCCTGTTTGCTATCCAGCATCAAAACATTTTCTTAGGTCATAAAAACTCAATAAAGTAATGATGATGATTCAGTGCGTTTTCCAGTAACACACGCTCTCTGTCCTGCTACACTCGAGGTTATTAAGTTTCAGACTTAAGCCTGGTTTATACTTCTCCGACAGCACGTTTGTACTCACACACAAATTGACGGAGACGTTTTTGATTTTTACTTCTCTGTCGGTGTTGTGAGGCAATTCTTCACCAGGACAGCAGAAGACGTATAACTTTTCTGAAGTAACGTCTCTGGCCGACCAAAGTTTGTTTACTTCAGCTTAGTAATGGCCGACAGAGAGCGAATTTTGATTGAGCTAGAATGGAATGATCTCGAGGAACAAATGTTAAAAAGAATTAAACGGGAGTGAAGGAGACAGTGGCGTCTGTTGAATGTCTGTCCACTGAACAGGACAAGGCAGAGGACGGGCGAATCTGCAGCTCTTGTTCAACCTTTGAGGAACATTGATGGATTATATAAATGTTCGTACTGTCATACTTCTTCTGTCAGACGTTCCTTGAGGTGATCCATATCTGCTTCCACGAGATTCTACTACTACTCTGTCAATACAGGCGTCAAGCCAGAAATGATCTTGGGTTGTTGGGCCGACCAATCAGAGACATGCGCTCTCCGTCTCGTTCGACGGATAGTTAGAAAAGTGAGCTCGACTCCGTCTGGCCTTGCGAGCCTGTCGGAGAGCCCTTGCCTTTGGATAATGGCGTTGCGTGTTTCCGTACCGACACAGACGGAGAAGTATAAACTAGGCTTTAGTCATCAGGGCGGGGCGTCCTTCTCCGCATGGTTTGGAGTGACCTAACAGCCCTTCTGCTTTCCTCCTTTTTGCCTTGAAAACAAGTAACTCATACAATTCATGCAATCAGATTAAAACCATCACCATTAAAACATTTATCTTGTTTTGTCAATCACTTCAGATTCCCATATACCAAATTAGTTCCCATGATTATACAACAATGTTACCATATTGTTTAATACATCATTACAACTAGATGACTGTACTTTAGTGAATGTTCTTATAAACAGAGCAGGCAGTTTAAAGAGGATGAGGGCAGGCGGACTTCAGATTTCACGACAGCGTATGCGAGTGTACTGACCTTTTATACATCTTCCAGTGATCTTTTAGCGTATTATGATTTTCCATAATCTCATCAAGCGTAATCAGTACCACTAACAACTCCCCCAGGTGTTCGTACACAACCTGCAGACAGAATGCAAAGCAGACACGGGAGGGAACGCACAGAGTGAAGACGAACAAAAAGAAACTACAAAACGCTCATCAAATCTTAAAACTCACCTGGAAATGGACACCTGAGGATTCAATGATCTTTGTCGCACCCCTAAAAAAAAAAAAACAAGTGAAAAAAAAAAAGCAAAACGTGTTTCAAGCAGAAACAGAACAAACTTATAGCAGGGCTTATCAAAAATCTAGAAATAAATACAATTTTATTGGACTTGTTGGCTTTTTTCAATATTTACTTTTCATCTTGTTCTGACTGGTTCCAAAAATTTACGAGTTCAAGTCCCCCCCCCCAAAAACTGTTTGTAACATAAACATGCAGACATACATCACCACAGTATATATTTTTGGAACTTGATAAACACAGAGCTGTTTTCATGTGTAAATATAAAAATATTATCCAAATTATCCTGAAGGTGATATCATTTAAAATATCTTGATTATATAATTAGAACTTTTGATGTCTAAAGGCAAAATAATCCTTATGATGATGATGTTGCTGGAGTGTTAGGTTGTGTAACATCCTTGCAAAAAAAAAAATAAAAATTTTAGAAAATGCTGAATAATGTCTAATTTGTTATTTTACCATGTGATTATACAGTTTTCAGCTCACTGATCTTACTTGCTGTTGTTGTAGAGGGCAGCGAGCTGATGAACAATGCTGATCACCACCTCATAACATCTTGACACAAAGCAGGACAGCTCCTATCAGGAAAAGCGATGAGTTAAATTTCTGTACCACTGCTGTCCAGAGATCTCATGGATTAAATGACTTACGACCCACCTGTAGGAATGAAATGAATCTGCCCATTTGAATCTGCGACTCCCCTTCAACAACACTAGTTTCGCACACTGCAACACAAAAATGACCCAAACTGCTCATTTCCATCAGTAAATTAAAAGTGTTTTGTACCACGAAGGTGAAATGGATAAACTAATATTCTACCTCCTTCTCCATAGTACAATAAACCATTGTAGAACTTGGTTTCTGCCTAAAAAGTTAGAGATTTTATGAGACATGAAATAAAACATACATTACAATCTAATCTGAGCATATTGTTTTGATAACTCACCTCATATTTGAGTTTTTTCACTTCAGTACAGAGAGCTGCATAAACTGTGATAACTTTGTTCAGAACCTGTGCAAAACATAGATGTTCAATATCAAACAAAAAGTAGATATTAGTTTGAAAAATTACAGCTTTCTCCCTGCTTACCTTGTTGTCTGTTTTAATTAACTCTAGTAGAGATGACTGTTCATAAGGCAGCAACTAGAAAGAGCATTAAGTTTGATTAAAGTAACAGCAATGTTTTCAGGCTAATTTGCAGCCACTCAGTTTTGATGTTTTACTTTCAGAGTGATTGGGTCCAAAGTGAAGTCCCACACGTCTCCGATGGTGTCATCCAGCGCTTCCTCGATGCCCTTCAGCTGGGACGTGTACTCCTCCAGAAACCTGTTGTAGTTCTTCACCTGAACCTCTGTGTGTATCTCTGTTAGGTGGAAGATTAAAAAAGAGAAGTGCCTGGGAGTAATTGTACTCTATCAAGAGGTTACACATGATTGCATTTGTGAGCACAACACTAGAAATTTAATCGTTATGCTCTGTTACAAATATGAGAAATACTTTCAAGGCCACTCTGACCTACAAGGTTTTGTACAACAAATTTCATTTATCAGTTTGTTCAAAATGGATCAATTACAGCAACAGAATATTTTATATGCAGATAATAGACCAAAACACATGATATCATATCCCAATAATCTTGTGAATATGGACTTTTCTTCATATTTTTCCTTTCAAGCAGCCAGATTTTCTTGTAATCCTTTAAAGCAGTCTAGAGTGACATGTTTTCAGGATTTTTTAAAGGTCTTTCAAAGTTATGGACATTTGCATCTGACATGTGATGCACAAATAAACAACTATGAGTAAAAAGGAAAATCTACAATAAGCGTGTTTAAAAAGGAAACGGTTAACATGAAAACATGTTAGATATTATGACAACAAATAGATGACATTTAGATGACTACGAGTTTAATGTTGTTATCTGTGCTTCTGTCATCGACAAAAAAAACAACAAAAAAACAGGAACCAGCTGTCAAACTGATCAGCTGTGAGCTAAGCGTTAGCTGTCATAGCTAGCTTTCACTTCGTCGACTTCACCCATTTCCAGGGCATTTACTTAAACCAAACACATAATAAATCAAAAAAAATATTCATCTGAAAAGTGGTTTTAAATACAGCAATGTATTTTCTTCAGACGAGTACAAGAAACCCAGCAGAAAACCTGTGGCTAACACTGGAAGCTAACACTGGGTGCTAACTTAACTCCGTCATTGTTTTTCTCTGAATGCTAGGACTAAAAGGGTCACTTACTTTGGGAACCATCGTCAAAACGGTCAAACTCCCAGTCGGGTGCGATAGTGTCTACTGCCATATTACCAGAATAAATCACACAACCCCAACATTGATGTTAGAAAGTAGGGCTACACGGTCCCATGATGGATCTTGTGATTTGGGCGCTAGAGCTCATGGGAAATGTAGTTTTCCTGTTTTGCCATCCGTGTGAAATTATCAATTTCAAATCACATTCATTTGACAATATATATGGAGTTTTCCTAAACATATGCGTGTTAAAAAAATAGGGTAACAGAGTAAAATCAACTTTTTAGATTTTAACAATCAAATTCCCTAAATATCATCCAAAGTTTTTGCAGGGAGGAGGAGGGAATGAGACAGAAATGTACCGTTCCAAATCCTATAAATGCTTTCCAGAAGTTTATTGTATTTATAATAATGTTTGTTGGAATTGCATATGAAATGTAGCACCTTTTAAAATGATAAGATAGGAAACATATTGAATTAAATGCAGTATTAATGTGCATGTAGTTCAAATTCCATGTATACACGCCTTACAATGATGCTTGAGGGCAACACTTAATCAAATTTAAATAATTGAATTGTATGCACTGAGTATGTAACAATGGACTTTGCTTGTCCCAGAACCATTACACTAACCTTTACACAGTCACAAGCTCCTAACAATGTGTGCATATTGCTAGTTGTCTCTAGCAGGGGTGAGAGAGTCACAGATTTGCCCTGTGTGTGTGTTTCTATGTGTTTAATGGCTGCTCACACACCATTCAGACAAAGACAGTCAGGATCAGCAGCAGTGTGTTGGAATAGATACATTTTCCTGCTCCAGGTAAGACACATTTTCCCTCCTTGTGTAGAAACTTGACTGATCAGTTTAAGTATGTTCTGGGATTGTTTGATTATAAAGTGTTTGATTGTAGGGAGGCTGGAAAAACAGAGACACACAAACTGACAGAAGGTATTTTGTCTAGTATTTATTACGTTGTCTGTATTCTGATGTTGAAACCTTGGAATAAGTGGGTTTATTATAATGCATAACTGTTTTAGATCATTTTATGTATCTGAAGAGTTCCTCATACCTGTCATGAAACCCGCTCCTGCTCTCTGCCCCTCCCTCACCTGTGTCATGAGACTCGCTCCTGCTCTCTGCCCCTCCCTCACCTGTGTCATGAGACTCGCTCCTGCTCTCTGCCCCTCCCTCACCTGTGTCATGAGACTCGCTCCTGCTCTCTGCCCCCTCCCTCACCTGCTAATCATCATCAATTGTTTCCACCTGTCCCTCTGTCTACTTAACCACAGTTCTGCAGCTCCTCAGTGCGAGATCGTCTGTTGTGTTTACCTCACAGCCTTCAAGCCTCCATAGTCCTGTTTCTTGTTCTTGTTCCTGTTCCTGTTCCTGTTCATGACCATAGTTTACGTACCCTGACTACTGCCTCTAGTCTGCTCCTTGTCGGTTTTCGTTTGGATTCCTCTGGATTTTGGACTTACCTTCCGTTCTGGACTACCGTCTCTGCCTGCTCCCCCCTGGATTCTGCCTGCTCATCTCCGACCCGGACCGCCTCTGACACCCCCCCACTGGATCACGGACTTCCCTACCCGTTGTGGTGAGACCCACTCTCCCATCACTTCCTCTCACCTCCTTGTCCTGTTTCTCTCCCCCAGCAGCTGGACTGCCTTCCTGCTGCTTCCACCTCCCTTTTCCCTTTTAATTTAAATAAAGACTCTTATTGTTTTCACACCCTGTTGTCTGGGTCTCATTATGGGTCCCACTCGAGTCTCGATCGTGACAATACCATTAACCACCAAACCAAATAATCTTGTAACAATTTCATGTTTCAAGCTTTCTAAACATTTTAGGTTGTCTTGTAAAAAAAAAAACTTTAGTCAGGTATTGTATATTTAAAAGTTTTCTCTCTATTTCTCTCTATAAGGTCTTTTTATTTTAAAAATGTCAGTAAAACTAAAACGTATTTAATATATTTGACAAATTTCAGTAACTTTTAGCAGTTTGTGAAAAAGATGCACATTTTGTACAAATCCTCTCTTATAACTCAATGATCTTAGCTGTTTAGTACTTGGTCATCTCTTGGGATTTTCAGCTGAATCCCACGTTTTAAATCAGACAAAGCAGCCTTAGTGCTGCTGATGGGAAAGGAGCATGAGGAATGATTCTGCAGACAATCAATACCATCAGTTGACTCTGAAATAGCAAGAACATCTGAAAGCTGTGTCAAATATAGATCAAAACAAAATATAATGTTAATAGTTGATTATAATGCAAACTGTTCAAATCTAACATCAGAGTTTGAAGCCACAGATCTAAAGAAACTCATTGTTTATTGATTATTCTTAATGTTGATAATAAAGAAGATGGAACAATCGATCTAGGATTGGAAATCGTTTATCATGGTCTGGGAAGTATTTGTATCGCGTGTGACACGTGAACACAACATGGGCTGAAGTTTCACATCATGGACACGCACCTACATCTGTTATTCATTTACGGACCTCTCTGTTCCATGAGGTTCAGTTCAGGACTCTCTCTCTCTCTCTCTCAGAAAAAAAATGGGGTCACCTTTCAACTTCCCGGGCCTACCCCCTTGAGTTATATTAATATGTATTTATATATATACTTTTCTATACTACAGCTGTATGTTGCCAATTTATTCCCACTTCTGACTGCGTTCTGGTATACAAAACTTATCTGTGCATGCTCTTAAATGCACATATTGTAAATATCACACTTTCCGCTATTGCTTTTCTGATCAGATGCTAAACTGTGGTTCGTTACCTTTATTTATGCATGTGTAGTCCCAATATAGCTGAGTCTAATATAATCTACTCCAGCCATCTATGAAAATATTTGTCCATACCCAACTTGACCTCCTGCTGGTCCCAGACATGTTGGAATTGCCTACATCTGGTGTGGATTAGAGAAGTCCGTCTATGATGGATGAGTGAGTTTTCCTATTAATGCACTGACAAAGTGACATCAGTTTTTGTGAAGATTTGTATGCAGCCCAAGACATTTTGCATATAAAACAACAGCAAACCATGGTTCACTGAAAGCTGCACCGGACCAAGGAAGAGGCTCATGGCAGAGAGGACTGGTCCCAGCAGGGCAGCTGGGAGAACCTGAACAAAAGAACCCACGTGTTTAAAAGGCCAACATTACATCACCAACTAAAGGAGCACATCCCCCACCCTGAGAGGAACCCTAGTCCGGCAGAGAATCATAACAGCTTCTAGATTGGATTTCATTCAAACAAAAATCAACAGCAATACAGCAGGATTTACATACAGACACAAAGCAAATGTAAAGGAGCAGAGAGAAGAAATGTCTTATATTTTCTGCCCCTTTGATTTGAATAGCAGCTTTTAACTCTCCCACCTACTTTTCCACATTTCACTCCCATACTAACTGCACAAACATCCTTCCTCTCTTCAGATCATCCTGCACCAACCACCCTCCCCTCTGACCATTCTTCTGCAACAACAGCTCCCTCATCCTCTGACCCCCCTGCCTTCAAATTTCTGAGGAAGATGTAAACAGGCTCAGAAAAACTCCAGGGCCTGATGGTGTGTCCTGATTGGTCCACTAGTGTGGTTAGAAGAACCACAATAGTGGACTGCAGGACTGACCCGACTGCCACAGGAGCTGCTGGTCATCTTCTACTCTGCCATTATTCAGTCTGTCCTGTGCACATCTACCAGCACTGTCTGCTTTGACACAGCCGCAAAACAGGACATGACCAGACTGCAACAATCAGTTCTTTAACTGTAGACTTTTACCCTCGGGCAGGCACTATACACTACAGAAACCAGCCGCCATACAGACGGCTTTTCCCCCAGGCAGTCACTGATAAACAGTGCCCAGCTAACATACTGGGAATAATACTGTGGATATTGCAAAAAAAAGTTTTAAAAATCTTATTTTTAAATGTTTGCACAAACTTGACCAATAAAGCTCTGATTCAGTGATTTCCATTCTGTAGACTGCAGGATTTTTGTATATTTGCTGTGTACAAAAGGTCCAGTACAAAATCTTGATTTTATTTTTTCTTTCTCACCTTTTAGGTCACCAAATCAAAACTGAGAGCAGCAGGAGAGCCATCCCTCAGAACCCAACTTACATCATGATTGTCACAAAGTCACCAGATAAGAACCTGTCCCCAAGTGGCTGTTTGGGAACAAACATCAAGCAGCAATGTGGTCCAGACCCATCTTTGTTCCAGCTCTCTGGAAGGCTCAACCCCCTGAGTTTCAATGGAAGCTCACCAGTCAACACTGTTCTTGAGCGTGAGACTCAGGAGTTCACTGAGACAGACGCTCTGCTCCCCAACGAGCTCAGCAGGTCCAGATCGAACAGATCCTCGACTGCAAAGGGTGCTGAAGGTCCTGGTAGGCATGAAGAATCAATGTGCTCCTTGGTGCTGCAGATCCTGGTACCATTTCTGCTGGCCGGGCTTGGGACTGTTTCTGCTGGGATGCTGCTTGATATAGTTCAGGTAGGGAACCAAATGCAAAGCAGAATTCACTATTTTTCAACACAAGCAAGTGATATATAGAGTGAAATAGAGGTGAGGCAGGTGAGCTTCTGTGATCTCACCTCTATATGTTCTGCTGTATTTGTGTGTTGATGGCAGAGCTGGGATGTTTTCCAGGACTTCACAGAGCTCTTCATCCTGGTCCCTGCTGTATTAGGCATGAAAGGGAACCTGGAAATGACTCTCGCCTCAAGACTTTCCACTGCTGTGAGCACCAATGGACGCAGACATTTGGAAAGCTAAAAACAACCCCATTTACTAAAAATACACACTCATGAAAACATATGCAAGTCACTAGTTTGAAAACACCTCGTATTGATAGTATATGGGAATATTGGTAAGCACAAAAACATCAGGAGCTAAATATGCAATGAAAAGCAAAGAGAAACTAGCCGATGATGCTAAATTTGATTTAAAACCGCACATACATTTTTATATTGGGAACATATTTCTACTTTAAATTCAGATGAAACACCTCTATTAAAAGTCTTTGTGAGAAAAGAATATCCATCTGTTGTGGTTCAAAGCTGGAACAACTGAATAACTATACGTGACATTTCAGGTGCATGCAGGGAAGATGGAATCTGCTAGAGAAAAGTGGATGCTGATTGTTGGTAACCTGGCACTTAAGCAGGTATATTTTTATTTTTAATTCAAGAAAATACATTCATAACCAGTAATTTGGGTTTTCTTCATGTAAAACTTGTACACAATGCATTTCCCCCTGTTTCTGGTTTAAAGCTACAAGCCACGGTGTTGGGCCTGTTAGCGTCTCTCATGGCGACTCTGTTGGGATGGATGGCAGAAGGACGGATGCCCTTTGATCACTTAGTGCTCCTTTGCTCAACCAGCCTTTCTACAGCTTTCATGGCTTCACTGCTGCAAGGTAATCACAGATTATTGTCATCTTGAATAATTTTGCTTGATTTAAAAAAAAAATCCAAACGCACATAAAGCATTATATAACAATCAAAGGTTTCTAAATGTCCTAAATATTATATTTATTCTGAAATTTAAAAAGTGTATATTAAAAAGTGAATTCTTATAAATTATAAAACTTTTGCAAAACCTTCCAAAATAATATCATATGCCATTTTGTATTTTTTGTTGCAAATTTGTTTTTCCTGAAACAGCATCTTAAAGTCAATCCTAATCCCTGCGCTGGTGCTGCAGGTGCAGAGTGCCTAATAGAGAGAATAAGGGTCCGGCTTTCATCAAACTCATTTTGACAGGTACCACGCCCCCTTTCCCCGCCCCCTCACCAATCAGAGCGTGACTCCTACCATAGCCCCGCCCCTTTTCCCCGCCCACTGACCAATCACAGGGCTTGACTCCTCCCATAGCCCTGCCCCTTTTCCACGCCCATGACCAATCAGAGCGTGACCCCTCCCCATAACCACGCCCCCATTTCTCCACCCCTGACCAATCAGAACTCGACTCCTCCCATAATCCCCTCCCCCTTTTCCCCGCCCCTTGACCAATCAGAACTCGACTCCTCCCACTCCCCTCTTTTTCCCCCGCCCCAAAACCCACCCCTAGACCATGTGACTTTTATAATCCCACCCCTTGATTTTTTTTGTTTAATTTAGAAATTAAATGAATAAATTAAACACATAAGAAATAACTATAATAATCAAAATAATAGTAAGTGAATAGTTAAATAATGTAAGGAATAAAATAATTAAGAATAATTCAGGCAATTAAAATAATAAATGAACAATTAAATAACTAAAGAGCCATGTTTTAAAAATAATAACTTAAGAAAAAAAAAGGAAATAAATAATTAAAAATATCTATAATAATCAAAATAATAAATGAACAATTAAATAATGTAAGTAATAAAAAACCATATTGTTCTTACCTCTGAAACTTATAAAATGATGAATAAAAACAATAAATGAACGTTAAGTAGCACATCCCTTTTTCCCCGCCCCTTAACCCGCGTGACTTGGTCCACACCCTCACGCTATCTTGCTTCAGCCAACCAGAGCACGGGGGAGGGGTTATGACTTACCTTTAAATTGACCTTTTTTTTTCTCAACCAGCATTCTACTTACATTTTTGCTGTTGGAAAAAAAAAGAACCAAAAACTGTTTCACCATGGTTAGATTGACCAAGATTGCAGAAAAAAAAAGGCAGGCATTGCTGAATGCTCGCCAGGATGATAAAGAAGAAACTTCAACGATTACCGTCGATGCTTCGACCTCTACAACCCTTGACAAAGAAGAAGAAGCGGCTTCTTGCAGCAAGAATGCATCTACTGATGCTTCGACCTCTACAACCCTTGACAAAGAAGAAGAAGCGGCTTCTTGCAGCAAGAATGCATCTACTGATGCTTCGACCTCTACATCCGACGGTGAGATGTCTGCTATCATGGGTCCTCTGATCAGCCAAACTCCAGTGTTCGTCCGTCATCATTCGGGGCTTGAGACGAACGCTCCTATGAAATCTGTGTTCCATCTGTGTAGAACACAAGTACCACCATCTGAACCATTGTTCCAGCAGTGGTCTTTAGCACCATATGGACTGGATGGCTCATGGGGTTATATTTTCAAGTACGAGACTAGAGACCTGTGTTTTTACCATCTGAATAAAGATGAAACCCCTGGGCCTTTACCCTCCATCGGGATTATTTCCTACAACGACTGGGTAATTCTCCGAGATGTGGTTCCTCGTACCTACAGTGAGCTCATGCATGAGAAAACAGTGAAACTAGAGCAAGAAGAAGAAGAAGAAGAAGAAGAGGTTGAGGGGGTTTCACCACCCAATGCAAAACGGAGTAAATTGTGCATTCCTTCAACCTATGATGAGATTTTAGCCACAGAGCTTCTTTACAGTTCAGTCTGGGAGGGTAACAAAGATGTCACTGGTCAGTGGATTTTCCGAGCAAGTATACGCAAGTCCAATGAGCAGACACCGATCAATGTGTTCATCCTCGAAATCTTCAATCCTGAATGTGGAGTATGCAAGGTTTTGCTGACCATTCCGTATGATGCTTGGATTAACACAATAAATAAAATACATGTGCAAATTGACAACCTCTTCCGTTCCAGTCGCTGCTGGAATGACGTTCTGACTGTGAGAAAAACCCTAACTTTTTAGACCACGCCCCTTTCCCCCCCGCCTCTACAATATATAAGGACATGTTTTTAGGCTTGGAAAGAAAGACTGTCACAGAACTCAACATGGTTGGACAAGGCAAGCAGACGACTCTGAGATCGTGTTGGGATTACTGCAATCCCAAATCTGAGAGTCTAACCTCTACTTCATCACCAGAAGGATACAACAACATTGAACCGTATTACCCGCCTTCACCGGTTCATTACTCATATTCAACTTCCTCGTCCCTTTCTCCCTCTCTGTCTGACATTTTATACGCAAAAAATGGTGATGTTCACCCGAGAGACGAGCGGGACTGCATCTTACAGAGAATTTGGAGGAGGTCAACCATACTACAGATCGACCCGTAACTCCACAACCTTCATCTACGCATCAAGATCCGGGGGATAAAATGCTCGGATGGGTCTCCTCTGAACTCGTCAGTACAGTGAAAAATGCAGTTCTCCATCTGCTCAACACAACCATGGCAAAATACCTGAATGAAATCTGCAACGGCTGCATCACCTCCCACCCGAGTCAGCGACAACACAGATGTTTGACTTTCATTGAGGAGAAGCATTTTTACTTCTTGAACTTTGCTGAGATCATGCACCGGCTCCTAAAACCTCAGTTTGTCCCTGCCATTCAACGTCTGCTGATTCAGCGGAACATACAAGCAGAGGATGTTGGAGTCAAGACCGTTGCACTGACTCTGCTACAAGAACTTAAATTGATTGACCAGATCCATGTTCCTATTCTTGATATGTATGACAAAATGAGTGAGCAGCAATTGAAAGAACTTTCTGCTGTTTCAGATTGGTATGATTCTGCAGAAAAGTGAAAATTCTACTCATTATTTCAATTATTATGTATTATTATTATTATTTTTTACAATTAGATATTTAGTAATGCTTTCTGTTGAAAAAAAAAAACAAAAACCAAAAAAAATTGACTTTGTGTGTATTCTGCTTTCTGTATGATGTTTTATGAACACTTTTTTGTACTTGAATTTATTTATTTTTTTCCTTCCATCTTTCAAATAAATGTGTTTGCTTGGAACTTGTCTTTTTCACGATTAAGTATTCGTGAGGTTTTATTGTAGCATCTTCAAAAGATTCGAGAAAGAAAGCCTTCTGTGAGGGAAAAATTTGTCTGGCAATGAAAGACATTCTGCGTTAACATAATAACGCAGAATTCATCAAGGAAAATACAGCAGAACCATCAGTTTAAATTCAAATTATTTTGTACTGTTTAAAAATCCTAGAGACAAGTTACAAATAGGTATACTTGCCAGACAAATTTTGCGGGGCAAAAATTTGCCCCGCAAAATTTGTCTGGCACCCTTGAAGCACCCTTGAAGCTGCACTCTTTGATTTGGTAAATAATAGCTTTTAACATTTTTTAAAAGCCTCTTAACAACGTTCTAACATAGTATAGCTATAAATATATTATGGAGATTTAAAAAAAAAAACTGAAAGAAATCAATAAAGTAGTTGTCCAGCAGTTCTCTAAAAACTTCAGCCAATCCCAATCCTATCGTTCGGACCGAACGATAGGATTGAACAATCCGGCTGTCTGTCTGCTGCACTTCCGCACTGCTTGGATCCGCCATTAATCCGCCCGGGTGCATTTTGCAGTAGAACATCCCGGAAGTGAGAGGAGGACAGAAAGAGCCGGCTGTTAGCGCTTCCATTTTACGAAAAAATACCAGATGGGTTAGTGTTGATATTGTTTGATTTGTTGAATGATGTTCAGCTGTCAGTTACGCTGAGAATAACGTGTTTGAGCAGCGCGCGCTGCCACATTCACTTTATTAACAAGAGACGCGTGCACAGCTGAGACTGTCGGTTCACCAGGAAACTCCTGGAACCCAGACAGCCAGTCCAGACTTGTTGATGAGGAGCGTGGTCGGAGTTCTGCGTGAACTCAAGTAGCTGCCTGCCGTGGGTTCCGAACCTCGTACGGTCCAGTTCAGGAGGAGGGAGCATATGCCGAGGTTGGCGCCGGCTTAGCTCAGTCTGGTCTCGCACGCGCCTCCTGTTCCAGGTGAGGGTCCTGACAGGGAGCGAGACTGGGTACAGATACAGGATTCCCTCCCTCCCTCGGACCTGAGGGTCCGGTGTCCAGGTGCAGGATCCACGTGAAGTAGCTGCGTCTCCAGGGCGCGCCTCTTTCACCGGTCCAGGTGAAAGAGGCATGGGTCCGGACTCCGGAAAAAAACGAATCAGGATCAGGACCAGGGTCCGCCATTTGGTGATAGCTGGTACAGACCCAGGAACCCAATTTAGATTAACAGCGTTATTTTTCTTATCGCGCGATAAAGAGTCTGGCGATAACGCAGCCGTTAACGGCGTTAAATGCCCAGCACTACTAAAAACGTTTGGAGGTGAAAAGAAGAAAAGCTGGGGAAACGTTTCTATGGCTGGAGTTTTGGTCTCTATTGTAACCGCGGCAACGCATGGTCCCATGTCTGCGGGAAGGTTGGCCTACCGATTATACCCGACGGGAGGGGTGAGTGCTCTGAGACGTGTTTCTGTAAAATAACTAGTGATACTGTTTACAACGTCGCAGAGTGCAGCTTTAATTTCTGTGAGAGAGAGACAGATAAAGAAAGGGGGAGTGACAGAATATAATCACAGCGGATATGGGGAGGGGGAGGGTTAAAAAGGTCATCCTTCAAACTTTTGAGACTAGTTTATGGTTTTTCAATGGGATGGGGGAGAGAGCGATAGACAACACTTTCTGTTAAAATTTGATGGATGGTGACCTTTGACCTCCCCGCCCACTCCCCCTGACCTTTGACCTCCCCCTCCCGTTTTCCCACGGCTTTTTGCCCCACACCCACTTTCACACCCATCCCCCACGTGTAATTCGCTCCTCCCCCACGCTTTTGCAATTCCCTTCCCCCATTCACCATTCACCCCTCCCAACCATCCTCTCTTACACAAAGTAAGAAATGTTAAAAGTCTAAATAAATTGTTAGTTCAAAATAACAAAACAAATATAAACACTGGATGTTTTTACAAATCGTACTTTCTGTACAAGCATAAAAAAATCTTCTTCAAAATCAGTCTTTCCATTCCAGCAGGTTTTTAAAAAACCTTTCTAACTAACATCATTTGTCTAGTTTCCATTCTGCAAAACTCGCTTTATCTTTTTAAGTTTAAAAATACAATCTTTACACAAGCTATTTTTCTCAAAAACAAAAACTCTGTTTCCACACACACAGATTTTACAATCTAATAGTTTTAAAAACTATAGATTCTCTGACTGATTACGTAAGGCTAGGGTACATCTTTTTGCTTTGCTTGGTTAGAACTGATCAGAACTCTTGTTAGAAACCTGAGATGTGATGATGTCAGTTAAACCACATTCTCCTCTACGTTGTCAAGTCACACAGTCCCTCTTGCATGGATGGTGACCTTTGACCTTGCCTCATCCCCCATCCTCACCCCTCCCTTTCCCTTCCAGCTCTCTCTCTCTGTCTTCTCTCAGACAGTAAGGTAAGAATGTTAAAAGGTGTAAACAAATTCTTATTTCAAATTAATGAATCAACCTAATATAAAAAAACTGGATGTTTTACAAAAGCCTACTTTACCTACAAAGTAAAAGCACAACATAATTTTCTTTAAAATTAATCTCTCCATTCTATCAGGTTTTAAACTACTTGGATTACTACACAGTTTCCTTACAGACACAGAGTTTTCATTCGGCAAACTTTATCTTTCTACACAAGCTATTTTTCTTACATTTCTTACAGAACGTGTAGAAAAAAGCAATGTTCTTATTCCGGTCCTCCTTGAATCAATGATGCAAATAGCAAACCAAGATAACAAAACAATATTTAAACGAAATGACAATGTGGCAAAAGTAATACTACCTCAACCTAAAATACTTAAAATAAACAAAATTAAAATAATATAAAGTAAAACTAATCAAATAGAATAAAATGTGTGATTAGATACACAAATATACATTCACATAAATATTCAGTAATCACAAGTACGGTGCAACAAATCAGTACAAAGTCAAACAGTCCACGACAGAGGAATTTGAGGGTAAAATGAAATTGGCTATAATTTCATGACTAAATGATGGTCCGTTAGTAAAATCAAAAACATTTGCAAGTGGGTAATACATGTTCATATACCAGGGGTACTAAACCGCCAAAAAGAAGTAGTGGACCTTAAATCAACAGGTAAATTGTTCCAATCAGGAGCTTTGACAAAAAAACAGCTTCCCTGACTCAGTTTTAGAACGAGGAACAAAATCTGATGAGTTCTGTGTATATTAATGAGACCAGAACAGTATTAATAAAGTGGTTAAATAAGATGGAAAATTAAAATGAATGCTTTTAAACATAAACAGCAACCAATGAAATTTCCTCCTATAGTTTCAGCAGAAAGCCAAGATCAGTGGTGGGTACAAAATGGACAGCGTAAAACAAAATGACATAAACTATTATAAATACTATCAACAGAGTGGAGACAGGAAGCTGTGGAATTCTGATCGATTATGACAGCGTAATCCAACAATTGAAACAAAAGCTGAGGACATCATTGGGAAGGATTTTAAAAAAGAGAATGTGCTGAGAATGGGCAGTTTTGAGGCAAACCACAATTTCCTGAAAATGTTGGTCAGATTCTGCAGCTACTTCCTCCAGATGGACACAGAACTGATAAGAGTTCAGCTGGATTCATTTAGATATCAGGTCTGAGGGAAAACCCAGATCTGCATCCAAATCTATTCAGGGGTGTTTGTTGCTCAGTGGCAGAGCGATACTGATCTGAGCACCAAGCTGGCATCCTGTACTCTAGTTTAAAACATGTCAACTTCAGCGCAGCGATACTACCTCCGCGCATCTGATCTGGGTGTCAAGGGTTGAGCCAAAAACTGGAGCGAAATACGCAGAGCAGGACGCAAAGAGCGCAAACACTCCAGCTTGGCCACTGATCTCTGTGCATAACAGGTATATCAGGAAGCCTCACTGCTGCAGCAGTGTGTTGCATTCCTGTGACTGGATGCATGGAGGATTCGTCACTGCGGCCAAGTTGACATTTAAACTCGGGCGCAGCGCACGACTGGCAAGTTCGGCATGGCGCAGCTACCACTGAATAACAAACACACTTAGATGTGTTTGATGCATTTACCATTAATATTCATGAATCCTTTGAAACTAGAGGTTGATGGGTTAGCGGCCCCTGCTTTACACTTGTTTTTTTAAAACATTTCGTTATTATGATTATTATAAATTGGATCTTTCACAAGTCTAAATTTTTTGGTGCCCTATGCACAGCTCGTGATGCACGTGTGCAGAGTTACAATGCTGAATACTGAAAGTTGCACGTTTTGTCTTCCACCATTTGTGGTGCAGTTCCCCCTTAATGGATGGTGCTCTTAACATTTGCCCATATTGTCTGTGTCAAAGGCTGGCTCTTCTGCCTTTGGATTTTGATTGATATCCTGATAGAAGGAAAACAGAGAGAAGAGTTTGTCCAGACGTGCGTGCTTTCCTGCTTGTAGGGCTCCTTTGGTGAGAATCCATTTGACCTGATCTTCTGTAATCCTTCTAAAAATGTCCCTGTCTATGAGGCAGCAGTGTGAACATGAACTTCAACGGTTCTAAGTGATTATCAACATCTGGGAATGGATCGTTCTCATTTGGCCTCGTAGGGTAAAGTTTGGCTATTTCATTTTGTCAGTTTACCTGTTGCAATCCTTAAAGATGTGGTCAGAAAAAAATGTGCTCTCATTGTCAGTTGGTTTTTATAACATCCTCTTCTCTAAGTGGGTGTTTGCTTCCTTTCTGTCTTCTGAGAGTTAGTTAAGTTGGCAGTTCTTCTTTTTCTCTGGTTTTTCACTTCCTCCTCTGGCAGCTCTCAGAGACTTGTTTTTATTTGAACTCTCAAGTTAATCATGAAACCTAATTATTATCAGTTAAACAAACCTAATCATTTTAAAATGGAAAAAGAATCGTTTAAAATCATAAATACAAACATAGATTAAAATATTATATTGATTTACCTCTACTGTTTCTGGTTGTCATATTACTATCAATTTAAAGGTGCTATAGCAAATTTGTAAAAAAAAAATTAGTTGGGATATAATGATTAACTCAAGCCACAATTTGATTAGATTCCCGATTTTAAGATCACAATTTTGATTTATTTATTTATTTTTTCAATTTTTCACAACAAAATGAATTTCAGTTATTTTATGGCCAAAAAAATTATTATTATTATTTTTACAATTCCACTTTAGTCCTTGTTTCAAATTGTAACTTTCTATTGTCTCACTAACAAAACTTAACACTAACAAAGTAATAGCGGTAATTATACATGATATGGAAACGATCACAAATCTTTTTATGATCAAAAATGTTTTATTTATTTTGAATGTCATCTGCATTTATGTCTCTGCATCAAATTGAACTTGGCCTAAAGACAGAACTTTATAACTCACTGTCACAGTGTTGGTGAAAATTGATCAAATCTCACAAAAGAATACAAAAAAGGGAATCAGCACTTCTTTCACATCATGGCATGTTTTTCTTCAGAAAGATGAGCACGTCAACCTTTTCAGGTAAAAGCTGTGATCTTTGCGAAGTCACAGTGTCCCCTAGTTGAGAAGACGTGTTCACTACACAGAAGTGGCTGGTGCGGTGAGGTTTGCTTTTGCAAGAGGAAAAAGAAATAGGTAGGTCTCACCATTCTCCTTCCACCACTTGAGTGGACAGCTTGTAAGAGGTGGTGCTTCACGTCTGGAGATTTTGGTCTCAATCCTGTTAATGTGGTTGCCTGGAGCTGCATGCGAAGTTGCCACAAAATTGTCCCTTCTAGAAGATCTTCTAAGGCTGTTTTCTTGGGAGGAGGGGGCTGTGGCGTCTCTTCATCTCTCGGCTCATCATCTTCTCTGCTGCAGGTGTTGAAGCACTCTGTTCTGCTCTTCCATCACTTGTGTTCTCCACACGTAAGCTGGTCTATAAACAGCAGCACCCCTCCCGTTGGCTATAATCCCTATGCTGCGCCTCCCCTGGACATGGGAAAACATCATTGGGAAGGAGAGAGCGAAACACCAACCTTTTGTCTCGCAGTAAACAGTAAGAAAGTACATGTTAAAAATCTGTACAAATGTCTATAAAACATTAGACTACAATGACAAAACAATCATACCTGCAGACATTTTAAATTAAGTTGAATAATCAGCGCCATTGCTCCGCCCATATGCATCATGTGCATAGGGCACCATGTGACCAGGAGGGCACCAAAAAATCAGGCTTGTGAAAAATTATCATGAATATATTAATCATAATAATGACATATTTAAAAGAATAGAATAGACATTTATTGTCATTCTGGGGATACAATGAAATTGAGGGCTGCTCCCACCCAGCCATAGCCACATACTGTATATCACAAAAATATGAACAAACATTAAAAGACAAGGCAAAGAATCAACATGAGAAGGTAATAAAAGATGGCATATAAAAGGTGAACATTACACAGGTCCATGAGCATTTTAAATTTGCTATTTTGTTTTTTATGATTTCGCCTTGCCTTCCTCCGCTTATCCAGGTCCGGGTCGCGGGGGCAGCATCCCAAGTCGAGCATTCCAGGCCATCCTCTTCCCGGCCAAGTCCGCCAGCTCTTTAGCTGGCACGCTGTGGGATCTATAATCACCTTATAATCATTTTTGGTGTCACTGTTTTATTGAGCTAATCACAATTATGGGTAAATCACCTTTTATGAGTTATTATATGCTTCACGTTGTCTGTATAATCATGTATTAATCTATATCATCAGAAATAATTAGAAAGACACATTAAGGTGTCATTAAAGGTTTAATGCTCTTATATCAGCAGGATGACACTTCTTACACATTCACTTGGTAGACTTAGAATCACACACACACTGTAGATAAAACACACACACGCTCACACTCACATCTAAGGCAAGGAGAGGAGTGCTTTCACACATAGTGAGGTAAACACTTTGATTTAGGTACCCATGGTCATGGTAGAGCACACACATTGTATTTCTACAATCACTGGTTTTAAGTTCCATACGCTCCACAAAGAAAGAGGTTAAACATTGTTAGTGAGGCTTCAGTCTAATTTGCTTTCTGGTGTAATTTGCTTTTCTGGAGGAATGCAAGCTGGCCTTGCCTGCAGCAGTAGCCATGGTAATCGATAAGCCTCTGGGCAGAGTGAGTAGCAATCTCCTGTCTGATAGTTAACCAAGGTTTATGAAGCGTTAACTCAAGAAGGGAAATTGTGTATCTTAAACTGTATGCTCTGATGACTTGCTCCTCAGAGAGTGTCTGGTACCATTAGAGGCAACTTCACTTTCTCCTTCTGCAGAAGTTCAATAAACTGATGATTGTGGAATATAACGGTTGTGGCTTGTCTTCCTGGATAACTTCAGATTCTTACAAACTGGGAACAAGTGAATGAGGGGGAAAACCTAAACTCCTATTCATTTCAACGCCCAGGTGTTCCCCGGCCAAGCTGAAAATGTATTTTCTCCAGTTTGTCCTGGGTCGACCCGGGGGCCCTGCGACCACAGCTAGCAACATCCGCCTCAACGATCGCATAGTGGAACAAGGCCCATTAGAACTCAATGTCCCCCCTACTCTCGGGACAAAGCTCTGCTGGAGGTGGGAGTTGAAAGGTTCTTCTGCCAGGCGTTCCCAGCACACCCTCACTATACGTTTAGGTCTACCAGGTCTGCGCGGCATCTTCCCCCGCCATCTGATCCAGCTCACCACCAGGTGGTGATCAGTTGACAGCTCCGCTCCTCTCTTCACTCAAGTGTCTAAAATTATACGGCCGCAGGTCAGATGATACAACTACAAAGTCAATCATTGACCTGCAACCTAAGCTGCCCTCGTACCAGGTGTACCGATGGGCATCCTTATGTTCGAACATGGTGTTTGTTATGGCTAGACAGCAACTTGCACAGAAGTCCAATAACAGAACACCACTCAAGTTTAGATTGGGTGGACCATTCCTCCCAATCACGCCCCTCCCAGGTCATGCTGTCATTGCCCATGTGAGCGTTGAAGTGAGTACTCTGAACTGCTATTTGGTGCATAAGCACAAACAACAGTCAGGAGCCGTTCTCCAACCCAATTGCACAGGGAAGCTACCCTCTCGTCCCCCGGGGTAAACCCCAACATACAGGCAGTGAGTCTTGGGGCTAATAGAAAGCCCACCCCAGCCCTCCACCTTTCACCTGGATCAACTCCAGCAAAGAAGAGTATCCACAATGCACCGGACCCTTCATGATCCTCCTGCAGGTGGTGGGTCCACAGTTGGATGAGCCCATGCATACGGTTCGGATACCGGGGGGGTCTGGTGCCTGTCGGACAACAGTCTGGCAGAGGTACCCAGACCCAGTCAGCAATTCTCTTTCACCTCACTAACTGGCCACCAGCTGGCCTGTGATAGGCCAACTGGTAATGTACCAGAATGGCTACAGTTGCGTGCCATTAAGGCAGGAGCAACTGAATGCTTATCCTGCCACATTAGTATAACTTATCTATTTATCTAGATATTAGATTATACAAAGTTTAAGTAAGCAAAAGCAGACAAGTGGATAAAAAAGGTGACTAAAGAATAGGACCTGAGGGATTGAAAGAGAATAAGTAACAGCATATTAAATATCATGAAACAACAATCATGGGAACTGGTTATGTTAAGGATCATGTTTTAAGGCTTGTTTCAAACTTTCTCCAGGTATTGTTACGGTGGGAGTGATTATTGGCTCCAAGCGGTTGGGAATCAATCCAGATAACGTTGCTACACCGATGGCAGCCAGCTTTGGAGACCTCATCACTCTTGCCTTGTTGGCGTGCTTCAGTCAGTGGTTCTACTCCTTCATGGGTGAGAAACAAGAGAACAATGACTTTTAGAAAAACATACACTAAAGATATATAAATGATACTCATGGTAAGAATATAGAACCCTTCATCTGCATCCAAAGCTCAGAGAATGAATAAATAATGAAACTTTCTTTTTGACAGAGCTATATCCTTATGTGCTGTACCTCGTTGACCTTTTATATTTGTGCCTGATACCTGTCTGGATGACTGTCGCCTCCAAACACCCGGCCAGTCACATCCTTCTCCGCACAGGTTGGGAACCAATCATTACAGCGATGCTCATCAGCAGGTACTCAGCTGGGTTTTGTCTCTGGTTACAGCTTGAACATGTATTCAGAAAATTCAAGTTATGACAACATAAAGTTACATTATATTCACAACAATAAACTCAACTCTACAGCTACAGTTATTGTTTCCTTCAGTTCTCCTGATTCTGCTCTTCCACTCACACCTCCTGTGTTTCTGCCTTTATCTCAGCTGAGCTGCATGTATATTGTTGACAATTCTGAAGTTTTCCTGCCCTCATACCAGCCCTGCATGCATTCCCCTGCTTGAGAGACAATAGTTAGAACACAGTAATCTATTGCCTATGCTGAATAATAGATCATATGTATGGTAATGATGGGGGATTAATCAAATAAGAATGGGGGAAAAAGACTGATCAACAAAAAAAATAAAGAAAATTAAATGTAATTTATAAATCATTATAAACGTTACAAGTTCTCAGTGGAAAGGTTATATCAAATGGGTCCAGAGCAAACCACAGGAATCTTAGGTCCTATGCAGCTAGACAAAGAGATAGCGTCTAGAGAAGTAGATTGTGAGGCCCCTCCAATGGAAAGACCCCAGTGAGCCCTGGCTGTAATAATATAGACAAGTGCCACAAGCACGGCGCTACTTAAAGGGACTAGGGGCAGGATTTTAAAAGAAAATTAGCATGCATGTTCAGTTTTTAAAGTTAATGGGTGAGGAAGTGTTTAAACTAAAAAGAATGAGGCCATCCATGTATCGCTCCACTGTCCTGAACAGGCTGTGCAGTCAAATGTGCTGCAGTTCGAGTCAGAATTTCCCGCTCTAACCTACAGATGTGACGTCAACTGACACTGCTTGCGCGTTCTTGACAGCATCAAAACCGAAAAAAAATGTATATGCGGTAGGTGGCAGTAATGCATTGATGCTGTGCCAATGGCTAACTTACTTCATCTCGACATGTTTTTTTCATAATTCCGGTATGGGGAGCGATTATAGAGCTGACAACCACTCTGATTGATTACAGGGTTTCACAGAGCTATAGGTGCTGTGTAGATGAGCGCACAGCGATGTGTAGATGTGATCGTGTGTCGGAACTCAAGGGCTCCCCTCTCTGACTATTTCCTCCTCTCAGTCTGTGCACAGTGCGGCAGAGCTGCACTGTGCTTGGTGCTCCCGCTGGTCTGGTGCTACGGAATGCAGCCTTTTGGGGAGGAAACCCGGTGAGATCCCCCAACTGACTCTGCAGCTTCTGCTATCAGTGGCTCGGGGTATTGATAATTTTGTGTTTTAGGACATCCCCGCTGTTGGACGCCCAGTTGTCTTGTTCTGCACAAGCTGTGTGTGTGACCATGTCAACACAATGAAACTCAGACCTACGGAGGAGCGGGACTGGCGGAGGAAAAGGACCAGACTCTCGCAGCTGGAAGCGTAGCCAGTGGTAGATTAGCCAACTTTCTAGTGCTCCGAGCCGTCTGCGCTCCAAGTAGACAGACAGCTGGTCCTCCCTCACAGTTCAGAAGAGGAGCATGGGAGTGGAGGAGCCATGGGGGAGAAACTGGTGCTCTAGCTTTCTCAGTTAGCTCCCCTCTGGGACTAGGGTGGCGGTCCAACTGAGCCATAACCCAGTGTGTGTGTGTGTGGGTGGCGTGGTGCATTGTTTTACCATATTTCCTTTTGTATGAATAAAATTTATTTAATTTATGGAATCATGTCTTTGCGTGCCTTTGGTTGAACCTGAATGAGACAAACTAGTGAGAGGTTTCTGATTGCTCCCGTGCAAGGCAGCAGCTACTCTCAGCGCCAGGTGCATTGTTCATGAGTTTTGTCTCTCAATTCTGCCTCTAGTTCCTTTAATTCAGCGTATTGTCATACTGTCTGTGACATAAAGTACTAATGTTGTGACACACAGCCGCACCATGGCATTGTAATAGAACTGGCGCATATCTTCAGCGCCGTGGTGCGGACCGGCGCTTCTGGGATGCGCTGTGGCGCTCCCTGTGAGACCACTCTCACTGACTACAATGGTTTATTTAAAAAATCACGGCTCAGGCGCGACGTATCTGTCTCCTGTGGTGCCCAGCTTAACAGCGAGGGAAGCAGTAGAGTGGAAAAGTAATTAGGGGAAGACTGAGAATCCGGAGGATTTGTAAGAGAACAAGTATGGTATAAATCAATATTAAGATTGGGGGAAAGGATTTAAATAGTGTATGGGATTAAAATGTTAAGGAAAGGGCAAGTAATTAATTCTCTCTCTGGGGGTTTAACCTTTTATCTATACATGGCGGTGTTCAGAAACCAAACCTATTACAATCTTTCTACAATCACCAGCCAGTTCATAGATTATTATGTGCAACTTGACCTTTTTATTTCTGTTTAAGTGTTGGAGGCCTTATTCTGGACAAGACTGTGTCTGACCCAAACTTAGTGGGAATCATTGTTTATGCACCGGTCATAAATGGTAAGTTAATGCTACCATTGTCTGCTGTTTACTTTTTCATTTAATGTTCTGAAGGAAGTGTTCAGGTCAGAGTCAGTATTTGTTTTATTAGACCTCGTTACCAAGATTTATCAAGTTTTTTTTTTGAAAAGAGGAAACTTGAATTCATTGAAGACACCAGGAAAAAGCAACTGATGCATAATTCATTCTTTTGTGTGTGTGCATTTTTAAAGATCTTCTATGCTCTTTAAATGTAAATGTCTCGCATTTGTATAGAGCTTTTCAAAGTCATGGTAAACAAAGTGCTTTACATCAGTTTGTCATTCGCATGCTGATGGAGCTACAGAGGCGAAGCAACCAGACAGAGAGGCACCACCAGACTCTCTGACCACCACCACCAGCAGGCAATGTTTCTTAAGTGTCTTGCCCAAGAACACACTAGCCTCGTTTCCACTATCGGAACTTCGGGGTAATTTCTGTGAGGGGGAAAGTGACCGGGACATTCCTGTGGCTCGGTCCTCTCAGCTGTTGTGTCTCCATTACAGCCCCCACCTTTCCAGAACTTTTGTAAGGCGTCAGCATCGACGTCACTGACAAGCATAAAGGCGCGAACAGACAAGGAAGTGGAGAATAATAAATAAATAAACAATGGACGAAGAAGCGATGGTTGCGGCGTATTTTGCTGTTTTTATCCATAGTGATGGGAGTGCTGAACAGAAGGATGAGTATACTTCATGACGAACTAATCCAACCTCGAAGACACGGTCATTTTACAAGCTCCGACAACAACACACAGGTAATTTATCTCGGCGCCATCTGCTTTCATGATTTTCCTTCATCCCACAACCAATCAGCACGAGTTAACCACATTTCCCACTCCGGGAATCTCTCAGGCCGAACCGAGTACCTGCCCCTGATCAGGGACTCTGTTAGTCCCTGAAATGGCCCTGAAGACAGCCCTCTCGAAATTCCCCGCATAATGGAAACGGTCGCGCGCCTCAAAGTTCCGGTAAAATTACCCCGAAGTTCCTACAGTGGAAACGGGCCTAATGACAAAGTGACCCAGCCGGAGTGGGATTTGAACCTTCAAGCTACTGCCTCCCTTTTCTCCACTATTTGAGAATTTGACAGCAAAGGACAAAAGCAAGAGAATAAAGATGTTTTGTGACATCAAAGACTGAAAGTAGTTAAGTTAATATGATTAATAATTAATTGGACAAAAGAATATATATATATAATTTCCCCCAATTAATTGGTTTAAGAGGTATTTAAATTATGATTTGATGTACAATAATAAATCTTCACAATGTGCACCAAAGACCTTCACTTTTTCATGACATCTGTGAATTGTAGCTTCAAAATACTACAAAGGCTATTATGCTGAGAAGGCAAGAAGAAAATATACTTAATACACACAGTATAAGTCCTATTCCTGTGGTAATCATTTATTTCGTACCAATTTTTAATCATGTGGTACCCTTGTTCTTCTCAGTAGAGCTGGATGAATCAGAGTTGACTATACGCTTTGTTTTTTCTTCTCAGGTGTTGGAGGAAACCTCGTTTCCATTCAGGCTAGTCGTATTTCTACTCATCTGCACTTGAATTACTTACCTGGACAAATCCCTGAGGGCCGTAAAAGCTGCTTCAACCCTTGTCACACCTTCTTTGGATCAGGTTTTTGTAACTCTTTATTCATATAAAGACCAGTGTCTTGTACATATAACATGCCCTCATCAGAGCTATGAGCTCAGCCACCTGAGCGGATAACACATTTAATTTATACGCCTCAACACAATGGTTGTTCCCATCAACTATAACGTAACCTGACAGCATAGTTCTGTTGTTTGGGCACATGGCAGACCAATATAAAATTAGATCGTTATCTTCTGTAAATCGAGTCTAAAACTGGAGGAAGCATTGATCAATTCCATTCAATCATCTGTAAGTCGCAATTGCCTTGTTTTACCCCATGCAACAGCATCATGGTAAGACTTTGCATTCCTGCCAGAATGTGTTCACTACGACACAATATGTTGTGTGGTAATATTTTGTGAAATATTGTTTACCGTGGGCTGCATGGTGGTGCAGTTGTTAGCACTGTTGCCTCGCAGCTATAGGAGGTGGTAGAAGGATTTGAAGATAAAATTCTTCTTGATACTCAGAGGGAAAAATGAAGACAGACTACTTCTCAAGTTACAAAATTTATTATAAATTTAGCTGGACAGTTTGTTCAAAATAAGCCCAATCAGAAGTCTAAGAGTCCCTAAAATCCCTAAAAATCCCTAAAAAATCTCTCGAACACGGGCGAGCTGGCACTTTTTATAGATCCAGGCTTCTGTGACATCAGCCAATCACAGCAGACTCGAACCCTTTCTCAGCCAATCACATAACACTAAAAACCGTGCCTTCCGCATGAACGAGTGATGTAATGTTTTTCCCGGACTGGGGTGTTTTTGTTGAAATCAGCTCTCTGGAGTCCAGCTGTTGGAGCTCTGGAGTTTCCTAATCTTACCGGACATTTGGAAAAACATCATTTATCATCACTATGTGAAGCAAGATGTTTCTGGCTCACATTCAGTTCTCCTGTTTCCTGCCAAAAGTTATCGTAGAGAGAAAGAAACTGTGTGAACGCGCTGTTTCTTCAGTTCTCATCAAAAGCTCTGACCTTCTCTGACCGCAAAGAGACCAAAAACAAGAACATCTCTCCCCTCTCACGCTATTAACTCAGATAAGATTTTCCTGGCAATCCTTTGCTAAGTTTCAACTAAACAAACCCTCAGTACGTGTGGATCCCATCCAGAATTTATCTGCTGATTTCCACACACGAACCTAAGCTCTGAACAGTCACAGAAAGGTCAGCCTGACCTCTTAGTAAAATGAAATTATAGGAATAACATAAAAGTCCTTCAGTTCGTGCTTTCCCAGCTTGGCGGTTAGGTGAATGGTGTATACTGTAGTATTTTTCAACCCTGAGTCTGAAGAAAACTAAACTCATTGACCTAAATCTTTGAGCCTCAAGTCTAAATCAGAAGCAGATGTGATCATCACCTACTCTGGACAGAAATATTAATGTAGGGGGTCAGTCCAGATGGTTACATTTATGTATGTTATCCTTGTTCAAAACATCATCACTTAGGGATTGGTCACTGTCAATCATACATGGAAATGGAAGCCAGATGTGGGCAAACAAAGAACCCAGCTAGCACTCCTTTGGTTATGAAAACAACGGAGTACTCTGAGGAGGGGCACCTTTTTCTCTTTTCCAGCCTCAGAGATGCACCGAGCTATGCATTTTTGATAATAAAGAACCTTTCTGTTTTTTCAGTAGAGTCCTTATTCTACAGATAGTCATGACCAGAAGAATACACTTCAGTGGCCTCTCTGCGTGGAGTTTGCATGTTCTCCCCATGCGTTGGTTCTATTCAGGTACTCCGGCTTCCTTCCACGGACCAAAAACATGACTGTTAGGCTAATTAGTCTGGTAAATTGATGTGGGTGGAGGTGTGGCTGGTTGTCTCAGTCGTCTCTATGTGGCCCTGGTGACCTGTCCAGGGTGTCCCCCGCCTCTCACCCCATTGACTGCTGGAGATAGGCACCGGCTCCCCCGCGACCCTCTGTGGAGGATGAAGCGGTCATAGAAAATAGATGGATTGTTTACAGCATGCGACATATGTGGAGTTAAGAGGAGTCCCAGAATTATAGTCTGTGATTTTTCCACCGTAACAGTTGCAACAGGTCATAAACATGTGATCATACCTTGGACAATCAGAGGGAACGTTTTGGAGTAATACGCTATGAGTTTGGTTGTTCTCTGTGCATTTGAACTAATTTAATTGAAATTGTTTTAAGTCTGGTTCAGTTCTCTGTTATTTGCCTCCTGTTGTGTGTAACCAGTGAAATAGCCTTGTGTAAACTAATGTGCTTGTTCATGAAGAATGCGCTTGATGTTTTTTTTTATCGTGTGTGTGCAAGGTTAAAGCATTATGCCAGAATGGGTCAGCCAGATGTTCTATTCATTATCTGCTCTGCAAGGTTATAATAAATCACCACCCTCTCATGTTCTTATAAATATTACTGCTGATAATAGGCACTAGAACAGTGCTGCAGACTTCTGCACTCTGTGATGTTGCTCACTGTCTTTAATAAAATAGCAGGAAGATGCTTTCAAGACAGCTAGGATCCCACAAATGACAAGTGGCAATTTTAAAGTGGCCACAAGGAAATCTGTCAAAACAAAGAACCTACAAATGGTAAGACAAGTGTAAAGAGCCAGCTGGAAATGCCACAGGAAAAACCTCAGAGGTCTCTGTCCAGAACAGCACAGATCCAAAGACAGCTAAGACACTGCATAAAAACCTTCAAGCTCCCAGGCTTCTTGGTAGAGGACCTGGGCTTCAAGTGAAAAGTGCAACCACTCATGTAGACAAAGGGTAGACTGAGTGTCTTTTTTTAAGTGACTCAAAATCTTAATTAAAGTTCAATATTTGTTTATGTTGTCTTTATTTCTCAATGAAATTTAAACCCTCACTTAAATGGTTCACAGCGTCTAACATTAAGTTTTGCCATGACAGGCTCAAACCACCGATCTGCTCAGGTTCTGCTTCTTTTGGATCTCCCTGGTCAGCTGCTGTTTTTACACGTTATTCACTTGATGAAAGGAGGTCTCACGTTGCCCAGCCCTCTCTTCATCGTGTTCTTCTTATCAGCGTCCTTGATTCAGGTGAGTCAGTCAGCCTTGCTATGAAATTCCCACAGCAGACTGAAGACTTGTGCAGATCATTTTCCTGTCTCTGTCTCTCAGGTTTTCTCACTGCTGTGCATAGCTGACTGTATGGTTCACTGCCTGTGGCGGAGGGGCAAAGATCCTGACAGTTATTCGATACCCTATCTGACGGCTCTTGGAGATCTTCTGGGAACTGCCCTTCTCTCTCTCTCCTTTCTCATAATGTGGTGCATTGGTTACCCAGGCAGTGTATAGACTCAATGACAAGCAGAAGCAAAGAACAGTAACAACAGAAACTTATTTTGCTAACATGAGTTGTTAAAAAAAGTACTTTATTTTCAGCAAAGCAACTAGTTGCATACAAACAAGTTGTTGCAGAGATGTCTTAAAGGGATATTTCATTCATTTTAAAACAGCGCTTTATTATTTAAGGTTTTTATCTACAGCAAGGACCATAACCAATGATGACATCACTCAGAGCGAGTAGAGAAACGAGAACTAGTCCTCTAACTGGAGCAAATGTCAGATCAGAGATGGGCTGCTGCTGCTGCTGAACTGAATTTTCTGTTTGTTTTTTTTACATCAGGACTCACTTGGATTTATTACAATGCAAACGATGAAATACATCAGCTCTGACTTTAGACAGGCATTAATGTTTTGTTTGTGTTTGTATTATTAGCTAAATATCTTGAACCACTAAACAGACTTTTTTTTTAACCTAACCTAATCTTGTTTACACAGTAAAGATGGGTCTGAGTGCTTTACAGAGCAGACAGGAAAAGTGTGAGATACTCCTCCTGTTGCATAACTACCTTTATTGAACTTGATAGGTTGTATCTGCTTGGGCAACGGAATGAGCAGGCAGAGTGAAAAGAGACAAAGTAAAAATGAAATTGATAAGTTTCTAACCACGCCCCCTTCTGTCCCAGTCCCACCCCTCATTCACTCTTCCTGTCCCTAACCCCGCGCCTTCCACCAACTTTTCCCATCTCCTATCTCCACCCCCTTTATGTAGTCCAATCATATCTCAAGGTTATTGTTGGAGATTTTCTCCTGTTACCCCGCAATATGGAACAAATTCAGAGCAGGTATATTAGGAAGACAGGTTACAAAATAAAGCATGATTACATTCATAGCAAAGATAAGAATCTGCTGCTGCTGCTGGGCAGTTTGGATTAAAGGCTGCTAACTAATAACTTCTGCTGACGCTGGCTAGTTTGAAACAGAGTCCTGCTGATGACTCATAAGAACTTTAATAGTTCACAACTTTTAGCTAGTTCACTCCCTTCCATCGGAAACATGCAGCTGAAAATTAAAATGTTGCAAGCAGACATGAATCATAATAATTAAAAAAACTCCTTCAGTTATTCTGGGGAAAAAACATTAGAAAGTTTATAAAAACTTAAAAAATACTAACAATTTTACTTTGAAACCAAAGGTTTGTACATTAGCTTAGTCTGAATAAAATGCAAAAATACTGACTGCAATTATTTGTACAAGAAAGAAAATTTCCTGCAAAATTCCAGTGAAACAAAAAAGTATTTCATATGCTTAAAACCAAAAAGGATTGCATATTGATGTGAGGTCCTAGATGCACTGTATGCTTTAGCTCAGTGGATACATGGATTACAGAAGTAAATTTGCCTTTCAGTAACTTTTAGACTAATCAGTTCATTTAATATATGTTTAACCATATAGTTCTTCCACAAACTCCCCCTGAAAATGTTTTTTTCAGGAGTAATTTTTGCTTGTAAAATGTATCAGTGATAGTATTTTAAAAAGAAAAAAAACATTTTAATTTTGATTGCATTTTAAATAGCAACTGTAAAAGAAAACCTTTTATACACATATTTGTTTTGTTCTGAAGTCTGAAAACATACTGAATTAATATTCAGGTCCCTATAATAAAAAGGTCACAGGGTCAAATCTCAGCGGCAGGAAAGGATTTACACGCAAAAATGTCAAAGACATGTATGTTAGATTGGTGATTAGCTGCAAGTGTGTGTGTGAGAGAAATTGTTAGTTGTTATGGAAATTACTTATCAAACAATGAGAAACAGTCTTTTAACAAGCTTTATTACGTATTATAATACGCAGCATTACACCACAGACGTGTCTGAAGGTAATCCCAATAGTGACAACACTTATACTGTCCATTACTCCCCTCCACTCTCCATGAACACACGCACTTCACTAAACTGACCCACAGAACAGTTTCTTTTGTCCACCATAAAACATGGGATTGGACAGCTGCTTCATCACCATCCACACGTACAAACGGTGATACAAAAGGTGATGGGGTCAGGTGATTGGTTAGGCAGCTTGACCGTCACCCCAGCAGGGTGTGTGCTCAGATGACACTGGCTTCATATTCTTGCACACAAACAGGACAATAACAGTTATAGTCTGTTATTTATATAATCAACAGAACACACATTTTTAAGAATAAGAGATCACTATTAAATGATCTAATACATTAGTTTTTAGGGGTTTCTGTGTTTGCGCTGAGATGGACTTTAGACTTATCCAGAATGAAGTTCAACCATCACTGACTGCGGGGCAGAGTCACCATTGTCCTGTGATCCAGAACAGGTTGAATACAGGATTTTAGAAGATGTGCAATTATCATTTGTGGCCTCACACAGCATAAATGAGTGTCCTATAGACTGTGTGTGTTCAAACATCAGCAAGCATCAATACGAGCTAGTCACCCAATTAAATAATGCATAGAAATATATTTTCCATATGTGACATAATTAACTTTTATGGATGAAATGTTAATAAAAACTTCAGTGAAAAACATGTGATTTGTTCAATTGTGAGATTTCCTCAGTAGGTTTGAGTCTGCTTCTCGTGTGTTGATGTTAAATCCATCTAGTGGTGTCGATCTGAGCCGTTCCTTCGTTAGATCTTCCTGGATCTCAAGCCTGCTGATCGCTGCTGCTGTTCTACAAAACAGATTTAACAAATCCACGGCTTCTACTGGTTTAACAAAATAGAATAGAATAGAATAGAAAGCTTTTATTGTCATTGTACAACAAGGCACAATGAAATTGCAGGAGCTCCTTCAAGGTGCTGCTCTTAATATAATACACAGTATAAGATACAAAAAAAAAAACATGAGCTAAAAACATCTAAAAACACAACAGTGAAAATAGAATAAGAAGGGTGTCGCATGATCATACAGTATATACAGTGAGGGTAAAGTTATTGCACAGGAGTTTATTGCACTTAAAGCGGCTCTCTGGATTATTTTTCTATGTATCAAAGTTTTCTAAATGTTTTAAATGATATTTCAGGTCTAAACTATGATCTATGGGTTGAGTTCCACAACATCTGTCATTCTGATGAAGACCCTCCTTCCTCCTAGAGACCCCTTTCCATTATTTCTTGCCGCCGACATTTTTCAGCCAATGAAATTCAAATGTCTGCATTCTCTCAACATGCACGCGCATCGACCAAACCTGTACCAGTAGGGGGCGCTGTCGTACAGGACGCTCCGTGTGTTTCTTTGTTTACTGTCTCATTCACTGAGGACTCACACCCATTCTCCAGCTAAAGATGGATTTGTTTTTATTATATTCAATACATTTGGATCTGAAAATTCACCACAAAACCCCCCGCTGCAAACTAAAATCTTCATTCAGTAAAAACATTTAGCCTTATAAAGCCTGAAAAACACAACTGCAGCAGCCAAAGAAGAAAGAAAAGTAGGCAAAAAGAAACAATGTTAATGTGACTTTTTATATCATGCGTCAGCTGTGAATGTCACTACTAAGTTAAGTTAGAAAATTACATTATTATTATTATTATTATTTGTGTTTTGGATATTTATATTTTAAATGTTCAGCCCTCACAATTTCTGTAAAAGCTTTTTTTAATAAAATCAAAACATAAGAAAGAAATTAATGTTCTGTCAACAAGCTTTTGTTCTAACATGTGGGATGAGCAACTAAAATTAAACAGAATCTCTCGTTCCTAGTTTCTCAATTCAACCACTTTTCTACAAAGGTAAGCTGACCCCAAAACACAAACACAGGAAGTTAAAGACAGGTGGCGGTGGGCCCACACCCTCACTGCAACCTCTGTCGGAATGTGATAAGATGAAAAGATGATTTTTCAACTTTTTCTCACCACAGCATTTGAACAAGAACCAAGCCTTTTGTCTGCTTTAAAAGATAAGGGGAAACTGTTCTTTCATACCACTAAAAAGGATATATACAAGAATTTATTTACATATATATTTTATTTTATATTACCGGTAATAATGTATATACTTTACATCCATGTGTAAATATGCTGCTTACATTTATATTCTGCTGCTCTTTGCCTCAATAAAATAATTGGGAATGAATGAGAGTTTTCTGAATCTTTTGTTATCCTAAAAGACTATCCATTTTTTTCTAAATATGAAGAAAAAAACGAGAGGCGGAGTTAACCTTAACCCCGCCTCTTATTTAGAAGAAGATGTAGCCTCGCCCACAACGGGCGTTTGTGGCTTTAAAAGCCTTCTCGCTTCTTCGGAGGCAAATCAGTCACAGACCTGCTGATATCTACAGGGTCGAAGAGCCTAACAAAAGACAAATACGACGAATGAAGACTGCAAACTTTGAAGCACCAAGAAGCACCCCGTTTGACACGGAACCGAAACTACTGCTGGGAGCGAATGGATTACGATGCAGCTAGCTAGCGGACTTTCACTGATTACAAACACTCCGGATGGTTAAAGCCGCTGCTGGTCGAGCTGGACCTCGTCGTGAAAAAGTAAGTTGAGCAGCTACCGCAGCTGTTTGGTAGATTATGTTTTGCGGGGCGGAGGGAGAGAGACCATGACTAATAATTTTATGGAGTTGTCTTAACCTACTTTTAAGCTGAGAGCCGCAAACGCAGCGGGTGTTGATTTCCCATCTCTCTTAAAGGAACAAGTCGTTTAACCAAAACCCACAAAAGCTATATGCAGCTGTCATGCTGTCTGCTTTACACCGCAACAGTATATGTGAGATCAGTGTTTTTACTTTTTAGCCCCAAAAAACTCAAAGGAATTTAAAGAGATTCGTTTTTGTTTTTTAGTTCTGTGTCTTTTATGGCTGCTTAGGTTACCCTTTTAGGAAAGCTTTGCGTACTGATCTTGTGTTGTTTTGTTCAGTAGCAACAAACACGTTTTGGGAATAAGATAAATGGTTGTTGCAGATGGTCTCCCTTTAGAGGTGTGTTTATCTGTCAGTTGGAGATGTGTGGTTTAAGTTTATTAAAAGTAAAAACAGCTACAAATGTGTATAAAACTAAATTCATACAATCAGAACTACAGACTTATAATTCATTGTCCACGTGTCACTGTGCGCAGAGATTTATCAGTGATTGTAGCTGCATTCTGAACTGTAGGCTAAATCTGACACTCACTCACTGGATGACTCATTTATAAGAGCCCAGCTTTATTTTTTTACCCTAAATTCCGCAATATTTTTTCAGAATTCCATATTTTCATTCTAACCACATTTATTAACCTAGAAATTGAGTAATTATAACGTGAATGACAAATAATTCAACAAATCAAAGCCACAGGATTCAAAGTTTTAATGTTATTTAACTTTCACAAATAAAGTTCTATGGTTCAGCTGAACTTTGAGTGTTTTGCAAAGGTATCTAAAAGTTTTCAACCACATCTTTTAAAGAACAAAACACATTATTTCTATGCAAAACAAATAATTATTGTGCATCACACTTTTTTTTCCTCAAAAGTCTTCTTTAGAGTTGTGCACACCAGGGATCTGTGATCATTTTTACTTTTTCCATCTACACACACGCACGCACGCACGCACGCACACACACGTAGGAGGATTTGATGGAAACTGCTCTCGTCTTCAGGCAGCAGCAGCCACCCCCTTCTGTCGTTACCAAATGGAAAATCTGACAACACACATTGCAACAAAGTCATCAACAAACTTGTGCCGCGTTCTACTGAGTTTAGCCGACTGTTTCTGACTGGCTCCTGCTAGCTTGATACTTCTCTGTTTTTGATGCACATCTTTTGACTAAGTGCTCATCACATGTATTTTTGCGTGTCTAGTTGATCGTGTACTGACACAAGTGTAGTGCCTTTGGTTTGTTTCATGTTTTTGAAACAAAAAACAACTTGTTGGTTTTATTGTGTCCTGCTGCTATGTTTTTATTTGTAATTTGTCCGCATTTGTTCGGTGACCTTGGGTTTTAGAAAGGTGCCTTAAGTAAAATGTATTATTATTATTAATTGTTGTTGTTGTTGTTGTTATTAAAACTTACAGAAAAGTTGTTCTGCAGATTCATAAAGGTACTGTGGGCATTGTTCTGCCCTGGGCTTTGCACTAAACTTCACAGTTTTCATTTTTCTGGAGAGAGTTGGCACTTCAGTGAGACTTTTTGCAGTGGTGGACTTTTTTTTGTGCCAAGTGGAAAGCTGAGACCTGCGTAACCAGGTAACGGGTATGGTGGCTGCAGTGTCCAAAATACCTCGAACTGCTTGCAGTTTGAAAAAATATAGTTCTGTTCCGTCTTCTATATTTTGACGTGTTGCTGACTTTCTTGGCCATTACTTGTGTGGATGGCACCAGCTCTTGCCGTGTCACCCGTCATGCCCTTCACCCATCTTGCCTGCTGGTGGTGGTTAGAGGGCCCGGTAGCGCCTAGTGTATGGCAGCCTGACTTCTGTCAGTCTGCCTCAGGGCAGCTGTGACTACAGTGTGGCTTACTGCCATTAGCATCATGTGAATGTCTGTATGAACTTTGTCGTTATGAAGGGTGAATAACTGATTGTAGTTTAAAGCACTTTGGAGTCCCTGACTTGAAAAAGCTCTATAAAAATGCGGGTTGTTATCCATTACCATACTGCTGTCAATGTCAAAAGAACTCTGAATGCAGGATTTTAATTTTAACATTCCACACCGACACAGATTTTCATGTATTTGATGAGATTTGACAGTAGATAACTTGTGTTCTGAATGTTGAATTTAAGACGGTTTTAAACCTTTTTATAAAAATGGATCCATGGATAGCCATCACGGTGAAACATTAGCGTTTTAGCTCAAGGTCATCATAAACCATGTTTCCATGGCAGGTACGGTTCGGTGGAGGGTCCTCGTAGTCCGGTACGAGTCCGCTATTTCAGTTGAGCGTTTCCATCAGCTGTCGGACCCAGCTGTCGGCAGGCGGGGTTAAACGTAAATGCGTATCATCACGTCATACCAGCTCTATCCTTATATGGGGATTTTAATTTCTCCAGCTTGGCCCGACACTGTTCTGCTGTCTGCTCAAATCCTTCAGCTGCATTTTGTGAAACTTCTTTATGAACTCTTTCATTTTTTTACCAATCCATGTAGCTCGTCCTGAACGCAGCTGATCGCTTAATGTTTGGAGCTCTGAAAGTGATCAAACCTGGTGCTACATGCTGGCATTTTATCACTTCCGTGTATAACAACGGTCGGATCTCTGCCCGACGAACCCGAGGCGCGGAATCAGGTTCAGCTGAATCCGCAGTTGGATTTACTCGCGGTCCGACCTGGCTGATTGAGCCGTGGACCGCGGGTCTCCGCTTTCTCGGGTCTGGGTCCGTGAATCCCTCGCGGTCCGTCTGACCCAGCAGGTCGAGCCGCGAGGGATTCCGCCACTGGTCCCGGACCAGCGCACGCCGCGAGGGTTTGCAGCTGGTCGATTCAGACCAGTATGCTTCCTCAAGTCCATCGCACAGATTCATCTGCGCAAAGCAGAACAGCAGGCGCCAGAGAAAGTTACATCAACGACGTCAACCGCTACCCGCACTAACCACGCTCATTCTCCCTTTCTGACCAATCACAGCAGTTGTTCTCGGACATCCTGCAGAAAAAAGTTCTGCTCAGCTGATGTGTACAAGAACAAGCCATTAAGCCGAAAAATGAAAATGCATTTTTGGGTAATTTTCAACCAAAAATTATCAGTGGCCGAAATTTTGGTGCATCCCTAGTTTTTAAGTAAAGCAGATGATGGTCAGATCAGATTTTGGGCTTTCCCTAGGAGCTAAAATCTCAAGCCTCTTTTATAAAACAATGCTGCCAATTTGCCGCGAAACTGAGCCGGCATCTGGGAGCCTTTATTCGTTCATTAGTGGTCAGACTGCGCCGGTAATGTTGCACAATCATGCGCTTTTCACAAAAGATTACGCAATGGCAATATAAAGGGGGTATGGGGTGGTCTTTGCGCTGTTGACGTGCCGGGTTACAGAGACGTGAGGTGGAAGTGCCTGTAGTAAACAGATTTTTGTTTCTGCTCATAATGCCAGAAGCACCCGGAACTCTGTGTCGCTCCAGTTTGCCATCTCTGCTGAGTGTATACAAATGCATAACGGCTTTCCCATGTTTACCTTTCTGGTTGGGGGTCGGCACACCTTTGCCACGTTATTAGTGACACCTCCCTCTGTTGCGTCAAGGCGTAATCTTCATTCACAAGTCCATCGTTGTGGCAATATTACTACCAAGTGTGGCGGCACGAATGTTGTAAAATTCCCGCCTCACTATGCCGCCACTGCACTTTCGTAAGACACACTGTGGCGGCAGTATTACGCTGATTTTTCGGCACGGTGTGTCTTATGAAAGCGGCTTCAGAAAATCTTGTGTCCCGTGCAACTATTCTCATCTCTTCTCAACACACAAAGAGCCTAAAGGTATCTTTTGTGTCCTCCTCATAAAAGCCCTTAAACAGGAAGGAATGAAGGTGGGGGTGGGGAGGTGAATCTGAAGAAAGCAACATGTTTACTTTATGCTCTTCACTGTCGCATAATTGGGTAATCATGCATGCTCAAAAGGGAAAGGGAATTTGTGTCCACTTGCATATGTACCTCCAGTATATATGGAACTCTAAAGTGTTCAAAATGAACTGAATAAATAATACATTATGAAATGTATGTCTACATAAATAAATAATGGACTAATCTGACAATGAAATTGTGAAATGACAATGTTATGTTAAATCTAAGCTCAACATTTATCTGTCACGACTTCAGCAGAGGTTTGTCTCCTGTAAACATCAACAGTCCTTTTTATCAAATAACTTCAAATTGTGATTTTCACCTGCCAATAAAGTGGATTAAAGATGGATTAAATCTGACTTTAAATGACTTGATTTTGGTCGTATTAATGTCATTATCCACGTCACAGCATGCTGGGTTCTTTGCATCATGTTTAGGTGAAACTATTTGGTTTTTTTACATATTGCTAATAACTTAATGTGCTGTCATGTGGAAAATGAAATTAACAGGACAGAAATTATTTTTAAGGGAAATTATGTGGAGAAAAAAGATTTATGCTTTAACGTTGTCACCTCTAACAAATCCTTTCTACTGTAAAACTAAAGCATAATGAGTCTGAGAACAGCTGTAAAGTTAAAGGAAGGCAAAACTCTGCTGAAGTCCTGACAGATTAATGTGTTTTTTAGTGTTAATATTGTTTGGCTAGAATTGAAGTTGCAACCTGTGAGTCACTCTGACAAACGCAGCTGGAGCTGCGCGCTACAAGAGCTATTGGCTCCTGCGATGAAAATTCGCTTCAAAACGCCTTTTAGCTGTCTAATAATGGATGCATGTGTGATAAAGTTGTGGGGAAGGTCCAGGAGAGAAGTAAAGGTGACAGTTTTGCTGCTTCCTCAGTGCTGAGAGGGACAAACTTCGTGGTCCACAGAGGAGTCGGAGGCATTAGCCCCACTCCAGCAGGACTGTACCATTTCGTGCCAATATGGAGGGGTTCCAAATGAATTTGAGATTAGAAACCTCTGATATTATACATGTAATGAAGACTAAAAGATTTTTTTAATGGCTTAATTTTGAACAAAATACAGTAGTAAATAAAATTTTAAACTAAAATAAAAATAATAAATTTTTTGGGGTCTCCTGACAGTCGTGGGCCCTTAGAATCATCCTAACTTTTCACCCCTTCACGGGGTTCATTTCGTTAGCACTTTAGTTCACCAAGATGCTGTAGTCAAGTTTGAGAAAACTTTAACAATGCATCTATATATACATAACAAGTAGTAAATGGCCTGCATTTGTTTAGTGCTTTTCTAAGTCGTGGATTCCCAAAGTGCTTTACATGAATCAGTCGTTGACCCTCATACATACATATCATACCATGCCACTTGCTAATGGCAGTAAGCTACATTTTACATTTTAGAAATAAAACTTGACCATTTATTCAGATTAACATTAAACTTTTAAAATCATGTAAATTCCTTTCTAATGGCAGTAATTGGGGGTATTTAGGTTTCTTGGGTCTGCTGTAGGTCTAATCTCTGGGTCATTTATGAGAGTCGTAAATTGCTCTGCAGGGTGGTGTTGGTGTCTTTTGAGATTCTGATTTACTGGTGTGATGTCAAGATTATATCTGAAAGAAAAAACCCAGAACCTGATTCTTCCCAGTCTTGGAACAAAGATGTTGTTTTATTACCTGGGGAGTGTTCCTGCATTCAGATAAAAAACCGATTGGAATGGTGTTGTTCTCAGACTTTCTGTCTCCAGAGGTAGATTATTTTGAAAAGGTGTTTCTATTGTCTGTTTCAACCAAATGAGACTTTCCCTACTTTGATATCAAGTCTTAAAAATTTGAAAATAAAAGAATAGTTAATGCTACAATAATCACAGTTGCCAAGTTTACTTATGAGCAACTTTGAGCTTGTATTTATAGAAATTTGCTTTAATATTCCTAATTGCAGTTTTTTGGGGCCTTGTTAAGCCTAACCCTACATGTGCATTGCACTTTTCCCTTAGCCGGTGTTTGCTTAAAACTGTATTGTAAATATTAGACTGTACTCGGGGTACTTTTGATGCCCCCCCTCTGATCTTTAATCTTTCATCCTTCAGATGACATAAGATGGCGATTAGAGGGAAACCCAAAACTTGGAACAAAAGGTTAATTCAGATTGATTCCCTCCAAAGAAATGTGTGTGTGATACAGGAATGTTTCATAATGGTATTCTTTTTAACGTGAGATACTTATTTAAAAGATTCTTGATTCTTTTTATTTATTATAATCTTTGTGTGTGTCTCATGAACATTTAATATCTGAAGTTGTTGTTTTTAAATCTTTGCTCCAGTTTGTACTGAACGTTTAGGTCAGGATTCTGTGTTTGCTTGTTGCAGTCAGCGTGGAGGGTGATGTGTCGTAGGTCATCAGCCCCCCTGGGGGGGAAAAACACAAGTGTTTACTTTTCCAAGGCCATTAACATAGCTGACCTGAATGTGTGTTTAACCAATCAATGATCAAAAATGCATCGGTCTAATTTTGATGTAAAGTTTTAAGATATTTTTATGAATAGGGTTTGCTTCTAAAAAGCAGCTTATTTGTGTAAAATCTGTATTTGATGCAACTAAACCTAATGTATTAATTTAATGTCTTATTTTTTCACTTGTTACTTTGACAGTCAGTGTGCCATTAAAGGTCCCACCCCTACTTTTACCCATTGAGCTCTTCAGCAATGCCCCAGGCAAAGAAACAATGCCCAGAAAGAAGACCTAGGAATAGAAACGTCTTAAACAATTCTAGGAAACTCATCATAGCCTCTTTTATAAAACAATGCTGCCAATTTGCTGGGAAGCTGAGCCGGCATCTGGGAGCCTTTGGTCGTTCATAAGTGGTCAGACTGTGCTGGTAATGTTGCACAATCATGTGCTTTTCACAACACCGATCCAGTGTTTATTTGTGACGGATTCAGTCAAAGTGTGAAACACCAAATACAAAATTAAACAAAAAATGAAATGCAAGTTAAAAAGGTCTCCTTCAGTGAACATGCCACTTCCATAAAATAAATCTCCGCCGCAGTTTAAAGTTTTTGAGCGATTTTTTTTTTTTTTTTACTGGCTGTGTTAGCTTAAGCCTGATTTATACTTCTCCGTCTGTGTCGTTACGGAGACATGCAACGCCATTATCCATCAACGCAAGGGCTCTCTCTGACAGGCCCGCAAGGATGGACTGAGTCGAGCTCACTTTTCTAAACATCCGTTGAACGAGACGGAGCGCGCACGTCTGATTGGTCGGCCCAACAACCCGTGATCATATCCGGCTTCATGCCGCTATCAACAGAGAAGTAGAATTTTGCGGAAGCAGATATGGATCAGCTCGAGAAACGTCTGGCAGACGAAGTACAAACATTTCTACAGTATAATCCATCAGTGTCCCTAAAGGGTTAAACAAGAGCTACATATTTGCTCGTCGTCTGCCTCGTCCTCACTGAACGGACGGACATTCAACAGACGCCGCTGTCTCCTCACTCCTGTTTAATTCTTTTTAACAACACCGTTTGTTCTTTAACATAAATCCGTTACAGTTCAATCAAAATTCGCTCTGTCGGCCATTAAGCTGAAGTAAACAAACTTTGCTCGACTGGCGACGTTACTGCAGAAAAGTTATACGCCCTCTGCTGTCCTGGTGGAGAATTGCTTCACAGCACCAACAGAGAAGTAAAAATCAAAAACGTCTCCGACAATACGTGTGCGTGTGAGCGCAAACGTGCTGTCGCAGAAGTATAAATCAGGCTTTAGTTAGCAAACTCAGAGGGTCAACACATAGATGTTGGAGCTTTTTGCTGCCACGATGGTCTGTTTAAAGCCAAAGTAATCCCAGATAGGTAAATAAATATACCTTGATGCTTCTGGCTGCATTTAAAGTATTCCCACACCTTAAAGATAGGGTGGCGGGTTGTGTTCTGGTGACATGTAGAGCTTAGGAGTGCAAGCTGCTGAGCCTGAGAGCTGGTTAGAAACTGAGTTTCGTCCTTCATGCTGCTTTGTTTTGGTCACTCAAGTGTGTGTGCCGAGTGGACATGGTGCATCAACTACCAGATTTGACGTCTACGATTTTTAAAAATTGAGTCGATGCGTCGCTGCAGGCCTAGTACTTTGGTTAAAATACTAACACGTACCTTGTGTTTTATTTTCCTCCTTTTTAGGGAGATCTCCTTTCCTTCCACAAGGATTAACAAAGAACAAGAATGCATTCTTTTGTGCAGATAAATGGGCAACATCAACAAGTTGGACTTCCCTCTCAAGCTGCTCCTCATTTCCCTCAAGATGCATCAAGATCTTGGTCTGCAAATTACGCACATCAGTACATGACTGCAAACTCGGGAGTCCAGCCATCACAGAGTGTTAACTTTGCCTCACAGAATGGGGTTTACCCTAACGGACAGATGGCAAATCTGCAGAGCTCTGAAGGTCTTCCTCTGGCACAAAGTAAAAACTGTTTTCTACAAGTAACTTGTGTGCCTCAGATTTCCACACTACAACATTCTCAACTGTATTCAGTAAATCCCAGTCTTTCCAGCCCAAACACTACATACCGCGAGCAAAACATGTCCGTCTCCTGGAGTCAGTCAGTTACAGTTAATGAGAAACAAAACGTTAGCAATCTGAATGTGCCTCATTTCCAACAAAACAGGGATTCACAGAATTTTTATCCATGTTTGACAAAGTCCAATTCCTCTTACACTACATCTGCTCCTTCACGTCTTCAACAGCTAATGTTCAACCCTGGCTCATTAGTGTCTGCAGCCTCTCAAAATGTTCAGACTTCCCAGAGAGTTTCTAATCAATATTGCATACCAATCTATGCTCAGAATGCACATTCCTCAGTCTACACACCAAACTGCAGTATGGGGACTCCACAGTCTTTTGGAAGCAACGGCACTGCACTACAATCATTCTCAAATGGACAGGTTGTACACTTTTCCAACACGACTCAGATGTCTCAGCAACCAACAACTCTACGTAACTTGTTGCATTACAACTGCGAAGCTTCCACCAACTCGAGAAATGCTAATTTGAATGAACAGTATAAATCCAACTCTTTTTTGAGAGAAACAAATGAGCTTCCCATAAACGCTGCTGGTGCACAACAGCAAGTGCTCAAAAATCAAGAGAGTGTAGATGGTTTAGGTAATTCCTACACCATCAATAATGGTTATCGCTTTCCACCTCCTTCTTATAATAGTCATCATCGTGTTGATATATCCAGAATGCCTAATCAAAATACACAACCGATGACCTCAGCTCACTCTGAAAGTTATAACTTGAACGCTACCCAGTCCGTACCACTCCATTCTAGACAGTCTTTGCCTCAAAGTATTATGTCAAGAGGGCACCTCACTGTAAATCCTCATCCTCAGCAAAACACTTTACCAGAGGCTTTCAATGTCAACAAGGCAGAAGACAGAGGAGAACGAGAGAAGACAGTCGATGTTTCTCTTCCTGGCAGTAATGCAGTCTCAAAACCATGTCTAACCAGATCACTAAGTGATGGCTCTCAAGTGAAGCAAACACCAGATAAAAGGTCAAGACAAAGAAAAGATTGGGATAACTTTATGAAAAACCATCCAAAACTATTGCAAATACTTGGATTCCAATCAGCGGTCCAATATAATGACAGCTCTGCTCAATCAGTTAAAGCTCTCACCAGTACACGGGCTGTTGCTGTTGTACCACCATTGTCACAGGATGATGGGCAAACCACCTCTAACAATTCAACTTGCAATTGTATAAATGCCACAGACAAGCAGTGCATTACACCTGATGTGGCAAAAGAGACCGCACGTATAGAAGAAGAAACCAATCGGGACCAAGAAATGCCAAATCCAGTGGGGGTCAACAACGCATCATCCAACAGTGTCGGTGTTTTAATAGGTTCAGGCTGTGAAAGTCGAAGCTTACCTCAAAGTTCTGAGCAGGATCATCTTAATCCAACTTCTCAAAAATGCTCAGAAGTATCTCCAAGTCAAACCTCTCCCAAAGAACAAAGTGAAATGGCTACAACTCCATCACCACCTGTTTTTAAACTTTCCTCCCTCCCAACAAATGCCTGGAAGATAGAAGCTCTAACTAATTTAGTATCAGTGGCTGAAGCATCTCAGTGTGCGCCAAAAGACATTCCAAGTCACTCGGTCGTAGTCAAAGTAATGATTATGTTTTGGGATAAAAATACTCAAGCATTTCTTCAAAACTACAAAGCTTTTAGGCAATCAGAGTTTTTTTCTTATGTTGAAAAAGTCTGTACATATATTACTAAAGACACTGTCATATTGTCACAAGTTAAACCTGAACTAAATGACCCTCTCAAACAATTCCATGTCCTCAAAGATGATGAAGTCTATTCAGAACAGCCTTACAAATCATCTTGGTTGAATTTAAATGATCGGTTGGATGACATCGATAAGGAATTTGGCTTCCCTTGGACCTTGAAGCCAAATCCATTTGTTCAGGACACATACAGCCAGATAAATATGGATGACTGTTTTCTTGAACCAGTTGCAAATGAGGTGCAGGACAACGTCCCATCACAACCAGAGCCTGATATGGTTAACTTAACTGAAGAAAATGAAGCCCCTGCTGTGGTAAACTCCTCAACCCCACCTATGTCCCCAGATGAATCGGGAGACACTTCCAGCGATTTGCAATATGCATTTAAAATCGAAATTCTGCCCTCAGAAGAAGCCAAAGCTATCTATGAAGAAGTACAGAAGCAGATTAATCAAGGCACCAAGTGTGAGGAAGAGATGATGTCGAGTAGTTCATTGGAAACGGAGAAGGACAATGATACAGACACTACTGTAACGTCAAACATGAAGAACACATCTACTGAGCAGATTAAAGAGTTTTGTTGCCTTTCAAGGCTCATGGAAATGTATTCATTACCAGTTGCATCATCTTGTAAATGCTTTGAGGTCCAAAGCCCCAGTGGACGTACTGTTGAGACTCTTAACCCTGACCCTGAGAATTCACCAAAGAGCAAAGACAATGAAACTCTAACACTAGGTCTCCCACAACTCATTTCTAAACTCGATCAAATCATTGACTATCTTGATGATGACAACAATTTTCAGTTAACTTCCAGTGAAATGTCACCGGCCATTTCTCAGACAAGCGGCAGCAGCCAGATAAATATTATCACCATTAGTGACAGCGAGGAAGAAGATATTTTCTCTACTGTACCTGACATTTCAAATGAGATCCAATCAGAGGATGAGTCGCTAAAAGAAGAGATGAAATCCACAGGAACCATACACACCAGCCCTTCAGCCAGTAGCACGGAACAAAATGAAAATGATGAACTTTGCAGTACTGAAACAGAAGAAATCCTGCAGGTGTCAGACCCTGAAGAGAACTATGAACAAATTCTTATAAAAGCTGCAGCAGAGGCAGTGTCCCCTGACAAAATTGAGACTACCTACCAGACATCTTTGAGCCACCAAGTCCAAAAGAAAATCCCTGAAGAAAGGCGGAAGAGAGAGGGTAGTCCTGATCAACTTTTCCCAGGCTTAAAGTCGGCAAAGAAATGCAAACGTTCTGCTGATCTCGACCTGCTGGATGTTCCTGAAGCTCAACCTGCCGCCTCGGAGAAAAACACTGTAGAGTTGGTGTTGTTTGGCTCAGGGCGAAATGAGAGGCATTCTTTATCTGGAAACAAAAAGATTTCCTCTCAACGTGTTCCTTATTTTAAAGACAACCCTCCAGAGGTTCTGTCTGTAAATATGTGCTCTTCAAGGAAGATACCTTCAGAGGCTGGTCACACAGAAAACTACTCAGTCAAACAGTTGATATATGAAAAATGGAGGGAAAGTGTTCCAACTCTGAATGGTTCAGTTATAAGTGGACGCAAAAACAAACTGAAAAGACAAAAGCATCATCCTGCAACTCGATCTTCTACAAGGTCAAAGGAGGAGGAGCAGTCAGCGTCTGACAGAAAAAACAAGGGCATTCTTAGTCTGAAGAAGAGGAGGTCCATCTCTTACTTGCGCAGACTGGATGAGGAAAAGAGATACAGTGTCATGCTGGGACAGCCTGCAAATCAGGAGGTGAAGGAAGATCAAGGTGGAGATAGTCGCGTCATGCCACTCCAAGAAAACATCGTCTTGAAGTTCAGCGTTCTACCAAACACCTTCAGCTTTAAAGATGGGTCCAACCAGATGGAGACCACTGATCCCATGTCAGGTAAATACCAACATTCTAAAATGAAGCTGAAAGTGGATTTCCATGAGTTTGGTGTTAATTTTCCGGCTCACGTACACCAGAATTATGTAGATCTTTGAAACCTGTTGTAGTCACCAGTGCAAAGTTTTCAGTTAAATGCTGTCTCATTAAAATGTAATGGACTTGGTTTTGTTGGGATTGTAAACAGTGAGCCTGTGGGTTTGTTTGGTGTTGTGGTTTGTTCACTTTGTATGAGAAACTTGACAGCAAAACAATTTTTTAAAATTAGTCCACATTGCAATTATTTTTATAATTTTTTATTTCAAATAACGGTCCCATACAAGTCAAAGCTATTTGCATTTGAAGAGGAATATTTATATCTGATTTAGGCTGTAAATTATGTAACATGGTAAAGCTAATTGTGTAGGTGTGTGCCCCTCTGCAGAAAAACCATTCACACCTACAGGAGATGAGTCTTTATCACTTTGAAAAGTTTCTATGAAACAATATGCTGCCAGTTTAGTTTGTTCAGAACTTGAGCAGAAGTCTCCTAAACCCACATGGTGCCTTTAAGGCACAAAGTCCCTTTTTTTTTTTTTTTTTTGCTGTGGGAAACTTCTGAATTTACCTCAAAAACCTATTACTAATTAACAGATTTTTAATGCAAAGATGACGCCTTTATGGTAGTTCAAACTATTGTTTATCTTACTGTGCAACACTGTCGAATTGTTTTTGGTATAATCTATGTTTCAGATGAAACCAAACTAGTGGATGAAAAAGACCAGAGCCCTGAAAAGACTACTGCAATGTCCAAAGGTATTAAAAACAACTAAAACATTGGCCTTGTTGTTTTGTTTAGGTGAAAATGAAATGGATGACTTATTGAAAGTGTAATACATTATAGGACTGTGGTGTTCAACTCCTGCACATCAGCACCAGCCTCTAGATGCCCCCAAGACTATTGGCCTCTTTTACGAGTATCAGAAGAAATACAAAGAGAAGACTCAATCATTCTGTGGTGAATCAATTGACAAATAAACTTGAAATCAAACGTTTGTTTTTCTTCTCAGTATTCATTAGAACACTGTGTGCTCTAAAATGTTATTGAAGTTGTTCCGGTACTGTATATGTAGAGGAACAAAATGTGACTCTATTTTTGTTTTGTTATTGTTTACATCCCTGGAGGAGATTTATCTACATACTTCCTATTTCTTGATGTCTAAAACTAAACTTACAGACTCGCTAAGTCTGTAGACTTTTTATGTTTTTTTATACGTACAATGCCAATAGTGTTCTGCAATATTTGCAATTTTTTGTTTAACTTTTTTACTTATTTTTATACCGAGAAACAAATATATTTTTTTACTGTACTTAATGTCTTCATTTGTGGGAAAAACAATAATTGTTTAATGCCTGTTGAAAGTCTCTGAAGTGTTGGATGACATTATTAATCTGTGAATAAATGTACTTGTCAAAAACATAACACAGCTGCTGTGTTTTTTATTATTACAGCGCAGAAACAGAATTTACAGTTCCTGATTAAGTGTAAAATGATATAACACTGATTAGATTAATTTTCTTTGTGGACTGCATATGAGAAAATTCAAGATGATTCAGTGAGAAAAAGATAAAACTATATGTGTGTGTGTGTACACACACACTTTCTTGGACAGCTAATAATTAAATTTCACAATTGTCTCCTACCACTTTTATGCAGATGACATTCAGCTAACCCTAAACCCTTCAGCAGGAGAGATGTTCTAAACATGAGTATGCAGGCTCATTATCCAAGGAGGCAGACACCATGGCTTTTCAATGAATGATACAAATTTATAAAGAAAAGTTCTTTAAAAAAAAAAAAAAATCAGGCTGAAGCTTAGCAGAGGGGATTAGGCCAACTAAAACCCAAATTACCCCAATCAGTGTGACATGCATCCAGGTAGTGCACAGTGGAAGAACACACACACATGGAAAATCTATCACAGAGGCCTATGGTTCCCTGCTGGCAGCTCAGCCCAACCCAAACACTGGACACCCACCAGCAGGGGGCGGAACCCTGCAGAACCACAGTCAGTGGCTTCCCTGAGCCACTGGCACCTGCACACGGTGCACCTCCAGCTGCTGCCTCTCAGAGGGCCCAGTCCAGATTCCTCCTGAGGCTAAACACAGTCTGGTCACTGGAACCGCCAACCTGGGTTAAACCACTCGGTGGCGATCTGACAGAACTTGTCCCGTCAGTGGCACGGGGTCACAGGTAGAATCTCAGTAGGGGCTTGGACTGAACAGTGCAGCTCTGTCACGCTGCGTGAAGAACTGCAAACTCCATATATCATACCCGCAGGCATAACAGCAGCCTCCTAGCATGACCAGGGCAGTCACCACTCTGGCGGGCACATACCCACGCACACACCTGCGGTACATTAAAGGGATACTCCACCGCCAAGTTATTTTTTGTATATTGCCATATTCCTCAGAGTTAGATAAGTGGGCAAAAACAATTTGTAAACAGCCCAGCTGTTTTACTGATCCAGCAGTACTCTTTTTGCTGTAGCTTAGCTAAAACACTGTAAGTGAATGGTACCAGATAGCATTGCCAGAAAAAACGTCCATAAAACTCACTAAATAGTGATAATAATTCAGCCTAGTGACCTCAGTAAACATATCGACTGCAAGGGAAAATAAAAAGTAACACGAAGGAATTACATGTACCATTTTTAACTCGGGACTACTTTTATGACAAAGAGCAGCTGTAACCCTCCGCTGAACGGCGCAGCTCCGGTGAACAGCGCAAGGACATGACGCACGGCCCCAACGACACCTACTTCCGTAAACACGTATTCACAAACGTTTGCAAACCGTGCTGGGACGACCATACAACGCCCTCCCCTTTCCTGCAGCGGCTGACGCAGGGGGAGAGGGGAGCCAGTCCGTACCTGTCAGACGACAATTTCAGTTCCAAGACGGGGCAAGCTCAGTCAGTCCTGCAGTCTGCTCAGCTGACTGGCTTTATATTGTGCACCTGCTGCTGATTGGCCTGAGCCAATCAACACACCTGATTGAGTCCTTTTACTCCATCCTGCCACATCTGTGTCATTAGGACAGGAGCAAGTGAATGCTTCACCTGCCACATTCTGCCACGTACCCAACAGTACGGGTTGTACAGTCCAGGCAGTGCAGCCGCATTTAAGACCATATCTGCACACCTGATAGCAACATTTTGTGCCCAGTTTTAACACTGATGATGTACCACAGGTGTGTGCGTGGGCATGTGCCCTCCAGAGTGGTGACCACCCTGGTTATACTTAGGAGGCTGCTAATCTGTGTGTCCTGGTCCCTCATTCAGCGCTGTTTTCTTCAAGCTCCTCAGACGTTACCTGTGACTCCGTACACTGACAGGATGAGTTCGATCAGATCGCCGCCAAGTGGATCAACTGGACCCGGGTGGGCAGTTCCAGCAACTAGACTGTGTTTAGCCTTGGGACAGAACTGGACTGGACCCTCTGAGAGGCACCAGCTGAAGTGTTCTTGTGTTTCAGATACATGGGCCAGACGTGGCCATCAAATAGACCAGGGGGGTCAGGCACCAAGTAGTTCCTAGAACTACTCCTCTTTTTGCATTCTTCGTACCAGATGCCAGTGGCTCGGGGAAGCCACTGCCTGTGGTCCTGCAGGGTTCTGCCCCCTTCTGGCAGCCCTCCGCTGTTTGGGTTGGGTTTAAAAACTGTTTGGGATGCATGGATGATGTGTGCTGTTATTGGATGCATGTCACACTGATTGGGGAGATTTTGGTTTGATTTAAAATTTTAGATTTTAGTTGGCCTAAACCCCCTCTGGTAAGCTACAGCCTGATTATTTAAGTCATTTTAAAGTCATTTTTATTGTTTTTAGAACTTTTTCTTAATCATTTTGTGTCATTCATTGAAAAACCATGGTGTCTGCCTCCTTGGGTAAAAATGAGCCTGCGTAATCTCGTTCATAATATCTTTCCTGCTACATTACAGAACTGTTACAGCCTTCTGCTCCAACCCGAGCCCACAGGTCCACAAACCATCTTATAGTAGTTCTAAAAACCATTAAAAGGAAGTACTAGGTACGGTGGATAATCTGAACCATTTTTTTAGAACATTTGATCAAACACCCACTCCATCCCCTAGTCCTGCCTTTGATCCCCAACTTCACACCTCTCAGCTTTCCACCCCTTCCACTTCAGAGGACCCCCCCCCCCATCTCCCACCCGGCGAGATGCACCCAGCCGGCAGGGATAAGATTAGAAGAAGTTTGATTGTCAGGGAAACGAGGACGAGTGGAAAATTACCTAAGAGTACAAAGGTTGGGTGCGGGGCAGTTCATGTGAGTGTTAGATAAGGGGAAGTTTACCTTGTAAGCACTGAGAGAGCACCTCTCAGATCTGCTCAGGACGTCTTATGGAGCACATCTCTCCTCTGTGCAGGGGATATGAAAGCTTTGGGGTTTGAACTTTGAAAGACTGAGTGGCTCATCCTTACAGCAGCTGATCTGGGTAAAAAAGGACCGGGAGGAGGGATAATAGACATCCTGCCTGCTCCAGGTGAAAGAGGGATCGATGCAACAGGTAGATGACTGTGTCATCCACATGCCGGGCCGGTAGGCAAATTGCAGGGATCCAGTGCTGAGCTCACCAGTGGGCAAAGGTGATGCAGCATGAGCCTCTCCAGTATACATCAGGTTAGAGGTCAGGGCAACTGGTCTTAAGTGGTTGGGATCCTTTGGGTGTGAGATCTTGGGTAATGGAACCACGTACGATGTCATCAACAGTTCAGGGACCCTCTCCAGACTACTCAATCAGACAGATTGAAAATATGCAGTACCACCAGACACAGCTGGTGTGCACAGTCCCTAAAGAGCCTGGAGCATATTCCGTAAGGCCCGGTTGCCTTCTTTTGAGTTGGCCCCTTACCTGATTGGCTGTGAAACAGACATGAGGCTGGGCCTGTGTGGGAACTCGGGCTGGCCTTGAAATGGGTGGCTGTGTGGACAGGTGTGAAGCAGCGAGATGGTGCGCGGAGGAGTGCATTGATAGAGATGGCCCTGCACCAGGAGAGGCGTTGGTGAAAACTGGGGTGTAGCGGAGGTCCTCAATTGTCCCAAGTCAAATCTATTGAAAAATTGATACAATGTGTTTCCAATTAAAAAAGAAATGTTTAAATGATTTTTGTTGTGATTAACTGATCTAATGTTTAAACGTTTGAAGGTTATGGGGAAAAGTGGAAGTTAGAAGTGTTTCTGGGAGCTGACGTTTGGTTTGACTTGGCTTGGACAGGCAGTGACAGAAAAGCAGAACTCTGTTTGAAACTCAGTTTGTGTGTTGAAAAAAATGAGAAAATAAGAGCACAAGTCATGACCTCATGACAAAGTCAACACCTAACCGTTATTTTAAGCTGTGCTCTGTTCTGGGCACAGAAGGGAAAGGATGATGAAACCACATTTGTGGATGTCTGTCTCAATGTGCTCTCCATTTTGTTTTGAACTGATTGTGCTCCTATTGGTTCATTGTAAATCCCAAATGTAGCTTTTCTGGCAGGTTTTAATATCGGTCACAGCTCTTCTTTGGTCATGATACTGCATCAGTGACACGAGGAAGCTCCCTGGAGTTTGTGACTGAATAAGAAACATCTCTGTCTGCTGCTGTGAGGTCAACACCCCAAACTTGATTGAAAACAGAAAATTCTTTTGTGTAAGTGACTAGGAGAGAGGAGAATTACAAAGGCCAAGAAAGGTCAAGGCACCAAGGCCTGGTTGAAGAAGAGGACGCTCTTCTAATTATATAACAGGAAAATCAAAATAACAGGAAACTCCATATAAGGGACACGCAGAAACAGAACATAAAAAGTTATGACAAGGAGAAACCAGTGTTTGTCCTCTGCTTGTGCCTTGTTGGACCACACCGGAGAGAAATTGTAAATCACTAAACCATAGGAAGAGATATCTGTCGACAGAAAAACCATCGAGGATGTGAAGCTGAGGAGATTATCTGTAACCACAAGATGTAGAGCAGTGTTTCCCAACCTCTTTTGACTCGCGTACCCCCTGAGCCATTTTCTCAGACCACAAGTACCCCCTTAGTCAAATGTGTTGATGATTCTTCAAAAATAGAACATACTATTATTAAATAGAATTAATTTTATTGACTCTTCCTAACTTGAACATTTCATTCTCAAACATTTAATTATTTTCACTATTTATATATAGCTCAGAAACAATCATGCCATGAAATCAAATAAGCAATCTGAAAATAAACACTAAATTAAAAAAAGTGAATAAACCTCCTTTTGTTCTAACAAACACTGGAGCTCTTTTGAATAAGTCTAACTCTAGTCTGTCCTTCATCTAGTTATTTATGCCTTTTTTCCCCTGCTCTTTGCATTGATAAAAGCTGGTTTTATTATTCAACACATTCCAGCACTTTATTTTTTATTTTACCAGAGCACAGCGAATGCTGTCCAATAACCATTATCTGGGAACAAGGGTGCACACAATTTTTCATCAGAGGTTCTCAAGGGAGAACCTGGACCTGGTCTTTGGTCCGGACATTGCAGGGTGTGTGTGTGTGTGTGTGTGTGAATGATGATTATTTTGAAAATTCTTCATAAACTCTTTCATTTTTTCACGGATCCATCTAGCTTGTCCTGAACGCAGTTGATTGCTGAATGTTTGGAGCTCTGAAAGTGATCATACCTGGTGCTGCTTGCTGGCATTTTACCACTTCCGTGTATAACAACGGTCGGATCTCTGCCGACAGACCCAGGAGGCATATGGATACGGGTCTAGTTTGGTGAATGAATCCCGCGGACCCGGTGCCGCCGGCGGGGTCCAGCCGCGGATTCACCCTTGCAGTCCACGGCTCGACCAGTCCATCGTTACAGGGCGGACTGTTAACTTCTCACTATAGTAATAATAAAATAACTTCTCATAGTAATAATAAAATAACGGCACTCGGGTTTGTTTTGCTCGTCACAAGCAGTGATCAGTGGTCAGTGTTTTAATGCCACAGCTCCGCCCAAACCGTACAGAATCTACGAATCCACGGCTCTATGGACCCACAGCTGAGGAGGACTGTTCATGGTCCATGAATGGAGCGGTACGGATCGGTTGTATGGACCGGTTTTACAATGGAAACAGACAAAATAGCGATCCAACCCGCACCAAACTGTACCAACCCCTGCTATGGAAACATGGCTTTTGTGAAAAGAGCTGCGAGAGGCTGCAGATGCAAATACAGGCTGAGAGATGTCTGTTTCTTGCTCCGTGATGGCTGCAAACAAGTGTGAAAGTCGGTGCGTATAAGTCACTTTCTCCGTAAACTTTGGGATTTATAAGAAAACGTGACGAAGAAATGTGGTAACTGTGCAAACTTTGAGCCTTGCATAAGCACATTTTGGAGACGGTCAGACTAAATAAATGCACATTCAGTCAATATTATAACGTGTTTTGAATGAGGCAAGGCGGGGCGGATTGTAAATATAGATGCAGTGATGTGGGGCGGTTTTGTGCAGGGCAGACGTTTTCAAATGTGCAGGACCTGCGGGATGATAAAAACCCTAACCAGCGCATCACTTGTGGGTAGATAGAGGCTAGGTGAGTCTCCTCACTAACAGCTTTAACAAACTCATATTTTCTGCACAGGGTAATACCCACGGAGAGCTGGTCTAAGTGACTAATGGTCAGCAGCTGGGATAGCTTGTGCGATTCAACATTTGGTGCCTGAACAGGGACCTGACAGTAAGAATAAGATGTCTGAAAAGGACTGTTGGGACCCATAGAAACTGATGGAGTATTTTCCACTGACCGGGTAAAGGTAACCCAGAAGAAAGCATGCACCAGAAGAAGACACTGCACAAGTGCTCATATGAAGATGGTCAGAAAGAGTAGGGTTGCATGTGATTGGTAAAGCCACCAATAGCCACACAGGGTAGCCTATAGATGAGGTAAGAGCTTAGTTCAGGGTTTGCGCAAGAAGGGCTCTTGAGCTGGGTGCAAGGCATCCATCTGGACTCCTGTGGACACGGGCACTAGAGCAGGATGCAAGGTGTCCTCCTGAACCCCCATGGAGACTGGCTCGGGAACCGGGTGCAAGGCATTTGCCTGGACCTTCAAGGAAACTGGCTTGGGAACCTGGTGCAGGGAGTCCTCCTGGTCCCCCCCCCACGCAGACTGGCATCTGCTAGACTAGACCCCAATGGAGACTGGCTATGGAACCACAGTGGCACTGGAAGGCACTGGGGCTGGTGATCATCACAACAGGGGTCAAGCCAGTACACCCTCTTAAAGAACTTGAAGTGGTTCTTTTACACTGGATCATGGTGGAAGAGGGAGTACAGCAGCTCCACAGCCTGCAGCCTCTGGTGGGAGCACGCTGGTCCAGCTAAGATGTTGGGGGTAGTGTCGTTCACCAGCTGGCCTACCACCTGGATCTTCTCTTCTGCTGGGTCCATTATGATTGGATTCTTTTGTCACGTTTGGTGCTAGTGTAAGACCCAGGTGCGGGTGTTGAAGATAAAATTCTTCTTGATACTCAGAGGAAAAATGAAGACAGACTACTTCTATAGTTTGAAGATTTATTATACGTTTAGCTGGCCAGTTTGTTCAAAATAAGCCCCAATCAGAAGTCTAAATATCCCTAAAAATCCCTAAGAATCTGCCCAACACAGGCGAGCCCCACACTTTTATAGTTTGTGGCTTCTGTGACATCAACCTATCACAGTACACGTCTCGAACCATTCTTAGCCAATCACATAGCACCAAGCACGTGCCTTCCGCATGGACCAGTGATGTAATGCCCTTGACCGCAAACAGAGAACAAAAACAAGGACACATCTGACTCCTCTCACGCTATCTCCTCAGATAAGAGTTTTTCCTGTCAACCACTTGTTGAGTTTCCACTAAACAAGTCCTCTGTTCCTCCACACACGAACCTGAGTTCTGAACAGTCACAGAAAGTTCACCCTGATCTCTGCCTTGTACATATCTTTAAGTAAAATGAAACATATAAAACATTATAGGGATAACATAAAAGTCCTTCACGGGAAGAGAAGTAGAGTCAGGAGGCGGCAGGTTAACTAAAATTGATTTATTAAAGTAAAACAGGCACCTAAAATACAAGGAGGGCCACGAGTTAACAACAGGGGCAGCAACAGGAGTAAACAACAGAAGGATCCAACAGGGAGTGAATGAACTGAGGAGATTTTATAGAGAGGAAAGTGATGAGGGAAACGAGGGGCAGCTGTGTGAGAGGAATGGATGAGAAACACCTGTGGAGGAGTGGCAGGAGGAGAAACAGGCAAAAACAATAAACGCTGGACACAAACGGGTATGGAACATGACAAATACTTATGATTAATGATTATCAATTTCCCTGATATTGAACAAGGAATGAATAATTGATCTTTTATTATAGACTGTATACACACTGTTTAACCCTTGCAGTGCCCTTAATTTTGGGCCTATGGAGTTTTCTATTCATTTGGGGTCAATTTGAACTTGGTATCCTGGATTCTAGCACCTTAAGTGACTTCATTAACCCTGTAAAGGGTCGTATTAGCACATACTGGCTCAAGGAAAAGATAAAAAAATATTAAAAAGTTACATAGTATGCCTTTAATGAAAAGTCACTTAGCCCCATCTGGTGCTTGGATTCAGAATACCACATTTGCAATTTCTGAGTCTTCAGTCCAGTGTCCCAGAAGTCTCACAAAGTCATGTATCTCGCTAGGGTTAGGCTAACCCAATGTGGCTAGCTGTTATGCTAGCACCGGAGTGTTTTTAGCTCATGATTTTTGCTTTTTCTATCTCTCCCTGCTTGAACACAGCCGATTTCTTTGAAGGAGTAGAAAGCAATGAAGGCTGAGGAAGCATTTCAACAGTTAGATTTAGGTGTTTCTGACAATAGCGCTAATATTTTACAACAGTGATTTCAAATAAGGGGGTGGCAAAACTGCATAGTATGCCTTTAAGGCACTTGATTCCCAGTTTTACATGGGAATTTAGTCCAGTTAGGAAAATTGTGATCATTCTGGAAAGGGCCTTGTGCTGGGAATTCCACCTTGTGGTTGTGGGTACCGTGAGCTTCCTGGTGCATGACTTCCTTCCATTAGACGCTCATGTCGCTGGACTTGCTTTGGTCCGAAGGACAGTGCATTTTGCAATTCTACTCCTATATACAGTTGGTGTCTACACAGGAATTTAGATGTTTGTCAGCATCACTTGTTGAAATCAAGTTAATTGTGTACGATGGACATCTGTAGTGTAAATGTAGGCTATACCAGATGCAGTTGAAAGAGCTTCTATGTCATCTGTAAAATTCATTATCACCTTCTTCTTCATTTTCAGAATCAGAATGCTTTGGCAAACTTGGATGCAAATGTGGCAGGATGGAGTCGCCCCGCCCCAGCGATAGTGGTACCACTTGAGTGGCCCAGCTCTGTCTGGCTGGACTGACAGTGATGGGATACAGCTGACGTCTTACCCCTACTTGGGACCGGTGGCAGCTGAGACTTGGACTCCTCTTCTCGCGGGCACGGCGCACAACTCCCCGTGTGGCATGAGGGTCCACCTTGTGCTCGGTCCTTGGGCTGTGAGCGAGGGGAGCTAAAGACTGCCAGTGTGCAGAAAAGAGAAGAGTGTCCGGTGCTCCTGAGAGCAGCCCCATGTTGGATAATGATTTTTTTTTTCATCTCTGGCACTCGAGGCGAGCGGACATGTTTTCCCTTCCCTCCCTCCCTCCCCGTCTTCCCCCGGCTCTCTGTCTTGTCTACTTCTCTGGAGAACCTGCTTTCATCGCCCTCTGGACTTTTAACCATGAATTGGATCAGGTGGTCTAGGAATGCGATGGACAAATTTCCCTTTTCCCTACTACTTGAAGATGTTTACATAAATTGGATCATGGTGACCGGGCTCTACTGTTTGGTGTGTGTGGGACCTGGAGTGTCAGGAAATTTGGAGCTGCGGGACAGATTGGCAAACAGCCCGGGCTCTGTGGACGGTGCCGTGCTGTGTATGAACTCTCAATCCCATGGAACAACTTGAATCACAGGTTGGATGCACTGATCTGTGTGTGAACTCTAAACCCAGCTGGCTGAGCTGATGCGTGGGCCTGGACGCTTTGCGATCTGGTCACGCTTTCTGACTCATGCAGGAAAACATCTCAGAGGAATACTCAGCAGGGATCTGTCTGTGGTTTGGGACTGGTCAGCGGAGGGACGAACAGCTGAGAGGATTGCCCAGCCGGCTTTGGTGGATTTTGACCCTTATTTGGCTGCTGGAAAGGGACCTGACCGCAATGACTGAAGGAAGTGAAAACCCTTATCACTCCTGCCCAAAAACAAATCTGTTATTTTCAATTTGACTCCCCCTCGCAGGCCTTGAAACAGGCTGAAATCAAAACAGACACTCCTGAGGGTGGGTGCTTCTCTCCCCCCTCCCTCCGTCACATGAACTGATTCCTACACTTCAACGTTCGCCTTGGACCTTATCAACTCCGTCCCCCCTGCATACCTGGTCTGACGGCCGCGCTATGTCTGCGAACTCGACCTTGGGGGTGAGGGTTCCCGTTACCTTCCCACCCTCCATCACGTGTCTTATGTTTTTGTGATTGTCAGAGTCTTGTGCTTTTAATGTAGCAGGCCTTTTTTTCTCTGCACGTCTCTGAGTTCCCTTGAGCCTAGGGGAATGAACATGTTTTTTATCACCTCCACACACACCCTCCTCTCCAAGCGTTTTCCTCTACAAAAGGGAGCACATATATATGCGCATGCAGTCAACTGTTTCTTGTTTTGTATTATGTTGTTTGTCTGAATCTTGGAGCAGCTGTGCTGAAACTAAGTTTCGTTGTATCAGGACGCTGATGCAATGACAATAAAGTCATCTTGTTTTGTAGTTTGTCATTGCAGTGGGATTGCTGGTGGACGTAGCACTGGGCCTCCTGCAGCAGGAGGCACCTCAGTTTGTGGTTTGCCATATTTTGTGTTCTTTTTGTTTTGTTGCACTGTGTGTGTGTGTGCATGTTGCACGGGTAAATTGGTGGTTTTTCAACCCACTAAGGGTTAAGGATCTTCTGGTTTTTGGTTGAGTCTTTCATTTCCCAGATAGGAGCATTCGATTCTAGGAGTTCGGGGTCAGTTCGGCGTGACCCCGGGATGTCAAACAAATAGTCTTACTGCCAAAGTTTGCTTTTAGTGGTTGTGTATGTGTGTGTGCGCTCATTTCATTATGCAAGCACTTACGTCAATATCTGTTACAAAATGGTCTGTGTCGAAACAGAGATTCTGATTTAACAGAAACTGATGAGATGCCCACGAGTGGCATTGAATAAGGCTGTCAATCTTCTGAGTCTTCTCATTTTTTAAGTATGATGAAGATGTTCAGCTACAACACACCTTCTGTTGATTCAACTCAACTCAAACCTCATTTATCGAGTGCATTACAGATTTTCTCAATTGCTGAAACACTAAACCCTGTTGTCTGAACCAAATTCTCAGTCGCCTGAACCCACTGATTGACAAAACCATAAGCTCTTTTCTGCTGTTTAGACACAACTTTTCAACATATTTTCATTGTGATGCACGTGTGCTGCATAATAGTGAGCACAAGTGACAAAAGTCAAACACAATTAAAGCACTGGTGTCACCACTTGAACACTACAAGTCAAAATTGACCACTTGTGTCTGATGATGTAAGGGAACATCCACAGTAACCAGTTCAGAGAGCACTGGTTTGTGAGGCCCTACAATGGACAGAAATCTGAGGAAGAGTTGGTGTCAGAGGAGGTTGAGGTGGCCAGGAAGACAAAGAACAGTAATATCTGATGACATCAGAGCTACTGTGATTGACCATGTTCTTGTCCATGGTATGAGCATGAGGGAGGCTGGACAAAGGCCACAACTGAACATCAGTAGATTCACTGTGTCCACCAATCTGAGGATTTAGAGCAGAGAACAACTAATGACCTTCTTTTGACATTATAGTACAGTATGTAGATGTTGACAGCAATGACTGTATGACATCATACTGTAGAGCTGGTAAGTCCCGCCCATCTGTAAAACCCCACTGGACCTCAAGATTGAAAAACTGTCAATGCTATTGACAAGTTGTTTTCCCCGTTGCCTGGTCAGACAAAATGTGTCCTGTGATGTGGACGAAGTCCTGTGGTCTGACCCAGTACGGAGACATGTGCTGTGGCTGAGTAATGCACTTACGTAGTATTTGTATATTTGTGTACCTTATTTTTACATGGGCTTACTCTACACAAGTGGCAATTGCAGAAGATTTCTGTTCAGTCTTTTTGTACCAGAGCTAAATGCAGTTATTTTTGTTTCACATCATGCATTTCACCTACAGTGAACAATAAACATGTATTTCTCCAGCTTCATGTCCTGAGCGTTGAGTTTTCTATTTTTCTACGTAGTCTGATCTGTAGTGTATATAATTTTGATTGACTTGGGGCACGATTTGACAACATAGTTCAACATAGTTTTGAGCAGAGATTGAACTGTTTTGAGGTGAAAGTTTGGTTTTGCAAAAAGAGTCTGAGGTTTTGTGAATGTACCGTAATTTCCGGACTATAAGGCGCACTTGAACATTAGCCGCAGCAGCTAAATTTGGGGGAAATTGCAGATTTGTCCACACATAAGCCACACCTGACTATAAGCTGCGGGTGTTTTAATGTTTAATTACCGTATATATGAGTTCCTGCTACCACAGAGGGGATTGTCGGGACAGAGATGACTGTTTGGGAACTACTGTATCAAAATCACCAGCCTACCATGTCATTGTCTTCCTCCTCCTGCGTACTAAAATCCTCATTGTCAGTGTCAGAAACGAACAGGCCCAGAATCGCTTCATCAGCCACTGGATTGCACAATAGCTGATGGAGCCGTTCGGAGGCTGTTTTACTCCGACACTGACAAAGAGGAAGAGGAGTTTATTGGTTTTTAGAGCGACGAAGGAGAGAGAGTGGCTGATGAAGTGATTCTGGGCCTAGTTAAAGTGAGATTTAAAATTAGCCACAGAGGAAGCGTGTCTGATGTGGAGGGGAAGGGAGTTCCACAGTTTAGTTTGGTTTCTTTAGTAGAGGACGAACTATGGCATGTTTAAAATGACGTGAGACTAATAAATTCAACATTTAACCCAACAGCTATGAGGAACTTTCTTGAGAAAGTGTGATGGGAAACAGGTGGCTTTCAGTTTACCAACTATTTTCTCAAGTTGGCTCAAACTGATTGAAGAAAGCAGAACTGGTGGTGAAAACAGAAGCGTCCAAAAGCTGAAGCAGATCTTAGCTTTCTATTTTGCTGGAGAAATAAATCAAAAAGTTGTTACAGGACATTGTGGAGTCGTCATACACAAAACGACTGTCCCAGGAATAGTTCTCATCCCATCAAGTTCCCTGCTCCTAGAGTGACCCACCAAATCCTGATTTTTTTTTTAGATTTAGATTTGTTTGACTGAAAAATTGTTGATTTGTTGACAGTTACAGTGTTTTGAAACCCTTCACATACAGGGTGTTGGGCAGGAAATCTGCAGGAAACAGAAGTGCTCCGGTGTCAAGTTACACAACACTTCCTGTATCTACTGCTTTGTGCACAACCAAAAACACATTAGTGAAGTACAAAACGCTTTGTATTTGTTATCTTCTGTTGTCATAGAGAAGTCTTGCACAGTGTCTTGACAGAGGAGCACGTGAACATCTTTCATTTTGACGTGTGCATTTGATTTTTACCAAGGCATTTTCTAACAGTTTGTATTTTATTGGTTAGTATCTACTTTTTGTAAATTCTGTTCCATTTCCCTACGAGGCCCTATAAAGAGTTTTTCTCACCATTTTTAAACAACTGATAGTAGTATTTGTTTTATCTTATGTTAACTGGGTCATATTGCATTTTGCATCTTCAGTACTTATTATTTGATCATTTAATTATAAAAAATGTCAGTTGCTCCTGAAACGACAACCAGAGGAAGGAAGCCCTCACACATGCTCAGGTTTACCTCAGACCACATGAGGCACCAAGAATTTCCTCTAAATGGTTAAAATGTGCTTATATTTAATAATTAGATCAGTTATTAAGCTCTGGTTAAGAGGGACACCAGGACAGATATCCCCACAAATAATCATCAATCTCTTATTCTGAAGGGGAAAAGTTCTCTTTCAGTGCATTGAATTTCATTCCTGACTGTCTGGAACTTTGACCGACTTTCTGAGGAGAATAAAACAATAAAATGATGCATTTTAACAAAAAAGACTTTAAAGAAAAATTGACATCTTGTGGTTTTGAAGCTAGTTTTATACATGAATAACTCTTAGTTATAATAAGATTAAATGAAAGTTACTCTTTCTATAATTCTCATCTCTTTCTGTGAGAGAATAGATTCTTACATCCTATTTCCTAAAACAATTTAACTTCTTAGATCAAATCATAAAAGACTATTTACAGGGTGAGAGACCATTTTTGATCATTTGATTTAAATGTTTTGTTGCAGCCTAAATATTTAAACATCTGTACTTTTTGAACTGTTTAAAACCCAGGATTGTTTCATTTTTGTTTATACTTTTTGATACTCTTTAAGTTTCAGGCTGCAACACAGGCACAAGTAATAAAATATGGTCACTTGGCCTGGCTGTAAAGGGTTATTTTCTTAACAAATATCACAGATTAAATGTGAATCAGAAGATAATCTCAAAAGTCTATTTGAATCTGTAGAAAAAAACAGTAATAAACATTTTCTGTTGAAGGAAATAAAGGTATCCTGTGTGAATCCTGTGTTACTGATCACACCTAAATAAAAGGTTTATTGTGATTTATCCATACGAGTCTTTTTAATCATAATCAGAATGAAGGAATCTGAAGGTCAGGAATGTTTTGACTACAGTAAGTCCATCTGTGTGCGCCTTATTGTGCAATAAGAGACAAGGGCTTTATATTTATGAAGTGATAATCAGAATTTTAACCTTTAAAATGTCAGCTTGTTTAAATAAAGCTACTTTTTAAGTGAGAACACACAGAAATAAGTTTTCTCATCCTGTGCTCTTGCTAAATATAATCAGGTTTTAGAATTTGTACCTTTTTAAAAAACACTAAACAGTCAATGAAAGCAAACTGGAGTCAGACAAGAGTCCAATGGATTAGAATTCAGAGAAAAAAGCCAGTGATTCACCAGAGGACGGTCACATGAGCTCGCTCTTATTGGTCCACTTTCACTTGTAAGAGCAGCCCTTTTTCCTTTTGTTTGTTTCAGATCTGGTTTCAGTCAGTTCTGAGTTCATTCATGGCTCTTGTCCAATCAGCCACCTCTATTATCACTCAGACCTTAACGTGACTACAGGGATTTATAATCTTTATTGTCATTACGCCAGAAGTGAATTCTGTTCATAAATAAGATTATTTTTAATGTATTGTCAGCAAATCCTGATTAAAAGTTCATTTTTCATTAAAAACGATTTAAAAATAAACAAAACCTGAGAAGTGAGCTTGAGAAGAACCATGTGATCCGTTCTCAGATGTAACAGTAACACACAACATGATATTTTTACACCACATGTCTGTTTATGTAAGAAAAAAAATCAAGCTTAAGGATGGACGTGACTTGGACTAAAACCAAACCTATGAACCAGATCACTGTGGAAAATACCAGGTTTTCTAGAGTCTCATTGGTGTGTTATGAGGAAGGGAGGACCTCAATACCTCAGTTAAACCTCAGTGCAGCAGTTTGAGGCTGGTCAAATTTATTTCTACAGCACATAAGTGTTTTACAAATCAGTGACAAAGCATAGATCCTGAGTCTCATGGTGTTTGAGTAAAAAGCCTGGGAGGAGGAGAGTCTTAAGTAAAGATTTAAAGAACTCGACAGTCTCTGCAGTACATTTATTGTGAGGTTAACACTCCCAGAGTTGGAGCAGCCACTGCAAAAACCTGATCATCTTTAAATGTCAGTCCTGATCTTGGAACATCCCAGAGAAACTGGTTGGTTGACTGAAGAGCTCTTTCTGGTGTAGGGGTGCTGAGTAGATCACTAAACATGATGGTGTGAGATTGTTTAAAACTTTAAAATCAAGCAGTAAAATAATTAAACCTCAAGCGAATAGAGAGCCAAAGGATGGAGATCAGGAACGGAGTTATGTGTTCACATTTCTTAGTTCCAGTTAACAGACGTGCTGCTGCATTTTGGATGATTTGTAAACGACGTAAAGAAGATTTAGCTAAACCAACATAAATAGTCCAAGTGAGAGGTAATAAAAACATGACGACGCACAATAAATGGGAAAACAACTAATTAAATTTGGTCATTCTGCTACTCAGAGCTCAGGATGATAACACCAAACATCGCTGGAGGTCAGACCGTAGTTCTCCTCCTTCACACACTCAGGCAGCTCAAACCGGGCCAGGTGATGCAGACTGTTTCTGATCTTGTGTCCCTCAAACTGCGCTCGTCCAGGATCTCCGATCAGAACTTTGGTTCCGTGGGTTTTGATGCAGCGGTCCAGCCAGCTGTGAAGGCCGTTGGCGAGAGACTCGTCGTAGAACATGTCCCCCAGGAAGATCAAGCCAAAGTACTCCGGGTCTGAACCAATCAGGTTGTCGGTCACACAAACAGGCGGCTCGACGCCGTTCAGTTCAGAGTTCATTTGGGTCACAACGGCTGCAACTAAAGCACAAAGAGATACGTTCACTGGTTCTGCTGCAGAAAGTTACATTATAGGTTCAAACATCAGTAAAAATAACTAAATAAATGTTGCAAAATGTAATCATCAATGTAATAAAACAGAGTGCTTTAAAACAAGAGGAATGGCTGTGTCCTTTCAAAATAAAACACCAGAGAAACAGCTTCTATATGTGTTATAAACTAAGATAAATTCAGGGTTTATTATTAGGAAATCTTTCATATGAGTAAAGGTTTCTTCCATTTTTCATGTAAGGACTTCTGATCTTCAGTAGGGCTGCCACAAACGATTATTTTGATAGTCGACTAATCACCGATTATTTTTGTGATTAGTCGACTAATCGGATCATGCATAAATTGGACTAAAATGTACAGTTTGTTGCACCGCAGCATGCAGCTGCTCTTATATAATCATCATTAGCTTACAGCTAGAAGTGTTTAGGGTATATGCCAATTAAAAATAACTACAAGATAATAGTTTGTTAAACTTTTCATTGCAGCTTGTAGCAATATTTAACTGTAGATAAAGTGCAACATTCCTGAAAGTGTTGAAACTGCTGTTTGCCTCACGGAGCTGCTGCACAGAGTTTTCCTCCGCCGGACTTGCAGCTTGGAGCTCTTCGGCTCGGAGCACCGTGTTTACAATTAGTAGATAAATAAAGTTATTGCTGTATAAAATAGGAATTACAGAAAGGTCAAATTGTTGACTAAATGTTGAAATGGCTTGCCATACTCCGTGACACGGAGCACTGCAGCTCAGAGCTCCACGACTCAGATCACTGCAGCTCAGATCAACGCTGCTCGGTTCAACACGGCTCAGCAGCGCGGCTTGGAGCAACGGCGCGGTGCTCTGCAGGATGAAGCCGGGCTGCAGCAGCTGTGGGTCTGATGGCAGACTGGCAGTGACAAACAGCTTTAAAAAAAATTAACGCATCGGCTACTAGATTAGTCACCAACGATTTTAATAGTCGACATAATTGTGACTAATCGAGGCAGCCCTAATCTTCAGTATACGCCAGATGTGAGCAGAACACAAAGCATATTTCCAGACGGAGCGGAGAGTGAAAGGCACTCCCAACCCAAATCCTTTGTAGCCGAGAAAAGTATTTAGGCAGAATTTCATTTGTCATTTAATGGGTGACAGATGTGGGAGGAGAACACCTACAGTGAGTTATATATGTATGTCATGAAAGGTATGTAGCCTGTGAAATTAATACCTCAAATGTGCCTGATAAACAATTTTCAATCCAAGTTGGACTGTCTCTGTTTTCTTTATTTCTAACAATAAGAATCATACTTCACTACGTTCATTATGTCTCTTTGTTTAATAGTTAATGAGGTTCTTTTCTTCAGACATACCTTCTTGACACGTTTCAACGCGCGCCTGCTGTGGTCTCTGAACCGGGACGAGGGGGCCTAGCTGTCCCACACTTGGGACTCTCTACTCCAGGGACCAGCCGGTGGAGATGGGCGTGGCCAACCCCGCAGATCTGACAGGTCTGGGTTGGTCACGCCCATCTGGAAGAACAGCTGATAAATGACACTTCACATCTACATCGGTGACACTTCTGATGGAAGACCGCAGACACGAGTCGAAACATGTCAAGAAGGTAAACAAAAACTTACTTACAGACCATATACGTCTGAAGAAAAGAACCTCACTAACTAATAAGAATCATCATTAAAGGGTTCTTACACCTTTGTCAAAATCAAATTCAAGCATTTTCAAGGTGAGTTTTCAAGATTTATCAACACCTGACAAAGGTACCTATATGCTCAAAATGAAAACTTCACTCCTTTTTACCATTAAAGTGTTTTTGTGTTATACTCATAAGTAGCTTTTTAAAATTCAAGCAGTTTCAAAACCTTGAAAATATCACATTATTATTCCATGGATTCAAGAACTCTGTACACTGATTCTTTACTTGAGTAAAATCAAATAGCTGAGTAAATAAACCTGCTTATTCCTGAATACGATGTTGTAATGCTTCTTTGTTGAATTGCTCTAATTGTTCTATTCTATATGAACCACAAGTTTGTATTTCATATCCAGTTAGATATTTAGCCATATTTTGTTTACAGCTAAAGTATTTAGCATTATAAAGAAACACAAAGCAACACCACGTTAGTTCAATAATGGATTTCTCTAACATTAGGCTTCCAAAGTAAATTTAGGAGGCAACATTTTTCCATAGAGCCTGGTTGGTTTTTATAATTATTTCCCCCGTAAACAATTAAATCCTCATTAGGCTGCTTTTTATTTTTACTCAGGTTAATTGTTTGGTGATCTGAAACATGTGTTACAAGTCTGCAAACAAGAAATCTGTAAGGGTGCAAAAACGTGTCACATGACCTGGTGAAACTTCAGCTAAAGACCTACCCGGGTCGATGTCGTTGGCCACCACATGAGCAGAACCACACATCCTAGCAGCGATGGCTGAAGCTCCACAGCCGCTCCCCAGGTCCAGAACCGCTTTCCCCCGACACGCATCGGGGTTATCCAGGACGTACCTACCGGGAGGTGGGAAGTCAAAATTTGGCCCAACCGCAGGACTTAACCGGGATAAACTTTATTCGTGAGCGGACCTGGAGAGCGCCTGTCCACCAGGCCAGTAAATCGCCCAGTACGGGTCGTCAAACGGCCACAGCTCCGCTCTCTCCCTCCAGAACCTGCAGCTCGGAGTGAATAATCTCAGCTTCATCTCAGGAGTCAGGCTCCTCTCCCCCGTTATCTCCGTGTTTTCTGATATAAACCTTCTGATTTGGCCATTGGAAGTGCAGGTTTCAGAGAAGTCGACCACCTGTACGTGCGGTTTGATACATCTATGAAAAAATCGGCAACATTTCAGAGGCGAAAAAAGTCCAAAAGTCATAACTTTACCGATTATAAAAGTAAACTGACCTCACAGAATGTATCCGCCCTAATTATTAATCAACAATAAGCCTCTGGTGTTGAAGATTAAACGCATTAAAATGCTGCATCAAATTTGAAACGCCATAGCTGAAGTTGCAACTGTTAAAATCAACCCCCTGCAAAACGAGTAATGCAACCATGGTTCCGCACAGAAAGGTTCCTAATTCCCCTCTACTTGCCTATATATTAATGTTTACAGTATTTATTGTTAAAGTATGTTGCTAAAAATTTATAAATGTTCACTCAATCTACAAATGTATTAATTTTATGAAGCTATAAATGTAACAAAATAGGTAAACTTTACTTTATAGGTAACTGAGTGATATTATGGCTTTATTCTCGCCCAGTGCATGTACAACAGACAGCATTGCCAGAATACTGTATTCAGTCATGTTACAGTACATACACAATGAATTTATTTGGTTGTGGCTCTGTGCATAGAAAAAAAAAAGAATAAATAATCGATAATAAGAATGAAGACAGCATAGTCCTACACATAACGACGTTCCATATTCACACCACAAGATAATTCAAAGATATTGTTAATATCTTTGATTGTTATAAGATATTATTCCTAGCCGGTTTGTGTTTTCAGCTTAACTCTATATGAGTTTGTATGTCTGAGTTTTGTGGTTGTGAATATTACTCTGTGTGTGTGTGTGTGTGCATGTTTGTGTTTTGCCCATGTGAGCCATGCTTAGAGGATACAGGTCATGAAATCTTAGCATGATCAATAGAGTTAATTGCCTGAAAGAAAAAAGGAACCATGACTACTAAGACAAAGGTGGCTGCTTGATTTTCAAACACAATCCCCTTTTCACTAGTCACAGCCAGGGTCTGGATCTCACCTTCTTGTTGACCTGTGTCAGCAAATCAAATATACATTATACTGAAAAAGAGAAGAGTGAAACAAAATTTCTGATTTGAAAGAATTTTGGATTAATCTTATTGTTTAAACTCGGCCCAAAAAATGTAGATGAGTTTGAGTCCATTCCTTACTATTAAACCTTTCTGGTTTAGGGTAGTCAGTTTATAGGAGGCATCAGTTTCAGTGAGAAAGTTCAGAGAGGGTTCATGAAGGTTCACAGGGAAGCAATGAAATCAATATGTTATTACAATTTATAGTTACAGTTTGAGAAAGTCAGTTATAGCAGGATGAATATTTTTAAACTAAAGAATGTTCAGCTAAATACTTCATTTTGCAAGTGATGAACTTTGTAGGTCATAACTTGAACAGTAACTAAATCTATGGTTCAAACTAGATGCAGTAACACAATACTTATCATCAGTGGCGGCCCATCAATAGGGGGCACTAGGGCGCCGCCCCACCAGTCTCACAGGAGGAGGAAGAAGAAGATTGGAAACACAAAAATAGTTTTAATAAAACAATGAAAATTAAACTAAATGATCTACTTTGCTGTGCTGTGTATAAGCTGCATTTAGGTGTAGTTTTAAACTGTTCTGTCACTTTTTTTACCAGACCAAAAGGTCATGTGGTTTACTTCCTGTTTCTTCTGCGCATGTCTCGGGTGCACAAATCTTTACCATAGACCTACAATAGACCTATAACTAGTCCATGCGCACAAACTCTAGAAGAGCCCTGGGTCACAGCAGTATAGCGACCAGCCCATGCGCAGAAGACCGGAGAATCGGCACAGAACAGGACTTTACCCAGAGCTTCAGGTAGATCGCATGGAGGAGGGAGTTCTAGCTCAATGGATTTATTTTCAAAGAATCCTGCTTGACCTCTTGTGACAACCCTGAGGATTGACTCCACCATGTGTCCTGATTTAATCAACTCGACAGTCGGTGAGTTTTTTTTGGTTGTTTCTTAGAGTTCAGACCGGGTCCTGGTTCAGGTCCAAACCAAACCGGTTTGGCCCGGACGGACGGGTTTGGTCCGGTACCGGGTCATTTTGGACCGGTTCCCGGTTCAGACCAGGCTGGTTCAGGTCACTGTCCATGCCTGCATGCCCTGAACATTAGTGTCAGAGTTTATTTCAGTCATGGGGCTATAATATGATCACAGTTTAGCTTCTTTTCATCAACTCTTGCTGCTCAATCTAAACCGTATGTCTGTGGACCTTCAGGATTTTAAATAAATGCATGTTGTGTTCAGGATCTGACACCTTGTGCTGCTGAGAACCAGTGTTTTTATGAGCAGAGTTTGTGCTTTCAGTAGAAATCTGTACAAACTTCATTGTGATTAAGTTTTGTTTTTGACCTTGTGTAGGTCAGGTTGTTTTTTCCCTGAAACTCTTACTTCTGTTGTGACCACATGGTTGTTTTTATTATTATTATTCATTTCTGATTAAATTTATATTATTCTAAGGTCTCCTTATGAACACCTTATGATTTCTTTACTGTTTGATGTGTAGAAGTAGGCCAAAACTGTGTGTGACCTAACTGCTCCATATTTTTAGTGAATGGATGGTAGGGATTTTTTACCAGCAACATTTTCAGTCAGATGAAAATATTTTGCTTCATTCCCTGCCCTACTGGTGATATGTGGGGTTTTGCGCATCTGAAAACTGACTTGCAAAAATGCTCCCCACTCATAAAAAATGTCACCAGCTGCCACTGATTATCATTAGTAATTCATATTTCAAACTTTATCATAGGTTGCATGTTAGTAAATCCCTGGTTAGTGATCCCTACAGTGTTATTGATTTGTTTTTTAATATTGTTTATTAATGTCCTGATATTCACATGCACCACCACCGTTCACCACTTTGTTTAATGTTGCATTCAGATGCAATTCTAATGAAACTGTAAGTAAATGTAACAAACCATTGTATGGCATTGTTCAAATAAAACCAAAATAGAAACAGCCATTAAGAGTTTCAATTCAGCCAATGCATCCACAGTCCTCATACCACCCCCCCACCCCTCGGCTCCCGGACTCCTTCTTGGATAGGCATCTGACCCTTTCAGGTTTGTAACTGAGTACCCCTGACATATAATAATATATGAATACCTCTAGAAAAACACACAGTCAATCATGAGGGCCCCTAGCATCTGTTTTCTGTTTTAAATTGAAACTCAGAAGTTTTAGGTGGAACACAACACCTGAGGCCCACTCAGTCAGAAAAACAAACGGTCAGATTCCTCACATGTTTACAATTTAAAAAAATATTTCAACTCCTGTGTTAACTGGAAAGAAATAAAGCAGAGGAGACCAAACAGGGAACGATAGCAAGGAGACAAGAGAGAGCCTAAAATGACTACTAGGAATGGACAAAGAGACAATAAATTAAAGCTGCATATTGATCTGGGGTGTAGGACAATGTAAGGCCTTAGTCAAGCTCATAAGTAACAGTAGGATTTTTATTTCAATGAACAGAATAGACCCATTCATTTTATGTGGGAGCCCTCAAGTCAGACTAGAGAAACTACCTCTCTCTCCATGAACAGCCACGTTTATACACACACACACACACATCACTTTCCTTGGACCCCTCACAATCTCCATCTTTGGGTTGTTTTCAACTGCACACCATAAAAGGTATGCGCTCCAGCCCTGGTGAGGGAGGACTTTATGCTCTTGCAAAGAACCAAGCCTGTTCCCCATGCTTAATAACATTCCACTTCCAAATTAGGATGCATCATTACAGGCATGGATGAAAAACGTGATGTGTTGCTGCATTTTATATGGTCTCAATTTCTTGCAAAATACGTGAAAGAAAAAAGTTAAACTACTGAAGTACAGCCCCTCATATGTGTGATACCCGCTGAATCTCCAGTAATCATCATTTCACTTAGAAAAAGAAAACCTTTCCTCACCAGCAGTTTAATCCAAATTAATTTCACCAAAAAGTGCAATTTAAAATGATTCGAGGACATAAATTCTACTTTTTTTTCTAGATGATCTTATCATAAGTAAATATGGAAAAACGCAGAGATGTGAGGTGGTTTGGTGCAGGTCATAAGTTTTCAAATGTGCAGGACTCGCGGGTCGATAATAACCCTAACCCGAGCATCACTAAGGGACGCTAAAATAAGGAGGGAGGTGATCAACTAAACAAGACACAGGTGGCTAGATAACAAGGGGAAAACAGCTTCCTGGAAAACAAGAGGAGGAACATGGAAACACAGGCACAAACTGGACATCAGGGGGCAGACTACAACAATACCCCCCCTACCAAGGGTGGCCACCGGATGCCAAGAAGAAACCAAGGGCGGGCCGGGGGAGAACCAGGACGGGGGACCAAACGCACAAAATAAAGCCCAGGAGTCACAGTTCAGGAGGGCGGAGCCCAGTGGGGAAGCGTTCAGGAGGGCGGCGCTGTGGTAACCAGGCGAAGGGACGGGGCCGGCAAGGCGGCCTGGTGAGAGAGTGATAGACGACGCTTTCTGTCAAAATTTGATGGATGACCCCCCCTTCAGCCCCCCCCCTCTGGCCCCCCCTCCATACCACATGTGTGTTTTCAGAAGTCATCTGACACCCCTCTGTGACAAAAGCATATCCATTCCACTTATTCTAATGCCAAGTCATATGTTTGAAAACGTGATCACACAAGAAAGCTGACACATCCTGTAATAAGTTTTAGACAGGAACTGCTTCAAGGAAAAAGTTACCCTGATGCAAAACCCGAAGGATTCATTCCCTCATCCATCATTGAGAGGCCCCTCTCTCACACATGCACGCACGCACACACACACACGCACACACACACACACACACACACACACACACACACACACACACACACACACACACACACACACACACACACACAAGCCTGCTGAACAACTCCCCCCTCAGAACCCAAAACTTTTTCTCTTTGAGTTGCAGCTGTTGACTTGAGTGGTTGGTCAGCTAATGTGTTTTGTGTGTGTGTGTGTGTGTGTGTGTGTGTGTGTGTGTGTGTGTGTGACATCTATTTTAGTCTTGTCTTACCTGCTACAAGAGCTGTTTTTGAGCAATTACAATTTCATTGTACACTGTTGTGAAATATATATGTTCCACAACTCCCCGGGTTCATTTTGGATGAGAGTCTGTGAAAGAATTGAGCCATATAACAGTTTCTTTTCCACACAATAAGATTGATTTTACCTGGTATGCATACAAGGGGAGAGATGCTGAGCCCTGTCTCATCATCTCTCAGAGTGCTTCCTCTGAGACGTCCCTCTGCTGTTCTAAACACATCCAGCAGTCATACATCAAACATTTCACAGTTAGTATTCATTGGATCAACAACCTCCTCCTTCTTCCTTGTAAGGTCTTATTGCTACTGGCAATCTGTAACCATCAATGATTATACTTTCTCCTGTCCAGACCTCTGTTTTTATCCTAGTGCCTGCCAGTAAACATAAGAATGTGGTCCAGCGGTCATCAACATGTCGTTCCAGTATGAACGTTCAAACTGGGCCCTCGAACTCTTACTCAATTCTCAGGATGTATTAAGAAAGTCACTTATAACTATGCATTAGACTGAATCACTAGTATTAATGCACTGAACCTTTAATAAAACACATATAAACATTATGAGGGGGAAATCACATGACTGAATATAATGTATTCCACAACAACCCCTATGCAGTGACAATTAAAAAATCTTGAATTTAAATAAATTATTGACTAAAATGTTATTGAAAAAAGACAAGATTAGAAAAGTTGAATTTTGTTTGTGCCACGTGTGTGGGGATGGGGATCCAAAATGAGGAAGTACTGAACTCAAAGACACTATTACAAAAAAACTGTTGGCGAGGCAGCAAAACCCCCTAACTAACAAAAAAAGGAAGCACTGGGAGGAGTAACACAGGCACTCTTATTCAGTAAGATGGCTTCTGTATAAGTAGATGATGAAGCAGATGCCCATGATTTTATGGCAAACAAAGAAAACAGTCCAGTGGGTCAGTTGAGTGTTGTGACCAGTTGGGATTACTGTACCTTTAGACACATCTGTGGTGTTATACTCTGTATTATAATATGTACTAAAGCTTGTTTAAAGACTTAAGACAACCTCTCATTGTTTAATTGGATCTGACAGGGATTGGATGAACTGAACTGAATGAAGCAGTGGTTAGGGGGAAACGGGGGAAGCAAAACTAAACTAACAGAACATTGATCAAGACTATTTGTTCTTTGACAAATTTTAGTTTGTGTTCTAAGAATGAAGATGTTCACATGTGGAAATGTCAGCAGCTGCTGCTTGAGGCAGTTTTTCAACTTTAATGATGATTCTTATTGCTGACGATGAAGACACAAAGACCAAATTGGGAATTGAGAAATGTTTATCAAGATCTTGGGTATCCACTTGTTACATACAGTAGGAGAAGATTCCAATATGTCCTGCTCAGTTTCACAGATTCACACGATGCAGGACTCTGACCATTTAGCTCTGTGGGAAGCCTTATGAGGTTTTCATAAACGCAACTAAGGAAAGTCAATGAAAACACAATAAGTGCTCCAACTGCCTTCAGGTGAGAATTTAAAAAAAGATGTTTTAAGTGTCAGAATTTTGTTTCTGCAAATGATTCACTAAAGCAGTGAAACCAGTTACAAGATAATTTAATGTAAATTGGCTGGAAGCATGCATGTATGCTATGAAGATTAAGAAATACATATAAATATAATAATAAAAGATGGATGTTCTTCAAGGAAGTGAAGCATTTTAAAAAATAAAACAAAGAGAATGTATTTTTGTAATCAGACATCTCTTATTTCTTCACATGCAGAAAATTCCTCTGATTATTTTAAATATCGATGTGGTCATAAGTTATTTATCACACACTGGTGGCTCACATTTGATTATTTGAAAAGCCTATCAGCAACATACTGGGAAAAAATTCATTACATATTTTTTCACAGCTTCCAGAAAGCTGGGAAAAAACATCACTACATGTATTTTTATTGACTTTGACTCCTCTTTGATATTAAAAGGGTTCAGTCAGGGTTGTGTTGTATTAGCATTCCACAGAGGTGAAATAAAAGTGTTTCTTCAGCTTGACGGACACTCCCTAAACGAGAACCAAACCTGCCATCGTTTGAGTGAAAACACTCCTCTTCCTCCTCCTCCTCTTCCTCCTCCATAGGGACTCACATTCTTTCTTCATCTGGAATGCAATCTTCAGAAACAGAACATCTAACGTGATCACATAAATGGCTAAAACTTTCATCAGATCTTGAATTTGATTCTTTTTTATTTTGGCACAACATGAAACAAACAAAAACAACACAAAAAACTTTAAACAGTGCAGTAGCACCATCTACTGATTTAAAAAAAGTTTTTTCTTTATTTTTTTTGCTTCATGTGTGTTTTCATGTCTGCATAGGTCACCACGAGGTCAGCCCGAGCTCTGAGTCTGGGTCAAAAAAGCAGATTTTAGATGGACTTCTAAGATTTACAGGCCTTTACCATAACACAGTAAATCTCGTGGCTCCAGACACACTGTGCTCGGAGTAGATCATTCTTTGAGACAACACCTTAGATTGTGTGGTGCCTTGCTCTAATTGTATAATGAAAGCCAGCTGGATTTCTTGTGTTATTAGCGACCTACGTCTTCTAGCTGAGGCCAGGCTTTCAAAGTAAAGGTCAAGTAAAGGTCAAGTTGATTGTAGAATTCAAAATAAAAGCCTAGTAAAATATTGATTAAACATAACAAAATAATAATTAATAAAACAAATGTTAACTGGATTGGAACCACAATGCTTTTCAGCCAGATCTGATGTTTCGTTTCAAAATAAAAGCCTCCTAAAATGTCCCAGTAAAAACAAACAAAACAACGTACTTTTTTGCCAAAGACAAATTCCACTTCAGGCAGACCAACCACAATGTTTCAGCAAGATCTGATGTTTTGTTTCATTTTAACAAAACATAGAAATGTTTGGTTACAAGAAAAACCCTGTAATGAAAAGTTGCTTTAAACAGCATTTTCTTTCCTCTTCATGCCAACATTAATAAGTGAAAGTTGGTTCTGGGGATATTTTAAGTGCTTGACTGCAGGTGAGCTTAATTTCTTATTTCTTGAAACTATTGTTGAAAGGAAGCTTGCAACAAGCACATCAACATGCACCGCCAAAAAAGCCACATCTGTTCCATTACTAAGCTGCTTCTGAGGACCGAACCAGCAGGTGAGAGGGACTTTGCAGATAACATATTCTGTGACCTTCATGCACCGCACAGCAGCTACTTGGAGTTGCAAAGAAACAATAGGTGAGGGGGATTTCCAGATAACATCTAGTGACCTTTGTGCACCGCACAGCAGCCATCAACAAGAGCAATTACTAAAAGAAGGTGTGAGGGACCTCTCAGAAGAAATATTACTTTCCGAACATCAGATCTTGTGACCTACTTGCTTAGTAAAAAAGGACTGTCTGTCTGAACATATAGGAGCGGGGTCTGTCTTCAGACCTCCCTCCGAGCTTAGCTTGAGAGACTGATTCCCCGAGAAATCGGAAGGGCTTCTTTTTCCCACTTGCAAGTCGAGAGATTAACGCTGTAAAAAAAGTGTGACTGAATAAAGGTTCTCCTAAGCACAGGAAAACATAACTCCTGTTTCTGGAGATTATTCCCAAAAGGGAGTGTGTGAGTGGTTTCTTTTCCAGATCCAGAGCCCTCGGGGTCCCTGCTTGTCACATCGGTAAGTCCACACCATGTTTTTGAATGAGTGAAATCACTGATTTCAGGTTATCATGAGTGAAGGATTGAGAGTTTGGCCTAGTCGCAGGGACTGATCACCTCATGGTCTCAAGGGAATCAAAGTAGTAAAAGAGTTATTGTGTAACCGGTCCTTTAGTTCAGAGGTCCCCAACCTCCGGTACCCAGATTGGTACCGTCTGTAGGCCATTTGGTACCGGGTCGTCAGAATGTCAGGGAAAAAAAGTATTGATTGCGCTGCGCCTGAAAGATACAGCCGGACACTGGTGTGTTATGTTGCAGTATGGAGCTCGCAGCACTGTGATCTCCTGCTGACAAGCTGCAAAGTGAGCTGAGCTGCTCTGTACTCATCACCTCCCGCTGTGCTGCAGGCAGAGCTCTCATAAGGGAGCACGAGTGGAGTGAGAATTGACTGCGTCTCCAGAGAGGATGCCCCCCCACAGATCAACCAACCAACCGTTTCAAAGACCTATTGCTCTGCACGCAGCTGGGCGCAAAGAATGTTGGGGGCCACTGCTCTAGTTGACCTCTGGGCCCTCCTGGCTAAAGCCTGGGTCCCACAGGAGAAGTGAGCGCCGCTCCGTGGTAGCGCCACATCTGAGGCAAGTCTTTTGGTCTCCCCAGAATCGAAGCGCTGTTGAACGCAGCTTACAAAATCACGGGTTAGTCACAATATCTTGTGGGAATAGAGAACAGGAAGTATGAAGCGCATCTTTTGGTATCTGTTTGCTTAAAACTACCATCGTGTTTTGTACAATGGGTAAGTGAGCTATTTATTGAAATAGTCTGTTTCTAAAAGCTCAATTATATAAATATTCCAGAATGAAACGCTCCTCGTCCATGTACTGGCGGGTGTTTATGTTTGCCGTACTAGTAGCGGTTTAGCATATTGTCGTAATTTCTGCATCATAAAGTCCTCCACAGTGTCGTGACACACGTCTCAGCCGCGCCTCGGCTCAGAAATAGAACTGTCGCGTATCTTTAGCTCTGTGGAGTGGACTAGTGCATCTGGGACGCAACGTGGCGGACCTTGGGGGACTACTTTATCTGACTTGAATTGTTTATGCATATAATGTGTGTTTGTGTATTCTCTTCCTCTTGCAAGATGAAATCATCAGTCCAAGCTCTTTGGCATTAGTCATGTTTTTATTTCTCACCTGGGTCTGCTTTAACCTCCCTAAAAATGACCACAGCCGCTAAGCAACCAAAATGGCTAAAACACAGTCAAATCTGCAGATACTGAACTATAATATGGTATCAAAATTTCTGAGGGTCATACTTTGAATGTTAACAGAATGTGTGAGACAGAATACTGTCCAAAATGTTTTTACCAACATTTCATTATTTATCAAAATAGGACAATCTTAGTTTAAAACTCTGAAATTAAATGTGAAAATATGCAATTTTTTCAAGAAATAATACAACTTTTTAATATTAGATTTTTCTTGTGTTATCCTTACTATGGCCAGAAGAGGGCGCTGTTACTGTTTAATTTACTGGTTGAATCCACTTCAAAAGACAAACCTTGATTTGAAGGTTTTCATTAGTTCACTCACATTACACAAAACATCCAGTTAATGTGTAAAACCTCCAATAAAGTTATAAAAGTTTTAAATTGTGGGAAGTTTGTTTCTCAGGTGGACAAATGCGGCATCAAGGCACCAGGAGGAACATCAGCAGCATCCTTTAACTGGAGTTGACTTTTTCATTAATATGGATCAAATGTATCAGCTGTACCAAATTAATTTTCTTCTTTTAATTAATCCTGAATTCAATAGGAGGAATCGTACAACAATTAAATGATACGCCTGAGCTGAAGCCCACGTTCAGACTGATTGAAAGATACATTTCACTGACAGAGGAGAGCGATAACTTGAACTCCACAATGATATCTGTGAGCTGTTCTCGCATTACTAAAAACTCATTTCTCCATTTATGCAAATCAACCAATTAACATGCTTCTGAGGAATAAAGCTCTGAGCAGGAGTGAGCTCAGTAATATTCTCACAAGAACCAGCCTGTGCTCGCATAAGCAGACAAACTGTCAGGACATCGTTTTCTTTTTATTGTAACAGGGATTTATTGAGACAAGAATACAGTCCTCTTTGGGCGTCTGCTCGTGTTCTCTTCATTTGTTGTATTTTTTTTTTATTGTTTCGAGCTGATTTTGCAGCATTGAGTTAAAAATAAACCAAGTTGTTAATTAAGCATGTTGTAAAATATGCTGTTCTGACAGGTGACAGGTGACCTGTGAGTCCCATTGTCATAATAAACAAATCAAGTCTATGTTAATCGCTGACTGGTTTTTGAATTTAGAGATGTTTTTTTTTCCCAAAAAGAAGAAACACAAAAAGGTTTCGGCTGCATGTTCCAGACTATGCAAATGTACAGGCAGATTGCAGCATGAAGTATTTTTGTAATCAGTGCACGGATTTTAGAAAATTAGGTCACGCAAGTGCTAAATGATACTCGTTTCCAAATAAGAATCTGGTTTTTACCTGAGAGGCAAAAGTCTCTGATCTAGTCTCAAAAACACATCAGCAACTGCAGAAAAGAGATATCTGTTTCGTTTATTCATGTCTGAAGTTTCTGTAGATTATCATCACATTAATCAACTGATAAATTTGTAGAGGTGTGTGTTTTTATGTTTGTGTGTGTGGTGCAGTTTTTTTTATGTCAGAATGAAGACATGCATGATTCAAGAAAAGGGAGAGGGATGAAATGAGTTTAGGAGTTCTTTAATTTTTATCTAAAAAACAACCCGTGGTGGAAAGTTTTACGCAGCAGTCTGAGCTGAAGCTGCCACTCCCCTGAGAGCTTCAGACTCAGAAAAATGTCACAGCAAAACAGAATAAAACAGTCCGTTTCTTCTAAAAGGCTTGTGTTTGAAAGGCGCCTGTAAGATGTGACTCGGTAGGAGGCAGCCTCGGTGGATGACAGAGGAAATAAGGAGTCTTGGTGCCAGCAGATGGAGTTCACACAGTGAGTTTCTCTCTAAAAAAAACTCCCCGTGTCAGCCAGATTGAGTCACCAGCAGGCGACCGTGGTTAATGTCTCAGGGGATTGTTTGTGTGGAGGGACGCCGATCGGCGTGCTGCTTTAGCTGAAAGGACTGTTTGTGCTGAAAGAGACAACAGATGAGACACAGCGGGGAGGATTCCCAGGTAGTTCAAGGTTAAAGCAGAACTCTCCTCACAGAGACGCAGAGCGCATGCAGAGAGCGCAGCGCTGTTGTGCCAAAAATACAAACATGCAAGCAAAGTGATAACGCTTCTTCCAGTCGTTTTGCGGCTCTAAAATAGTTTTCACACCATCATAGGACACTATTTAAATAATAAACATATATTTTAGCAGCCCAAAAATGCATTTCACTCCCCGTGGGATGATAAAGCATCTTATAACTTTTCAAAATAACTATTAATTATTTATTCCAAAGGCTGAAGAGGAGCTCTCAGTTGGCTCCCCTGCTCTGCACTAATAGTTTAAATGCATCGTCTACATCTCATTGCTGAAACACATGCTGTAAAGATGCAGATTTGACTTGAGTGGGAGCTCCTCCCTCATCACCTCCAGCACAGCGTGAGAGAAGATTTGCTGCAAAAAAGAAAAAAGATCTAAAGATCTTCTTTTGCTGGGGGGCTAGAGGAAACAGAAGAGCCACAGGACTGGATGAGCTGCAGCCTGCACCAAATACACCGACCCATTCATTTCAATATGCCTACAGGTCAGCTTTGACCTTTGACCTTTGTGTCATCCTCATGTAATCTGAAAATCTCCTGCTCTCATCTGGCATTTCAATCTGAATAGCTGGTGTAATGTTCATCTCTGCCGTCCGTCATGAATTTTTAATCTCTTATCAGAAACAGCTAATTTAGTCTTTGAATTTTTGATGATCAAAATAAACGCTCCTCTTATATAAATGTGTTGTTTCACTACTCTTAGATTTATTACTTGAAAACATAAAATGGTTTTGGATTCATGTAACAGCAGCTAAACATTATTACAGTAACTTGTTTTAGTTTTGACGAAAAAGTACATCTTTGTCCCAAAGACAACGCAATCACAACTCCTCATTCCTCTCTCTTTTTTAGGCATTGGGTAGATTTCTTTGGAAATCAATGTTGGTTAATGCCATAAAACAGAGGAAAAAGACAGAAAATACAAAAAGAACAATCTTTTTATATAAAAACAAACTCCTATTTGACATTCTTAGTTATCTTGGCTATAAAATTAGTCATCAACTCATTTTCTCCCCTTATTGAGGTATTTTGTAGAACTAAAAGTCACTCTTTACCTTTTCTGAGTGCAATATTTTCTTATTAGAATTGTTTTTGTGAAAAGGAGATAAATATGAACTCAAACCAGGAACCCAAACGCCTGATTTCTTATCAGAAAATTTTTTTCTCATATGACTGATCTGATAAATGCACTGATTCAGCTTCAGCTGTATTCAAACTCTATAACATCTGTTAAATAAAAACATTTTATTTTTTAAAGTCATATTTAATTATTGCATAGCCTTTATGGATTGTATGGTTTGTGTTGCTGTAAATAATGAGTTTTATTTATTTAATAACAGCATCAAAGCCAGTGGGCAGCACTAACACTGATTTTACTCAGATCGATTGCTCTGGTCTGAATGAATTCTTTCCCAGCCTATTTGGATCATCATTAGAGCGCGCTGGCTCTTTTTCTTATCAGTTCATTCAGTTTTTTCCACCTTGCTGTGCCAATAAACAAATAAGATGTGTGTTTACAGTATTTTTGTGGCACCTTTGGCCCTTAAGTTTAGATCACGTTTCACTAAGATAGAAGGACTGAAATGTCAACGTAGTGGTTGAGCTGCTGGTCAAAGTCAGCACCGACGAGGCATTTAGATCCAAATTCAAGAGCCAAAATGCAACGAAGGGCGAAGACAAGTTTAGTAAAGTAAATTAACCAAATTATATTGAAGCCTAGTTTGGAAACCATCTGAAGTATGAAGGCAAACAAGGAGTCCGGACTCTGGCAGATGGTGGTAAGGAAAAACACACACAGTCAGGACACTATAACAAACAAACCCAGCTGTAGAGGACAGCCATGTGCACTTTAAAAAATAAAGCTGTGAGAATCAAGGAGCTGATTATATATACGTACTGCATAAATTAGATGTTTGCCAGTGAAGGATCTTCTGAAAAAGGTGTCAAAGTTTCCAAAATAAGGGAAATTTAAGGAGATGCCCAAAGATGTAATGTTTCATCTGAGTTCTATTAAGAGATGGAGAAAGGTGTGTGTGTGTGTGTGTGTGTGAGAGAGAGAGAGAGAGAGATGGTCATCTCCATCATTATTCCAAACTGAAAAACAGGAAAAACAAATTTTCTCGCCAACCAATCACTGTTTTGTGAAACATAGTTCTGTCTGTGTGAGCTAATAAGGATGGTCTTTACCATCAATTTTCTAACTTGTTGTGTTTAAGGGGGTCGACTTAAATTACTTTCATAGACAAAATGGATTGACGAGGACAAACAGGAGAGAGAGAATCTGTTTTTTAATCCCAGAGGGATAGAATAAGTCACCACTTAGTCAATAGGATTGTAAGCTACACCCTCAGAGGTGTGACTTGTAGCCACCTTTGTTTTGTCAGATTTCATTCTCAGGTTCATCAACACAGAGCAGAAGGACGCGTCCTATTCCTACACGTATTTAGTCTGAGAATCTAGTGGCGTTAGAGAAGTTTTTAGAAAATGTAGAAAGATTAAAGAAGTTCGCAAATCTGAGAAACAATGGAGAAAATATGGTTTATGCTGACATCTTGTAGATAAGTGTTTTTGTAAAACATTCATTTTATCTTTAAGCTTATTATTTTGTTGCATTCCTTAGTTTGAACCAATCTATTTAAGCCTATAATTCTTATTTTACTGTGTGAGACAGACAAGGGAGGGAGGGTCAAAGGTCATGTGGTGAAGGGGCGGTCCTAGGGGTGGGGAAATGGGCAGGGGGCGAGTCGTTGAGAGGTCAGGGGGAGTTTGACGAAAGGTCTCTTTCTCTCTAACATCAAAAGTATTCTATTTCAAAAATAGATAAAGAAAACCCTATTGTTCTCCTGAACTTGACTGTATTTAATACATTTATTGACATTATTTTACTGAGGGTTCTAGGTGTTTTAAGAGAAAGAACTGTAAATAATGAGGCATTTTATTGATTTAGGGCATTATCTTTTGGCTAGTATCCACAGAGGAACTCAGTGCTTCCTCCAATCCTTCACAATAAGAGTTTCAAACATACCTCAAAACATCTGAAGCTTATAGAATAGTTTATTAGTTTTACTGAAGTACAGTAATAATAAACTATTTTATAAGCTTATTGTGAAGGATTAAATGAGTTATGAGTTCTTCTGTCAATGCTGCAGACAGGTCACGTTTATAAACTATATCTTTTTTATTTCATTAGAACGTTTTTCAGAGTAAAAAGAATGTTGACTTTTCTCAACATTTCAACTTTTTCTCAACATTACAAATTTAATCTTGACACCATGACCTGGTTTTGACCTTGTTTCTTCGACTTGGCTGTTTTACAGCTGTGGTTCTCAACACTGACTGACTCTATAAGAGCCTTTTGTTATAAAGTTTATGTTTTTCTTTTCTTTTTTGTCTGGGTGAGTTTTCTCCAAGTTTCTTCCCATTGTAGCCCAATAAGTTAAACATCACAAAAAAATAAAAATAAATAAAAAATCAATGTCAAAGCTGAGTGTTTGTGTCTTATTTCTACTGAAATCTGACATCTATATTGTGCATGGTGTTCCTATAGGGCTGAAAAAGCTTTGAAACCACAAAGTCTAACTTTTGTTTTCAGCCCTCCAAGTCCGTTTGCTTCCCTTCACACACCAATAAGGACATAACAAGATACGTTCATGGTTTGTTATTTACTACGAACAAGTCTGAAAAACATTCAAGGAGAACTAGAAAAGGGAGAAAAAAGTAAAGAATGAAATAATTCTTACTGGTTGGAGAAAGTTCAAAAACAAAAGTGAGACAGATTCTGACTGAGCTCGTTATTATTACCCAATCAGCTCCTTCTGTTAATTCTGACTGCATTTTATTCAGAGCGTAAAAATGTAGAGGTTAATTTAGTGAACTTGACACATTATCTGCAGCTGGTTGTAGATCAGAGGAGACTGAACCAGAACTAAAACCACTCATCATCTCTTATTCATCAGCACGGTTCAAACACAGAGCCTCCTTTTGTACCAGATGCTTCACGTCTATCAGAAAAGCAGCTGCTCACTCTCTTTTGTGTCTCACATTGTTTTTAGTTGTTGCTCAGTAAGAGAAAGTGATCAAAACTACCTTACACACAAACTAAAAAACCTGCAGATATTTTGATGGATATTTAGATTTAAACCTTTATCATTTAGGTCCTGATGTAAAATAAACACAACAGACACACGGAAAGGTGAAAGATCCAAGGAGATGATATGTAGGGGGTCTTTATCCTTGACCATGAGGGGGTTTTATATGCTGCATCGCAGCTTGGAGAATCATCCCGAGGTTCAGAACCAGACAGAGATGGATGAGCCACACTTCAGCTTTTTTCATCTCTCCTTGGTGGGATTCATGAGCTACATTAGTAAAGGCTGAGGTTACTTTAGGAGGGTTAACTTTAATCAAAAGGAAGGCTTTTGTTTCTTTGACATTTTAGGTGAACAGATAAGATTATGAAGTGGTTATCACAGCTAAGTAAAAAAAACATGTGTTAAACATGTGATTCATATAACCCTCAGATTGATGCCCGCTGATGCACACAGACTAAACATCAAGCCGTTTTCCCCCCTAAGAAGACCTCAGCTCCTGTAAAGCTGAGAACAACATGAATGCCTCCTGGTTGTGAATGGCATCCAGCTTTTGAGTGATCTGAGGTCCCATTAGCTGCATTGTGAAATCTCTCAAATTGTGAATATGAAGAGCTCTCCAGTCTGAGGAAAGAGGTGCATCACGGCGTGGTAGCATAGCAACATATCAGTGCAGAGATGGAAAACATCTTTTGAGTATCTTCTATATGCTCTGCCATTATGTGCACCCAACAGCAGCATGTGACCTCAGTGGTGGAGGGAGAAAATAGCCATTCCAGTGAAAGCTTTAGGAACATGCACTCTGATTGCAGGAACTGCTGTACCTTGGGGAACCAGCAGGGGGCTGCAGTGGCTGAATGACCCTAATTAGGCAGAAACAGCAGGGCTCCCCCTTCAGCAAAGTCGCAGCCTTCTGTGTGGTTAGGGGTCACAAACAGACATGCTACTCATTACCCTGAGCTGACATTGAACCGGCTGCTTGGATGTGACTGAATAAAAGAACCACAAAACAACTTAACAGCAAGACGCTGGCAGAACTCATGCTTTCCTTATTTCTGTACAAAAAAAAAACAAGCTTTTCATGTGTTAAATCTGACACTGAAGCTTCACTCACATCTAAAAATATATATATATATTTTCACAAAGTGTTTTGGTTAATAAGACATTTAATTTGTTTTTCTACATTTTATTACATATAGTAGATTATCTACAAAATTACCAGCTTTTTCCAGTCTGACTCCAGACATAAAAACCCTAATTATCACTGGCTCAGTTTGACGTAGAATATGTAACAGATTTAGAGAAACTGCGAATAAAGACTTTGATAAAACGTGACAGAAATATTTCTACATCAATTTTTAGCAACATTAAAGATACATTTGGTCCTTTCTGAAGAGTTTATTTGTAAAAGTCATTAACAACTATCTCTTCCATTGTAGGTCGCTTCTGTTTGGAGAAATAGTTTGTGTCCTTCATGAGTGATAAGTGCAGCTAAACCTAAAGGGGATAGAGATTTGTTTGCAGAGAAGCTCCAATATCTCAAATTTAATAACAGTTTATGCAACATAGTTTGAATAACCTTTACATTGATGTTTGTTTTGCATCATGGTCATCAGCAGCATCATTATCCAGCACCTTCAGGGCATCCAGGGCTTAGGGCCAACTTTTTTATATTTTAACATCTTTTTCTTGAGCCAGTATGTGCTAATACGACCCTTTACAGGATTAATGAAAAGTCACCTCAGCCCCATCTGCTGCTTGGATCCAGAATACCATGTTTGCAACTTCTGAGTCTCCAGTCCGGTGCCTTGAAGTCTCACAAAGTCACGTATCTCTCTAGGGTTAGGCTAACCCAGTGTGGCTAGCTGTTATGCTAGCGCCGGAGTGTTCTAGCTCACGATTCCTGATTTTTTTTTTCGATCTCTCCCTGCTTGAACACAGCTGATTTTTTAAATGAGTATGAACCGCTCCAGTAGAAAGCAATGAAGGCTGAGGAGACATTTCAACAGATAGATGTAGGTGCTTCTGAGCAAAGACAATGCTAATGTTTTTACAACAGTGACATAAAACGGACACTAGGGGGTGCTAAACACAAGCCAAAACAGCATAGTGTGCCTTTAAATATTTCTCTATCCCTTTCAGTGTATGTCCGCTGTAAGTGCAGCTCTAACATCTTACTGATGACAGTAACTTTTAGACTCTTAAACTGTTAAAACTCAGAATATTCACCCAAACAGCTGTTTAGAAACCAAGACGAGAACAAAAAGAGTCTATTTCAAATTTTAAATGACATCTTAAGATTCTAAAAATGACTATAAAAATATATAAATGAATAAATGTATCTAGTTTCTTTGCTGTTACTGATGTGTACACGTGTGTCTGAATCCTTACCTCGCTGCCTGTTTGATTTCATAAGGTATTGTGAGAATGTGCAGCAGCTCATTCTCCATACTTTCTCTTTTCATCTATTCACGAGATGAAGAATTTTATAGAAGATTTCACAGCGTGGCTGCATCTCCAGTCTACATGAACCTCCCATTCAGTCAATTTCAGGTGAGTTTTTGGTGTTTATCAGAGAAATGGAAAACCCTTCATGTGCTTGCATGGCTGACACGGTCTGTTTTCATCCTTCAGCACCGATAAACAAAACATTTTTCATGGTTTATAATAATATATTACCACCAAACCCTGATTGACCATTGTGTTTGATGCAATCGATTTTTTTCTTAAAAGTAGAAAGTGGAGTTTATACTTGAAAACAATAAAAAAGCACGAGTTAAACTATGAATCTGAGAAACAACATCATATATTCTAGAAATGTGTTTGTGAAAGAGATCAGGGTGTCAGATTTTGATGGCTGGATTGTTCAGTTTTCGGTGTGTTTCCACAGTAAATAGCTTGTCAGGTTGATTTTTCCCCCCAGACAGTTGGTCCAGTCGATAAAGACGGAGCACTGTGTCAGCCTCCCAATCAATGCTGCTTTCTTTGGTTTCATTAGGCTGAGCTGATCTTAAAACTCTAAAACACTCCTCATAAGCATTAGCTTTAAAATGTAGTGTCATGCTGTCAGAAGGTGAGTGATGATGTTTACGTATATTCTATAACTCTCTTTGTTTGGGACTTATTTGGTCCATTGATGAAATTCTAAAACTGTAGAGGGATAGACTCATTTATTTAAAGAATATTTATTATCTGTGCTAAAGGATCCTCCCTGCCTCTGATTAGTGTTCTTACACTTTTTCTTGTACGTTCTTACAGTTTAGCTTTAACTCAGGTTACAGATCTTGCTTTTTTAATGCAATTCACCCACATTTGAATCTCCTTTTTAAGAGAGTTAGCCCTAACTTCACAGCAGGCATGTTTGGAATCATTTTGTTTCTGATCTATTTTTCTCTCCTTTTGAGATGGAGCCCATTTGTTTACGCTATCACAGGCAGCAGCTCTTTCAAAAAGCCTCCCGAAAAATGTGATTTGTCCTGATAAGCCAATAAATGTTCCAATAAATGTCAGTTTGGTCTTCAGATCCATTAAAGAAGCACTCTCCTTTGCAGAACAGAAAAAAATAAATAAAAAATCAGCGACTTGAGTACAAGTGGCAGAAAACACTCATTGATCTGGAGGATCTGAGAAATACGCTTCTGCATCTCGGTCGAATGTCGGCGACTGAATCTCAAACAGACAAATCAAATTTGAAACCGTTTCTCTTCAATTCTTGGACTGCACAGCACACAGGCTGCTTTCGTGAAACTCCTAATTTTATTTCTCCTGCAGCTGAAGTTGGCAGCTCCGTGTCGGAGCAGGTGAAATCCGTCCTCAGGTGGGCAGAAGGCGCCCTAATTAATTCGGTAAAGTGAACCCAATAGAATGAAACGCTTTCGAATCCCAGAAACACCGGAGGTCTTCAGGGGCCAGCAGGTTTAAAGTGTCTGTGAGAGGCGCACAATGAGAAGGTTCACTTTAATTAAATCTGCCATATGCTGGCAGCCTCTTCTCCACGTGTCCCACACTATAGCAGATGTGACAAACTATCAATTGTTGTGAAAATGAAATCTATCAGGGCGTTCACGTGCGCGGGTAAAAGAAGCAGCCAGTGGTGGTTTCAGGCCTTTCTCAGTCAGGTTTTTCATCTTGGCAGGCAATCACGCTTGTCTGTCTGAGAGCTTGCCAAAGGGAGGCATACGGTCATCTATCTTGTTTGTTGCTTTGATCTTTGTAGCACAATGTTGTTCAAAATGAAACCACTGAGAAGCCACTTGTGTCTGAGGGATTGTTTTTCTTTGGGCTGGTAATTGAAGCCATGATAGCTCGGATAGCCTCAAATCATAACAAGTTTTCATTTACTTTCTGAGCGGAGTCATTTCATGTAATGTTGCTTCTTACAGAATCTACTTAGAGCCGCGTTGAGGGAATCCTGATCCGCCACGCCGCTCGCTTCAGTTTGGGAGCTGGATAATCTGCAGAGAGAGCGCCGTCGTCGGAGAGAACTCCCTCATTCCTGCTAATTACTTTGCTGCGTTTGAGAACTCCTGAAGGCGATGTAAGTCTGCTCTTTGTTGGATGCATCCGCACGTCTTATCATTTAAATTCTGTGCAGCGAGGAAAAACAGCGACTCTTTCTCGCTGCTTTGTTAGACAGCATCTGGCTTAACTTAATGGGCCTGTGGATCGATAATTCCACAAACTGCATCAGTGAAGATTAACTACCCCTCCGGGAGGCTTCTCGGGTCAACGTTCGGCCCATTTAATGGCTAATTAGATGTTTTTTATTGAGCACATGGTTCTTGCGAGGCGTAGGTTTCAGCAGAACATGCAGTTAACGCTGAATTTGCACGCACCATTCAGTGGGAAAACAGTGATATTGAGTTGGATCTATAGATCGAAGTCTATTTGCCTTCAGAGCTTTCTGTTTTGCTTCGTTTTGATCGATAGTGGCAGGCTGCCTGTTGTACACTCATTCACTTGAGTGATGCCAAATTGTCTTGAGGAGTTTGTAAACACACTGTTCCCTCGGAAATCAAATGCTGAACTTAACCAGCAGTTTTCCGTCTAGTTTTAATTAATCATGGGAAATGGATACTTCCTCTTCGTGCTAGATTTCTGGAGAAACGGTGCAGCGGGTTTGATTACTCCTCAGACACCAAACTAATGTTTAGAGGTTCTCATGCGTGTTCTTCTGGCTGCAGACGGTTGTGCGTGGAGCAGAGGAGACCAGACTACAGGCCCCTTTCATAACAGACCCCTCTGATTATATTTATGAAATTCAATTACTCTGACACAGATAGATGGACTTCCTGTCAGTGGGGACGCTCGTCATTTGTTAGCATCAGCAGACGTGTCATCCCTGAGGCCCTGATGGGACCGAGGTTGTGTGACTGGAAACAAAAAGAAGGGACGTAAAGAAACAGAAGACTGAGGAGAGGAAGAGGAGCGATGATTCACGTTTACAAGCAGAGCGTCGTACGGTAGGCCTGCAGAGCTCGCTGCAATAAAATTCAGGTCAAGCATGAAAAAAACCACAGCGAGGATGTGCACGGCTAGGCTTTCATCAAGGCTCCGCACCATTAAAAACAACATTAAAAGTGATATTTATATAATTTATCATATATGTTTCACCCCTAGATCCTAATCAGTGATTTAATTAGTGATCTGCGCATAAAACTACAAAGAATCACTTCTATTTATAAGCAAACATGATGTTAATAAAATGAAAAGTGCACAATCAAATGAAGATTTTTAATTAGGAAGTTCATTAAATAGGTGAAACATCTGAGAAATTTCATAACAAAAATTTTCCTAATATTTTTAATGGTACATTTAGCCCTTTTTGTTGCCTTTTTGTAGTGTTTTCAGTCTATAGTATCATATTTTGGGTTAATAAAGCTTCTCAGAGCTAAAGGGACTAAACATCTGTCTGGATTCCAATCAGGTTAATAAAACAAAGTTTTGTCATCATGATTGTTTTTTAAACAAACAGCTAGCTTTGAAAAAGTTGACATTAATCTACAAGCAAGTGTAGAATGTGGTCTAACAATAAACTCGTAGATATTTCCAAGCGAACGATAACATGGGACAATAAATGTCACAGCAAAGCCCAGTCTGTACAAAGTGAAGCGTTCATCAGATGAAACGAGTTCAAGGGAGAAAGTCTGGTGACACGAGATCAGAGTTTTTACATTCTGGGACACGAAGTGGGCGACAGAAACTTTTCTGCCTTCGAGTCTTGTGAAATCCCACTGGGTGTCTTTTAGTTCTGCTTTTAGGGGGGAAAAAAAGCTTGGATCTTGTTAGAATATTAAACAGTTTCTGTTTAGTGACTCGACTCTTCAAAACACTGTGAATAACGTTCTGCCTCCTACTTTTTAACTGCTCTCATTTGGGTAAAAGCACACTCTTTATGTTTCTATTAGTGTGACATTTTATATAAAACATAAAAGTGAAATGAATCAAAGGTTAAACTATCAGAAGTGTTGCACCATCCAACAGCTGCAGTAACACGGTGAAGTGATGCATTAAAAATCATTGACTATTCTCTACATTAAAGAGATTTAAAGGGTTCTATCAGTTATTTGATCAGACACACTGGTGATGTCACTCAAAGTGGGCGGGGTCTCTAGAAAGAGGAAGTGGTTCTTATCAGAGCATTGAGCGGCTAATCTTCAGGTATTTAAAAACAAATCTTCCTAAAAAAAAAGTGATGCATTAGGATGCTTTATTACCTATAAGCCTCTACAATTATGCATGAGACCATTTGTTTAGTTTGTTTCAACCAAATAATGTCCAAATTATTTCTGTATGTACTGCTGCAGCATAAACACAGTCAAATGACTTCAGAATGACAGAATTTTATCTTTAAACTTCCACAAACATTGAATCATCTGGACTGTTTATTTAAAAAAATATTTTAATAAATCAACGGTAGAAAGCTTTCTTCATAGGAAGAAGAAAATCCCAACTGTTGAGGCAACTTTCAGGCAGAAACAAGAAGCACTACAAGTGTAAACGTCAGGCGTTCTATAAAAAAATCACCTTATGGGCTTTAATATTCATTCTGATAAACACATTTTCTTTATTAATCTGACTAAAAATGATGTAACCAAACTTTTCCTTTATCACTGACAGTGAGTGGAGAACTTCTCATGAATTCAAGGCTCTTCTTGTTATAAATATGACTCCTTAAAGAAAGAAAATGATCATGTGATGTCAGTCAGACAAATAAGAGTCTGGACCTTTAAAGAAATGACCTAATGTTGGACATTATTGTGCAGGAAGGGGCAAAACGCAAATGATGTAAAAGACAAAAGATCCTTAAGTTTTACTTGGTAAAACCAGTGGTCCAGACTAAAATACAAGGTTTCTAAACCTTCTCATAATCATGAGCTGACTTCTGTCACAACTGTCAGATCACAGGGAATACTTCTAATAACCCAGGAGAACATAGCGATGCTCAGAGAGTACAACATGTTTTGATCCAGTGTTTTTTAATCTTTCAACAAACTTACCATCGTTAAAGGGAAAAACAAGTAACCATCCTCAAATAGCTCAACAACACATGGATGCATGATGTCATCAAAGTGCAACAAAGCTTTGGTAAGTGTGACTCTTTAAAACGATGATGGAAGTGGTGAAAAATTGTGTGTTTTAATCCAATTAGAGGCCATTTGATTTCTCTATAAAAATTACAATTTGGAAAATAGAATAAAATGCAAACCCAGTGCTGGTGTGAAGGCTGATAAAATAATGTTGCATCAGTGTGAAGGTCTGGAGAGTGGAGCTGTTTTCAGACAGCAGCGATACACTTTAGACCAGGAAGCATTCAGACTAACCAGCTCAACACAGTTTCTCTAAACAGACGTTGTGCAGGAAACTATCTACAGCAGGTAACTATTATTAAATAACGACATTCAGAATGCTGGACAGTCTCAGAAAGAGCTCTCGGCGATCTCTCATTGCTGCCTTGACGTCATTCTTTCTGTTTTTATCTCTTTGAAATGGAAAAGTCTTCATTGTGTTTCATGTAACTGATTCAAATAGAGCTGAGAGGAGCGGCTGCAGCGCTCGACCCTTTATGTCAGCTGGAGTTCTGTTAAATCATCAGCCTGTGAATTTTGAATCAACTGTAAAATTAAAATTAGCTGGAAATCCACCAAGGAAGTGCTGACCGTATGAAGATGGATGGGGAAACAGAGAGGGGGGGGGGGGTGATCTGGTTGAAGGAAAAGAAACTAAACGACTGTTTCAAACCGGCCCCAAAACTCAGAGCTGGGCTGAGTGGGCTGAGAAGAGACTAAATGAAACCCACACCCTTCTGTGTGATCCCATCAGAGCCAGAAGGGTTGCGTTCACACTTTCCTCTTAGTAACGCTGTGATTTTGCAACCCACACTTTCTTCTGTGCTTTAGTTCTTCCTGTTTGAATACTCTAATAAGAGAGATGAAAAATTCCCACAGACATTTTCACGCCTACTAAGTGGATCATGTAGTGAAAGGAGGACACAAATGTCAAGTCGTGGAGGAGGCGAGGGAAAGACGCCCACATATAAAACATCTGAGTGCTGCTCACTTGAAAAAGCTTTGGACTAGGTTTTCCTAAAACCTTCCGGAGGAAATATTCTGCCCAGGGCAACATCCTTCAGAGAAGCTGCCAGCAGAGAGGCTGCTATTCTGCTGAGAGTTCCCCGTGGAGGCGAGAAGACAGGAGCTGAGCTTTGTTCTCAGCAACTTTGAAACACATTATTTCTCTCACTTCGACTTCTTGTTTAAAATCCTTGTTGGGATTCCGAACCCTAAATACTGTAGTTGTAAACATTTTAATCTACAACAGGCATTTGAAAGATTTTTTAAAATCAACCAACATTAATTTATTCTTAATTTTATTAAAATTGGAAAACTTTTAAGTTAGTGGTTTTCTTTTTGGCTTAAAATGAAAAACTACACAGCCATAAATGCTTGTTTTTATAATAGCTTGACTAAAAACTATTATCTTTGAAGGAGTGCACGCTGACTGCTGCCTTTCACGCCAGCTTTTACTAAGATAATCTGCTGAGAAGTGATGGCGTTGGATTTGTTTTGGTCAAATTCAGAGAATTTTGTGTGATGAAGCAACCGTGGTTTATTAAAATCCATCCAGTGGAACATGAGATGTTTTGCACACATGATAAACGAAGCGTCTCTGCCTTCTGCAATGGTTGAAGTTCTGTTTACAGGTGAGCCAGAGTGTTGATGATTTGAGTGTAATTATTAACGCTTGATCAACGGGACAAAGTTTCGGGCTGCTTGGCGGTATAGAGGGTAGCACTGTTGCTTCGCAGCAAGGAGGTCATGGGTTTGCATCCCAGCTCTGCGGCCTCTCTGCCTGGAGTTTGAATGTTCTCTCCATGCATGCCTGGGTTTTCTATGGGTTTCTCCGGCTTCCTTCCACAGCCAAAAACATGCATGTCAGGTCTACTGGTGTCTCTAAACTGTCCCTAGGTGTGACTGGTTGTTTTTCTCTGTGTGGCCTTGTGATCCACTTGCAACTCGTCCCTACCTCTCGCCCCGTGATGCTGGAGATATGCATCAGCTCACCGCAACACTCTGTGGAGGATAAAGTGGTTAAAGAATGGATGGGTGGATAGATAAAACAATGTTGATCCAACCACTAGGAGGCTTCATCTTCCAGATTTGAATGGCTAGAAAATATTTATCATGTTGGGCTAAAACCTTGTATCTCCATTTTACATCATTTTCAAATGTTCCCATACACCAACTCTCTCTAATAGTGGTGTTATGGATTTAATATTAAGCCCAGATGGAAATTAGATGTTTCAGTTATGTTTTTTCCCCCCAAAAAAGTCATTATAGCAATTAGAAAAGTGTCAAACCAGACAGTTTATTCACTGACAAGAAATATGTTTTTTTTTTCTGAAAAGTTCAATTTTGTAGATACAACGGAAATGTTTTTAGCTAAATTGTCAAATAATGTGTATCACCCAGTGTGTGACTCAGTTCAAATTCTCTATAATAATAATATAATAATGAAGGTTTTTAGCCATTTTTCTGTTTGTTTAGGTTGATCGGTTTTTGCAGCTATCTTAAACTGGGTTGACATCAAAAGTTAACTTGTGGTCATTAAACCAATGAAGATTTTCTGAGAGTTTTTTGTAAAACTTCTAGATATTTTGCAAAAACTTAAAACACACAATCAGGCAAAAACACTAACTAACACTTGGGTGGATGCTTTTTAAATGAATTGAAATCTACCATATTGTTAATTTTCAAAATGAAGTCACTCATTTATTCTGTCATGGAAGATTTAAAATCAGCAGTGTTTATATTTTATGTCGATGCAGTGTTTTGTTTTGTTTTGGTTTTTTAAAAGTTTTTTTGCCTTTCTTCATTCCAATCAAGCAGCGAATCCAGAGCAGCAAACAGACGGACTGTGTGAATATTGGGTTATTTACCCACTCCAGGCAGCCTGCTGTTACTTGCCTTATGCTCGACGCTGTTATTTCTCATTTTATTCCCCTAGATGAGCTACGTCTCTCGTGCCAGAGCTCCTGCTGCTACTTCACTGTGTGCATCACGGAAAAAGTGCTCAAAATAGTGCAAGAATATAGACCCTTTTAAAAAATGATACATTTTTAATGCCTATTACCTCCAATTGTGATACACCTAATTACCCTTTTGTGGTATCAGTGCAGTTAAGTAATGCCCTGATGTGATGTGTTTTCTACTCAACAGAGCAAAAAGGAAAAGGATGAGATTAATTGAGCGTTTAATTATTGTAAAGATGCAAACTCATGAGCCTGCTGACAGGTCGTAATGCATCTGCTGGCTGTTTTAAATATATTCCTGATGTAAAGCTTATTAAGGAATATTCGTTGGTGGGATTTAACTTGTGTTTTTTAACCTGCGGTGTTTGTGCTGACGAAGCAGAGTTTCTGCATGCATTTTACCTTGAGGAGCTCTAACCAAGATGCAGCTACGCTAGCTGGCTGTTTGATGTTTGCTATAAAAGCCCCATTATTAAAATCAGTGGCAATAAATAATCTGAGCGCGAGCTCACGCTGGGAACAAACACTGGGGGGAGATTTTATAAAAATGCACTTTTCATTATAAAACTTATCACAAAAGGAGTTTATTTAAAAATAGATGCATAAAAATTAGATGCTGTGAAGAAAAAAGGCAAAGATAATCGATAAAGAGCGGGGATGCATCAGGTTGCTGCATGTTTGTGTGTCTGTGTGCACATGGGGGCAAATAGGAATGATGTCTGTTCCAGTGATAAAAACATTGTGGTTCAAAGTGGTTTAGTTTTGTCTTAAATGTTCCATAATCCCCTCATAAATGACATTTTTTGCTCCTGGTAAGGAGAGTGAAGGATGCAAAATGCTGACTTTATGAGTGAGAAATGGCAGCTCAAGTTTATTTTCCTGCAGATTTTCATATAAAGCATGCAGAACTGATGGACTGCATATACTTGGCTTGTGAAAATTACAGGCTGCCGCTGCCCTCGGTTTCTACGAGGGCTGAGATGGTGTCATCAGTGAAAAGCGGTTTTTAAGTGCCGGTGTACAGTCGCTGATAGAAAATTGAAATAATCATCTCCTGGTGGTGTTTCTGCGGTCATCAGCGCCACTTTTCACAGGTAATTTTAACGGGATCGTCAATATGTTTTGTGTTTGGCTCTTAACAGCCTCTCTTTCTTAAATGAATACTTTCCTATATGGAAAGCAATTTGTGTGGCTCTTAGAAAGGCAAAAATTTGCTCCCTGCCTCTTCGCTGTTAGCTTCAAACACTCATTTCACACAGGCACGTGAAGTGTACACAGCCTACATGCACACGCGCTTTGATATTGTTCAAAGCAGACAGTTGTATTTCAGTTTGACATCAAGACAGCTCGTAATTTGCTGACTTTCTGGCTGCTGTTCCAGATAAAGACCGTAAAGAATCAACCATGGGGTAATTGAACTCCGGTGACGCACCTGCAACTGGAGGAACGACTCCAAGGGCATCTCACATCCTCCTTTAACTCCCACATCTCATTATGATCAGCTAATGGTTGAGGTTGGTGATTACAGGGGGGCGTTGGGATGGAGCAGGCTGGGATTTATGTGTTTGAGCTGATTCGACTGACGCTGACACCACAGTAACGCTGGAAGGTCAGGAGGAGGTTTCTGTTCAAACCTGTGACCAATCACAGGATTTTAAATTGCAAATAAAAACGGGTTCCCACATTTATTTATTAGGTTTTTTTGTTAATATTTGTTTCTGCTTAACCTTTTGACCAGCATGCACTCAACTTATTTTTATATTGATGTCATGTGGATGTTGAAAGATTAAACATAAAGCAAAAGACCTTTGATTAAAAGACAAAACCCTAAAACTTTACGCTTTCCAGGTGAATTTTCTCTGCAGGAAAACGATGGTCTTGCTGCGTTTCAGAGTAAATGAGAATGCAGCAGCGAAGGCCTTCTCACGCTCTGACATTAAAGCTCCCAGCTTGACTTCCTCACTCTGCGCCAACCCTCCGTGTTGATACAGAATTTTTAGTTTATCTTATGGTTAGCTCTTTATTTTGTGCTGCACCAGAAGATCCAAAGTGAAATTCTCCTCCGATGGGGCACCGAGCAGCTCAAAGGGCTGTGTGAGCGCCTGGTAGGAGGTTGAAAGTCCTTGTCCCAGCAGGTTAGAGCTTCAGTCTATCTCTTCTATTAAATAAAGGCCACAAGAGCCCAGAAAAATACATATATTTAAAAATATGTGTATACATATCAGTCCATTCCAGGGGGCTGCAGATCACAGATCGCTGCAGACCAGCAGCTTTGAAATTTCAGCCTCCCAACACAAGGTGATGCAAGAGCAGCTTACTCTGAAATACAGACGGTGGGGAGGAAAGAAATTAATATTTGAAAACAAGTTTAACATTTTGCATACATAAGGGAGTTTGTGTTGCCCTGCATCCTTCCGACAAGCTGTGGGGTGACAGATGTCAGCGTGTAACCTTTCAACACGCTCACAAACCATCAGCAGAATAACTACTACTGCAGCATGTTTTCATCCTACAAATTTGTGCAAGCTCCTGCATCTGGACTGACCTCTGCAGCTCTGTTTGTTTGTGTGTTAAACCACAACAGCAAGGATCAGACGTTTCCAGGTAGTGGCGCTTGCACACTCTGGGTGGAAGATTTTATTTCGTTTGCGTGAATAAATATTGATTTCAGGTTTTTTTTTTTAAATTATAGGGGCTCTCATGAATTATTTAAATAGTTAAGCCAAGTAAATAAACAGTTACATAAACAGATTCTAAATAAACTAGCTAAAAGTAGAGACTGAATTTTAAATTACACAAAATAAAAAAATATAAATTGTTTGGAAGGAATACTGAATAGTTTAGGATGTTTTTAAAGAGGAGAGAAAAGCAGTGACTAATGAGGAGGTTCTTAGGTTTTTATCACATAACATACCTAGAAAACACAAAGCATTCTGGGATAGCTTTTGTATGAGACCTCAGATTTCTGATTAAAGCTGTTTTCTGAATTTTCACAATTTGGCTTGAATTTTTTCTTCTGTTTCTGTGCTGGAAATGCAAAAGGAAGTCACTGCTGTGCTGAAGCATAATGTGCTGCAGTTGATACTAAAAATATTTTGACAGTGATCAAGTCTGGGTGAAATGAAGTAGATTCCAAAAGACCACACTGACATTTATGAGACAGTGTTGAGGAGGAGATCTAAACAGTATCACTTTCTTTGTGTTTATAAAGATTTTGTGCTAGCTAATTTGATTAGAACCATAAAACCAGCACATCCTTTGAAAAAGGATTTTATTTCTGATGGATTTTACTTTTTATTAATTAGCATAGCAATTAAGTGAAATTTTATATTTATTGTAAATATAGTCAAATAGGAGCATTCAAAAGAAAGTAAAACTGTATGGGACTGAGTATAGATCCCTGAGGTACACCATATTGGAAATTTTGGTTTTATAGCACATTGAAAATAGAGGATAAGGTTCTTAGACTGTTGCATCTATGCTGATATTAGTACTGTTGATATTGTATCCGCAACAGAACGAGCACCAAGCAGGTCAGCAGCAGTACAGTTTGCAGCAAACATCTCTCCCTCGCTGTAAATGTTTTGGAAGATTATCTGCTACTTGCACACTTTATCTGACTTGGCAATCTTTCAGAAGGAAGGTCTGCTGGGAAGATGGGCAGAAAATCACACCAAAAACTCCGGAGCAAAAGCTGCAGACATTTCTGTTTTCACTTCCAAATGTTTCCAGACGTGTGCACATTTTGAATGCTTTAATTTTGCCTTCTACCTTTTACCACCTTATTTACATGTGAGTGTTTTAGCTTTCTCCTTTATTGTTTAATCACTTTAGATTTAGAAAATGCTCAATTTATTTGCATGTTGTGCTTTTAGAACATAAGACGGCCTTGTTTTCCTGCCCAGTGTGCCTGTAAGAGCTGGAAGCGCGGATGAATGAGGTGCTATTTTACATTTCTCATTCCCAGCATCTACCTCATATTTGTTTCCAGCATTGATGAGACCTGAATTTATCAGTGCACTTAAGGAGAAGGAAAGGCGTTGTCTGTATTGAGTGCAGAAGAAATGGGTAATTAGCTGACAGCTGACTCAGGCAGCTTTGTGTGTCGGGATGGGGATGGAAAAACCGATGAAGCACATCTTCTCGGATGTCATAAAGCTTTGCTTTATGGCCGGTTTGTGTAGCCTTGCAGATTAAGTTCAAAGAAAAGGCGGCCGGTCTTTTCTTGATGCATCTTAAATCCTGTTTCTCCTCAGCTGAATCTGTAGATCAATTCTTTGTGCTGAGATATCCCTGGTGTCAGCATCTAAAGGGAAGCCACGGGAAAGATGAGAAGGACCGGGTGTCTAAAAATACATTATTAAAGGGACAATTTCACCTCAGATTTAATAGTACTTATAAAGCAGCATGACTCTTCTGGTGAAACTGCACATTTTCCATCATTCTGTTGTGGCTTTCATCAGCATTATAAGCAAGAAAGCTCAGCTACCAGCGGGAGAGAATTGCTGCCTCCATGGGAATGTGAGCGCTGCCTTTTAAATGCAATGTTCACATTCAAAAAGCAGGAAAATCACAGCCAGTCCATGGTTTGTCTATGGCCCATAAAACGAGTTTCCTCAGAATCCACCGACAGTGTTTATCTCCAGACAGCAGCTCCACATTAAAAAAAATAGACTGGTGCCTGGAGACGGCACACGTCCTCTCTCTGTTTAGACACAAAGACCAACACAAACAGAACGTATAGCCGTCTAATCTGTCACCATACTGCAGCAGACACGGGCTGAATGACACTGATATTATTCCTGAGAGGTTTAAAGATAAATTAAGCTTAGTGTGTCCTTTAGGTCAGAAACAGGAGAGACATGCATTCAAAAAATTCTCATTTCTCACCTATAAATTAAACACAAAAGGCAAATAATTTTCTACAAGTTGGTCATTTATTTTGAAAAGGCTTAAAAAACATCAACATGGTGATGATGTTGATAAAAATGTGACACACTTACAGTACGTTGCAACGACTCGTTAGGAGTTAAAGACAAAACATCTGTAGAAAATTTCACCAGATATTTTTTCCCTTTTTTTTTTTTATTTTTGAGAAGAAATTTGTCTTGTGTTCAGGTCAGCATTGAACTGATCGTGGTGTTTTTAACAGTAAATGAGAGAAAAACAAAGCGCTCGGTTTTACGAGGGTTTGTTTGTTTTGTACAATCAAAGAGAAATGGAAATCAGCACTCTAGAGCTGTAAGACATGAGCGGTTTTAATTCAGGGAAATTGGAAAAACATAAATCCAAGAAGAAGTTCAGCAGAACTCAAATCGAGGTTCTGGGATCAAGAGTTTGAAATGTTTATATGCAATACTGCAAACTTTCTCTTGAGTAAACTTTCAAATTTTGGTCTCATCTTTGAATCCGCCACAGTCTCACCATGCCTTCTGCCTCAGAGTGTTTTTATTTTCACTCATAAACACTGGAAATGCTCAGAAAAATATGTGAATGATTGAGTCTGGAGGGCTGTTTTGTTTGCACAAATACTTTGCAGTAGAAGATTTTCTGCTGCTGACGATCTCTTACAGCTGGAAATGTGATGGATGATGTTCGGGGATGGATTTTTGTTTCCCAGTGAAAAGAAGACAGAGCATAATGCAGGAAAAGATGGAAAATAAATGTTTTTCTTTTAAGACATTAAAATAGCAGATAAGGCTTCTATTGTCCTGATGTTGATACCTGAACACGTCCAAAGAGCATCAGAAAGTTAAACGTCGGTCATCAGCAGAAAAGAGAATGATGCAGAAACTCTCCCCAGGATGCACGCCTGCATGTTCTGGAAGAATTTGCTGCTGCATTTGCACATCGTCTCACCAGCTGATCTTCCATATGGGAGTCGGGTGGGAAATGTTATAAAAAGCCCAAAGGCTGCAGATCTTTTGTGTTTTTATATGCCATCCAGTAGGAATATATCCAGAACAAGTCAGAACTTGAAAAAAATGTGCAAAAATAATATATGTTCTGTAAAAAAAAACAAAAAACTCTAAATTATTCAAGGGAGCATATTATGGGTCTGGGATAATTCCATGATTTCTAAAACTCTTGAAAAGTTTGCTCAGCTAAAAATGCCAAAAATCTTTTGATATTTTTTAACCCTAAACTAGATCTCAAATTCTAGTTTTTAAACCATCAACCTCTAACCTTAAAGTGGCACTCCGGAGGATTTCATCAAGAGAGCAGTTTTTGAATCTAGCGTCCAAAGGCTCCTCCTCAAAACATCTCGACACGCGCGTTCGGTCGCGTGTGCGTGCGTGCACGCGACGCATATACTTCGGACATGAACTGTACAGCTCAATGTGTAGGGTTTAATCACTCACAGTTCACAATCTTATTCCAACACTACTATGAGTAGTGGGTCTGAAGAGCCCTCTCTGTCCCTGCTGCTTCTGATATTAGCTCTGTTAGCACCGAGCTGCTGCTGGACTCTGAAGCTGAACTTGACTCGGCCCTGGATGAACTTTCTGACCAAAATAAACGCATAATCCTGTCAAGCCTTGCCATTCTGTGAGGTGAAAGGTTTAAAAATAAAAATAAACCCGTCTTTAGCTGGAGAATGGGTAGGTTTTTAGTAGAAATGAGCCGTGAGTCCTCAGTGAACGGCTGAGACGGCAGAGAAACACACGGAGCGTCCTGTACGACAGCGCCCCCTACTGGTACAGGTTTGGTCGATGCGCGTGCATGTTGAGAGAATGCAGAAATTTGAATTTCATTGGCTGAAAAATGTCGGCGGCAAGAAATAATGGAAAGGGGTCTCTAGGAGGAAGGAGGGTCTTCATCAGAATGACAGATGTTGTGGAACTCAACCCATAGATCATAGTTTAGACCTGAAATATCATTTAAAACATTTAGAAAACTTTGATACAGAGAAAAATGCTCCAGAGTGCCGCTTTAAGTCAGCGTGGTAGGGGTTTATTTCTGTGCTTGTTCTTGTTTATTTTGCAAGGCAGTTGGACTCTTGAAAGAAAAATGGTGCTGCAAGAACATGCTAGGGACCTTCTGTTAGGTCTACGAGTCAGGGGACATTTCACATAATCAGTATACCTGAAGTGCAGTATATTAGATACAGCACCCATAAAAAGTATTTTCACCCCCTTGGATGTTTTACCATTTTATTGCTTTTATAAATCAATCATGGACGACATCATTTGGCTTCTTTGACCATTTATTTGACCCAAAAGACCCTTAATGTCAAAGTGTAAACTGATTTCTACAAAGTAATGAAAATAAGAATAAGTGATTGCATAAATATCCACCCCCTTTAAAGCGACTGACCTAATTCAGAGGTCTAGCCAATTGGTGCTAGTAGTCTCACAATTAGTGGAATGGAGATCATGTGTGACTATCTCTAAAGACACCTGCATCTGGAAGGTCCATTCACTGGTTAATTAGTATTCCTGGCTACCATCACAGCAAGAAGACAACATAATTCAAGTAAATTTTGAGCAAAAGTAATTTAAAAGTATGAGTCAAGGGATGGATACAAAATCATTTCTACGGCTCTGAACATCCCCTGGAGTTCGGTTAAATCCATCATCAAGAAATGGAAGGAATATGTCACCATGTGTAAATCTGACTAGATCAGGTCATCCTCACAAACTGAGTGACTGTGCAGGAAGGAGACTAGTGAGAGTCCACCAGGACACCATCAGCTTCAACCTTCATCAGCTGAGATGGAAGAGACTCTACGTCCAACAACTTCAGCCCAGGTTCTTCACTGGTCAAAGCTTTATGAGAGAGTGGTAATGAAGAAAACTCAGGTAACGTCTGGACTACAGTTTGCCAAAGTGACGTTGGAGCCTCCATGGTCAGGTGGAAGAAAGATTTTTGGTTCTGATGAAACCAAAAACAGAAAATAGTTTGAGAACATGGTGGATGTTCTGGAGTGGTTGAGTCAAAGCCCAGACCTCAATCCAAAACAGAATTTGTGGCTGGACTTTATAATGGATGTCCACACCTGATCAACCTGACAGAGCTTGAGCAGCTTTGAAAAATATAATAAAGTAGAACTGAAGTGTCCAGATGTGCAGCCTGACTGAAGGAGCATCTACTAAATACTGACTTGAAGGAGGTGAATATTTATGCAATCACTTATTTTATGTCATATATTTTTAGTTGTTTTGTGTAGAATTCAGTTTTTACATTAAAGGGTTGCTTTGTGACTTCTTTTGTCAAACAAACCAAATGATGTTGCTCATGATTGATTTATAAAACAATGAAAGGGTAAAACATCCAAGGGGGTTTGATAGGAAATGTATTTATGTATTTGTTTGGAAAGAGACTTATAGTTAGGAGTTTTAGATCAGTTAGATTTTATTCATAAATTTATCACAAAAACTAAGTGATTTATTGTTTGGTTGATTATTTCTTAACGATGCTTCTTGGCAATAAAAACTTATATTGTTGGTGAGTCATCTTTACTATACCTGTGAGGAATGTGCATCTGTGGAATGAGAAACACAGCTAAACGTGTTGGAAACGCCTCCCCAATATGCGTTAAATCCATCAAGAGTGAAGCATATTGCAGGAGACACTTAAACTAGCTGCCCACACGTTTTGCTGTTTTGCTCATTCCACAAATGAACGATGCTCACAAGTTATACCTCATAGTAAAGGAGGGTAATCGGGCTTTCCAATTATATAAGATTTATTGCTAAGAAACATTGTTACTTTAAAGAAATAACAGGCTAAACCCACGCTTTTTAACTTTTTGCTCTAAATATTTGTTTTCTTGCAAATATTAAGCAGATACAGCATGGAGGGCTGTGCATAAACACACTGGACAAAACGTCATGACTTGTTCTTAATTAAGGTCATATTAGAACCAACATCTTTCTCAGCATCCGTCACACAAAATCCAGCACTTTAAACACCTTTAAGAAAACCTGCTGATGTTAAAATATTTAGTCAGAATTAAATGAAGTTACATTCATCTTATCAGCATCTTGGCAGACTGAAACTCAGCATCAGTACATAAATAAAGATGATCTGTTTTTCAAACCTAGAGTCATGTGACGGGTAGAAATGTCCTGTGTTCCACCAAATTATGTGACAAGTTTCTGAGTTCAGCAGCAGAACGAACCTGCCTGTATCCCAGCAGAGCCAGAGTGTCATTACAAAGAATCTGAACCGTTCTCACAATGTCAAAACTGAGACGAAGCCTCCAGCTCTCCGCCGTGACTCTGGAGTCTCTGGTGGTGGAGAATTTGTAATTCCACTCAGACGAAGTCGACACGTTGCTGTTGGTGTTCTTCATAATCCACTTCCTCACTCTGTCTTCCATCTCCAGCCCAACGAACCTGTAGATCTCAGTCGCCTTGGCCTCCGGGTTGAGAGCCAGGTCCTCGTACCGCACCAAGAGGTAGCGTCCCCGCAGCCATGCTGGTCTCTGCAGGCTTGTTTCTACGGAGGCTGCCATGTCCTTACAGGTGCTCGTGATCTGCGACAGGTCCACGTATCGAGGCTGCCGCCCGGTTGCGTTCCATATTTTCCAAGCACGAAACTGATCCGAAAAAGCCATGATGCGTGACGTGAGGATGGCTCTCGGGTCTCTCACCAGGTGGATGATCTTCAGGTCCAGACGGGGGTCTTCTGTCAGGGTGCGTAAATCCCCCACCTCAGGAATCCTCACAGTCTTTATGGCTACGCGTCCTCGTGAGAGACACGATATGGAGGCTAGAGTGAGGTTCAGGGGCCCGCACTTTTTAGGACACCAGGCCTCGTCAGGCGGGTCAAAGGCTGCTGCGTCCGCTCCTTCCAAACACACGGGAGGAGAGCACAGGGCGTGGCTGGAGCTCCGTCGGAATAGGGAGCTTGTGACGTGGTCCTGGGGCTCGGGGCGGATGTAGTTCTCCATGAAGTGAAAGTCACACATGTACAGGTTCAGGAGGAGGTCCCTGTGTGCTCCCAGCAGCGTCCGGCGGTCTAAACGACGCAGCCAGCTGCTGGAGTTGGTGAAAGCCTGCTGGACGTGGTACAGAGGCTCAAACACATAGAAGATCCCAGGATGGTGGTTGAGGAGCTGCCCGGTGAAGGAGGAGCCGCTGCGTGTGGTGGCAAACAGGAGAATATGTTTCTGAGGGAACTCAAAGGGCATCCAGCTGTCATCGCACAACGCTGCCCATCTGGAGTCTAAAAAACACCCAAACAATATCGCGTCATTAAAATCACTTTCTCACAAAGTGGCAGCTCTAAATCACTCATCCTGGAAAGTGTGGCTATAATTATTTTAAGCTCTGGGAAAATAAAATTTACTTCCCTCATTTCAGAAGAATAACTTCAGCTCATAAAAGCAAACTAGAGCAATATATAACCCAGGAAAAGTACCGAATCAAGCCAATAAAGTTTAAATAATTCAGAGGGTAAATATGCATGAGTAAGTTGCCTGTCTGATGATGGTTTCCGAGGGGCCTTATGAAATGGCGGATCTCTAAATATAGCACAAATGTGTAATTACTGCTGATGAAGAGTTGATTGCAATGTGGAGGTTTTTTTGGGGTACACAGGAGCCCAACGCTGGAAAGTTGCATCTGTGCTACAAGAGGGTATTAAAGGAGATAAATTGGAGGATAATTGCCAAACAAATCACTAATTTTTCACTTTTCTATCCGATTCACTGACAGGGAATGCCCTTTTTTTAAACAATCAGCTTCCTTCCTTAGTTTTACGTCAGTTAGAGCAGCAAAATATCCTGATTCTTTCTGTCCTGAATGCCTTTTTTTTCAAAAACTAAACAATATTACTGATTAAAAATGGAGAAACCATCTCTTTATGTGTGTTTCTTTAACAATACACACACTTTTTAGGATTTTAAGAAGAATCTGGGACAGTCTTAGCTTGTACCTCCGTGGTGTCTGCTCCGGCAGCGGTAGGCTCCGCGACAGGGTCCAGACAGCGAGTCCCTCAGGGTTCGGATGGCCGTGTACTGGACCCCTAGAGACGCACATACCAGCAGCAGAACCGTCTTCCAGGAGCACTCCATCCTGCCTCCTCCTCTGGCTCTACATCCTTCACGCTGAAGGGAAGACACAGAAAGACACACTAAATGAGATTTCATTATGATAGTTTTTTTCTGTTTCCAGCTTCATGCATGTGCAGCTTCCACACATTTATGCCTGCAGGGTTTTACTGACTGGTCTACTGAGCAGCGCTTATTGGAGCAGTTAGAAATATTGCTCAAGGGGACTTCAGCAGGAGGTTATATGCATGTTAAACACTTCCTTTACAGATTACTCTGGCAAATTTGGAATGTACACCTCAACAGCAGGTTCCTCGATATATTAAAAAAAAATAAAAGGAGATAGATTTTAGAAAATTAGCCAGACTCTCATGTTGGTGCATTAAATATGAAACAGTCTATTAGCATTTACTGGCTGCTGGAATGCTGACAGAAATACTTGAAGCCCCTAATGCTAAGATGAGCGGTAATTAAAGTTAAAGCAGAATCCATCAAAACGTTAAACTATCTCTCAAAGGCACGTATAACAAAACACCCCAAGAAACATTTTATCTACAAGGAGAGCGAAAAAAACGAAGGCTGCTATAAGCATTTCTGACATAAGTAGCTTAAGTGGGATTTGTTTCTTGAAAAGCTGATATTTTTATTATTCCTGCAAAAAAAAAAAAAAAAAAAAAAGAGCAAATCAAAGGTCAGGACTTCATTTGGAAGCAGCGATGCTCCTATCTGCAGCAGCTCCAGTAGTTGGGATACTCCACACACTGTTGCATAATTGCATTTCATCTTCGCTTCCCCTCTTCTGGGTAATTAAGCCTCTGAGCCCAGTAGAGAGCTACATACTCAGATAAATATAGCTGTCTTCATGAGTGGAGAAGTTTCCTTTGTATGCTTCCGAGTTCGTTGCCACTGGGCTTGAAAGAGCAAAGGGAGATGTGAATTTTCCAGATGGAGTTGGAAAAAACGAAGTGCTGCCATTTATTCGTCCATATTAAACTGATGGTAGAGATCTCTGGGTGCAAACTGTCTTTTTTTCAGAGCCAATCATCATAGGTGAGTATAGATCATATTGCTGACAGAAATTAATGCTCTCTTCCTGTTTGCTCCCTCACCCTCTCTCTGTCTATCTCCAATCTGCCTCTTCTTCATTAATGATGTTTATGTGTCCCTGGCAAACTCATATCCTCGGGAATGTATCACACTGAGCTTTTGATGTTCCATTAATCACAAACAGTGCCAAACGAAAGACGTTTACTCTGTGGGTGTGTGTGTGTGTGTGTGTGTGTGTGTGTGTGGGGGGGGGGGGTCAA